>CM009608.1:13549438-13564736 GCA_002993905.1 Miscanthus sacchariflorus | reverse complement strand
TGTCCAAAATTTCGGGTCCGTTCCTGGATACGGCCTCACACTACACTCAGTAACATGACTATTATTTTTTAAATCATTAAATTCTATTATTCGTACTACGTGCAGTTCAAATTTATATTTTTCGAAAAAATTCAAGTAAACGAAATAAAGTAACTAAATATATCAAAAAGCCACAAGAAATCCTAAATTCTAATGGGGAGTTCCTGGTGCTTTAAAAGGGCTGCACAAAAAAAATTGGAGACCAAAAATAAAAAAAAAACTTTGCCGAGCGCCGGGGCATGGCGCTCGGCAAAGGGGGTCTTTGCCGAGTGCCAAGAATAAGATGCTCGGCAAAGAGGATTTTTTATTTTTTTTAGAAATTTCCTCTTTGTCGAGTGCCTCCACAGGGGCACTCAGCAAAGACATTTCAAAAAAAAAATTAAATCTTTGCCGAGAGCCGTGTCAGGGGCACTCGGCAAAGTATTTTCCAAAAAAAAAACTTTGCCGAGTGCCAGATCTGGGACACTCGGCAAAGACATTTCAAAAAAAATTTAAATCTTTACCGAGTGCTGTGTCAGAGGCACTCGGCAAAGTATTTTTCAAAAAAAAACTTTGCCGAGTACCAGATCTGGAACACTCAGCAAAGACATTTCAAAAAAAAATTAAATCTTTACCGAGTGCCTAACAGCCGACACTCAGCAAAGAAGGACGTGGCCGAACACCGTTACGCGGGCAGCCTATGCCGAGTGCCGCGCTTTTGCCGAGAGTCTGGCACTCGGCAAAGAAGATCTTTACCGAGTGTTCGATTTTTAACACTCAGCAAAGCAGCTTGCACTCGGCAAAGACTCTGTATCCAGTAGTGTTGTATATGTTCCCAAATATATAAATATATTACTACTAGTATTAGCACATCAGATCTTTAGGCATAGGCAGTGTTGCTGTAGTCACAAACTAAACATAGCACTTGGTAGCCTCGAGAAATTGTGTGCATAGATTTTTTTTAATAATGGAACAAAGTTAATTCCAGCTTAGATTTTGTGCATAGATATCGAGACAAATCACAAAATAGAAGACAGCTGAACGAGAATATATTGAACTAGTCCTATGCAACCTCAGACCAAGTCTGCTGATCCTCGTAATGTTCTTTATTCAAAAAACGAATCGAGTGCATCCCTTATTTAACGCACTCCGTAGTGGAATGGAACATTGTATCTCACTCATCTCTTACGATGGCGTCTGCTTTGCTCCTCTCTCTCTGCTCCTCCTACTCGTCATATGCAGTCACGGTGGCATTGCCCAAGCAAATGAAGCAGCAGCAGGTCATAAGGAAAGCAGAAATGTTGTGGTGCCAAAAACATCATTCCAGTCATCAGGAAAATCGTGTTCGACACCGAGAGGTATCATCAGATCTATACACTGTGATTCCCATGATGAACAATGCCGGATCCTCGATGCATATAATACTAATCCAAAACCTCTACATGTTTGCAGTGTCGTCTCCACAGTCAGGGCGTGTGTCCGTGCCACTGGCGCATCGGAACGGCCCGTGCGCGCCATTGCAGACCAAAGACGAGGCGTCTCTCGTGCAACGGTTTCACCGAGATCGTGTGCGCACCAAGTACATCACAAGGAGAATGTCCAGGACCACGAGACAGCAGAGCAGTGACGCTTCAACTGTGAGCGTCCCGACACGGCTGGGCTCATCATACGACTCGCAGCAGTACCTTGTCACTGTGGGCTTGGGCACGCCCGCCGTCCCGTAGACCCTTCTCCTGACCACCGAAAGCGACCTGTCGTGGGTGCAGTGCAAGCCGTGCAACTCCAGCAACTGCTACCCCCAGAAGCTCCCTCTATTTGATCCGAGCAGGTCTTCTACCTACAACACTATCCCTTGTGACTCACAGGAGTGCAGGGACCTGGCTGCTGGCATCAGTGGCAATGGCTGCACCAGCAACTGGGAATGCGGGTTCTATATCTACTATGGCAGCGGCGCCAACACGACCGGTGTGTACAGCAGCGACGCGCTGACACTTGGTCCGGGAGCCGTCGTCGAGAACTTCCACTTCGGCTGCGGTCACGACCAAGAAGGCCCTTTCGGCAACGAAGGCAAGTACGACGGCGTGCTCGGCCTGGGCCGCCTGCCGGAGTCCCTTGTGGGGCAGACGTCCACGGAGCACCGTGGCGCCTTCTCGCTCTGCCTCCCGCCGACGGGGGACTCCACGGGGTTCCTGGCCTTGGGTGCGCCGGAGAACACATCCGACTACGTCTTCACGCCGCTGCTCACCATGGACGACCAGCCGTGGTTCTACCAGCTGATGCTCACCGGTATCAGCGTCGGCGGGCAGCCGCTGGACATACCAGCCGCGGTGTTCCGGGAGGGGATGATCTTGGCTTCCGGCACGACCATCACGGCGCTTCAGGACACGGCCTACGCGGCGCTGAGGACCGCGTTCCGGAGCGCCATGGCGGAGTACCCTCTCGCGCCGCCGACCGCCCAGCTCGACACCTGCTACAACCTCACGGGGTACGACAACGTCACGGTGCCCACCGTGTCGCTGACGTTCCGGGGCGGGGCCACCGTCGACCTCGACGCCTCGTCCGGGCTCCTGCTCGATGGTTGCCTCGCGTTCTGGAACACGGATGGAGACGAATACACTGGCGTCATCGGCAGCCTGAACCAGCGAACCATCGAGGTGCTCTACGACCTGCCAGGATCACGGGTTGGCTTCCGCACCGGCGCTTGTTGACTTTACTGTCGCAATTCGCTTTTTATACATTTACTTGGAGCTTTTTCCGAGATTTTGTATGGTCTCACTCTCATTCAAAAAATAGCTTTCGTTTGCTTTGGAAAGGCAAACGAACTTAAACTCCATAATGTACGTTACCATATGTTTGGAATATTATTTGCTTATCAAAATATTGAGAGTTTTTATTTGGACTATATTTGAATATCTTATGAGTTTGAAATACTCAACGAATGTCTCATATTGTCAGTTTAATTGTTTTTTGCAGATATATATGTCTTATCGATCTTACTAATGCTAAGTAGAGATTATTTTCAAGCCTTTACGTTATTCTTTACAAGACGCAATAGAAAAGAAGATATAAATCCTAAAAGTTCAAAAGAAAACCATTCCCTATAATTCTGGTACACTCTAATTATCATCAATGACAACGGCAATTTGATCTAATTTGCTTATATATATTTCTTAACTCTATTATTATGGAAGAAAACAACCAAAGTACCCCATAAATTAGCATACGTATTATCCTCTAATATCATGCAAGTTATTAGTTTAAAGTAATTAACCAGCCAAATTTACTTATAAACTCTAAAAACATAAAAACTCCATCGACAATTGATTAAATAACAACAGTTATCCATTCCAAATGTGTAATACCTCAGGTCCCTTCTCAGAGGATCTCCAAGAGTTTCCAATCCACTCCTGATCTAGATTTTTAGCAAGATTGAAAAAAACTACTCTCCAACAACTCCATATCTCAACCCCAATCTTTCCGCATTTCGGAAATTTGTTGATCAACTCGCGCACCTATCGACATGCCCATCTGAAGGCGGAAGGACGTGGAAAGAATAAAGAGTAAGACAAGGTTGTTGATGCAAAAGTGGTTGGGAAGATTTATAAATAGTTTGAATTTTCTGATGAAAAATTGTCTTCTATATTTTAGGAGTGAGGTTTTAGAAACGGTTGAAGGAAGCCAACAAATAAGGTCCCAACTTTTTAAGCCACTTCCAAAACTGAAAGATTTACCAACTATTTTTTTGGGAACTATTAGAGATGCTCTCGCCTACACTAGTAGAGAACAGACTTTTGGTTTTTAGCTTTAGTCTGGGGCCGAAATTTGGCCCGGGAGTAATAGAAAATTTAGTCCCATTTGGAACCACCAACAGATAGTGCATCAGGCTTTTGCAGCAGGGACCTTCAGTCCCGGTCTGTGGTACACACCAGGACTAAAGGTCGCCTTTCAATCCCGGTTGGAAGCACCAGACGGGACCAAAGGTCCCACTGGCCTTTTATCCCGGGTTTTGGCTCCAACCGGGATAGAGGTTGATCCTTTAGTTCCGGTAGGCTCTATCAACCGGGACTAAAGGTCCCATCTATATATACCCGCTTCCACTGTCCCCCTAGCCCGAGACATAGGCGGTCAAATCTTTGGTATTTGCTTGTGAGCGTGTGTTCATCCGTGTTCTTGCTTGGGGGTGCAAGTTCTTGCTCTCGGCCGCCAGCTTCATCTTCAATCTTCTAAAGGTTAGCAATTTCATCTTCTAATCTTTCATTGCTAATAATGTAGATGATTTCATGGTTTAGTAATAAGCATAGAAATATGTGGTTTTTTCATTAGGAATAATAATGGTGGATTTTGTTTTTATTTATATATCATTTCTACGTAACCTTAAACATTTATAGTTTTCTAGATCTTTGTTAGCAACATTATTTTTTGATGAGAGTTAATAATAGTTAAAAAAATTATGTGCAAAATGTTTAAGTTTACTTGGTATGCATATATATATATATATATATATATCTCGATGATTTATTCTTTATATGTTTCTCTAATATATATTGTTGCATGGAATATTTATATCGAGGTTCTATATTTATTGGGATGTTTTTTCAATTTTTTTAGTTACGATGAATGGCGGCGGACTTCCCCAGCCATAGGAACTAGGTTTCCACACTGACGATCTTCCATTCGCGCCATCCCTAGATAGGGCCGTTCCGCGTCACCCAGACCCATCAATAGTATGGAATATTTTAAGTTTTGCGTGCTAATATAGTTTTTGCATATATACATTCATTCATAACATGATTGTTGCATATGTCGCAGACTATAAAATCGGTTAAGTGGCTGGAATCAACACTATGGCTGCTCGGGGTATGGGACATGTTCGAGACAATGACAAGTGTGGTCGTGAATGATGAAGGAGGCGAGTTATGGACATGCAGTCTCACCTTCGACATCCCCATTAGGGACAATAATGAGGTGTGCCAGAACATCATGCAGACTAGACGACAATCGCCGACCATGATAGGCGCCCAGATTGATGCTATGCTGCTTTCTTTACAAGTAATTGAGTGAATTGGCTACCGTATGTCTGATTTCTCGTCCTTGAAGATAGAAGCTTTACGTCAGCATAGTCTGGATGTGCTGCGAGTAAGCGAGAGGCATGCAATATTTAACCACATGGATGTGGTACGTCGTGTATGATATGAGAGTAATGTTTATTTATTCTTATTATTATATGAGCGCTTCTTGATATTTTTTGTTTGTCTGCTTGCAGATTTTGCTCTATGATTTCACCTATGATACATTTGGCTTGCAGCCCATTCTCACGCTAGCTATGAAGCGACCGAGGTACGCCTAGGACTTCATGGAAGCGATGGGCCAGAGGACGATAGCTGGTATCCATTATTGCGTGAGATTTAGGCAGAACCAGGCCATCACTAGTCCGTCAGTAGGCTACATCTATGGGATACCATGTCTTCGGCGTTGTGAGGCAATGGAGAGTGTTTTCGTAAGTACAATCAAGCCATAATTATGGGTTTTGGTAATAATGACCACGCAATTAGAGAACTAATGTGATTCATCAAGATGACAAGCGGGAGAATCATAAGAGAGGATGTTGTACACAACAGAGGAGCCCCCAATTACAAAAGGCGACAACATCAAGCTCAAAAGGAGGCTTATCTCTTTTTATATTTTAAATTTAAGTATAGGAAAAGCCATACTATAAAGGGGAACACAATACTTAAGTCAACATGTGCAACCAAGTGCTCAATCTTACACAAAAGCATCCTCAAAGCTCAGTCAAGACAGCTAGCTCATAACCTCCTTACACCTTTGCTGTCTGGCTTAGTGCGACAGTGTGCCACAGATAAGCTGCGGCACTGCCACAACTTATCTGACAGTTGGGACCTGAGGAGGTATTTATACCTTTTCTCTTCCATCACAACAGTCTTCTTCCTATCCCAGCTCATTCTAATCGATAGGAACAGACTTGTGCTCACTCTCTCTTTCCTCCATTGGTGCCCTAAAGCTCTCAAGCTCTTCCCTTTGATTTTCTCATCAATCCTAGAGAGTAAAAGGCTCCAAACTCGATTAGAGAGCAGATCCATTGGTTCCTCAACTCAAAAGAGCACTTGGTTCATGTTTTGGCCGGCTGTTATGTTTGTTACTCTTGGAGCTTTTCTCCTAGCCAACTAGAGCATCGCCCATGAAGCATGCCAACTTGTGTCGCAGCCTTGGGAGGTTTGTAACCATCTCTTGAAGCTAGTAAACTCACCCCTCATCTCAAGAGTTAAGTCTCTTGACTTGAGAACTGTGGTAGAACTGCCCCAGTTATGTGGCCCACATGCGCTCATCATTGTCTTCTAGACTTCTGATAGCCGCACATGGGAGCCAGACAACCCCGCTAGTCTGTCGGGTGTCCTTGGGGAACCTTGAATCATCCATGTTTCTCCTTCTGAGTAGGATACATTACAGAAAGCATTGTAGTAATACAACAGTTGTACAAATATACAATTATATTACATTAGAGTAAATAGTGGAAGTCTTACAAACCATAAGTTTTACAAAGCATTCGTTAAGTTATTAAAAACCATAAGTTTTAGCCATCAAGACAGTGGCGTAGCAAAACAGGTACAACTTATAATACATCACTCAAAGGGGGTCTCCCTGCCTAGGGGTGCACAACAACCTCTACTACTGGAACTCCTCCTCTTGAACCGTCATGCAGCAGGAGCAAAAACCTTGCTGCTCATGAGGCTCACCTGCAACAAGGGTTTAACAAACCCTGAGTACGAAGGTACTCAACAAGACTTAACCGACGAACAAAAAGACTCCAAGGATATACAGGCTTACGGGAATCAAGGGAAGTCTATAGCAAAGATCAAGATTAAGTTTTGTAGAAAAGCTTACTAATAGTGGATCCTTACTTTTAGAATTTTAGCTCGAGTTAAGTCATTACAAGTCTCTCATGTGCACCTATTCTAATTCATTCACTGTATTAACCAATTCATCTCATGCTCACAAGTATCACTATTTCATTAATTAACTATGATGTAGTTTAGTTGATCGAGTCTTCTTCTCCGAGAAGCAACGGCGATTCAAATCGATTTGTCCTAGCTGGGGTTTCCTTACCACACGACATATGCAGGCCTAGGTCCGGTCCTGAACCTACATATATCAACCCTCACTTGGATCCTCCAAAACATGAACTGGTCTGCGCTACCCGAGAGCACAGTACTCCACCTCCCTGTGCCACTCCTAGTGGATTCACAGGATGGGTACACGCCTAGTGCGCAGATGTCTTTTCACATAATGGAATAGCCGAGATATCAAACTTACCAGAGTATGTGGCCAGTACTACAAGTCATGATCACAAGTGACCCTACAATGATCGGTCCTTAATCGACACAGACATGACAATCATGACCAGGCAACCCTATCGGCTTAACCACCAGAGACAAAACCCATGTCCCGTTCCGTCTCTAGTTAAACATTACTCATTATTAAACTTTCAGGACACTCCTGAGTGTAGAACTATTGTGAATGATGAAATCATCACCCGACCCCTATTACTAAGAAAGTCTAAGCATAGCTAATCTATTATACTTCAAAGAGGAACTAGGAATAGGTATTTAGAACAACAAGGTAGTCATGCATCCAAAGGTATTTACCCAACTCCTAATTTACCTAATGCAACAAGCATAAGACTTATGTGAATAACTTTTATAAAACACAAAGAAATGGTTGTATGCTCTAGGGCTTGCCTATGGTGTCGGGGTTGTTAGATAAGTCAAGAAAACCCCCACTCTCCAACCCAACTCCTTCTGAGTGAGAGCCCGCCTTAAAAGCTTGCTTAGCTAATGGGTCACCACCCTCGTTCACTAAACATAAATAAAGATGCATGCTTTAGGATGATGATGCATAACATAGCACATGGATGGTGAAACATGGATTAAGATGACTTAGACAAGGTTAATCACTTGAGTATAACATTCCTTCACTAAGCAATTAAGTTAATTATTCACAAAATAATTATTGTTATTATTAGTAATCAGTTGAATATGAGTACACAATCATGTAATGTAATTGCCAAGGAACATCAAGGTGTTATTGTTTCAAGGTCCACAATCAACTCCAAAATTACACCATACCATTCATTGATTTTGTAGAAATTATTTTGGTATTTTTATTAATCCATAAAAAGACATCTAAATTAAGTGGATAATTTATTTTCATCAAAATAGAGCCAAACATTTTATGAAGACTAGTCTAAGGATAAAAAGCATACACATAAAGTTTCATGATTTTATGACAATTCTTTTAGCCTATAAAAATCATGGAATGTTCATTTATTAATTAAAAGAGGTAATTTTTGAACCCAACAAAATTACTAATTTCGACAAGCTCATATTTTTCCCTGATTAAGCATATCATAACAAAGCCATAGAATTAATTTCATAATTTTATCCCTTGTAATTATTTAGTTATGAATTAATCAAATTTTAACATTTATTAGTATTTTCTAAAAAAGAAAAAGGATCGAAATCCTTTTCTTACTCTGTCCCCTCTCACACATTCTCACTGACAGGGGGCCATCCCGCGCCTGTGTTGACCGTGGCCATGATGCCGTTGACTGGCGGGTACCTCGCTGACGGCGACCTCGCTGACGATGAGACCTATCCCGCTGCACTCATCTCGCTCTCGTGCATCTCCTGGTGGCACTAATTGGACGGCTGGTGCACGATGGCGAGCACGATGGCGGCTCCGATGGATCGATGGCGCTCTGACGAGATGGCAACGTCCAAAGACGGTGACTCCAGCAAAGGGCACTACCCCAATATGCTCCTCTCGACCTGGCGAACACGCACAGGGAGACGGTGGAACCTCTACCGCACGGCAGCATGCACGCCGGTGACCATGGCGGCACGGTGTAGCTCCGACAACATGGCTGCGCTCAAAAACAAGCTCTCCGGTGGCACAAAGAAATCTGGCATACTCCACTCCCACTTGCACACACACTCCAGGGGTCTGTCGAGTGCGCGTGGACTTGCTACACAGATGACCATGGCTACGGCGGCTCGGCAAGGCAGACCACATCGACGCGGCGGTGCTTCAGCTACTAGGCCATGGTAGAGGTAAGACGGGCAATGGCGTTAGCATCAGGAGCTCACCGCAACTTTGGAACGGCAACTGGTTGAGACGAAGGCGAGGCAGAGCTAGGTCATCGACGTTGGGGACGAAGACGGCGATGCGACTCATGGACACGGCGGTGTTCCAGCTCGTCAAGGTCTCCACTGTGAAAACCAAATGGCTAGTGAGCAACAGGGTGACAAGATGAAGTGGAAACGCTAGCTAGATGAGGTGAAGGTGCGCCATAGTGGCCTAGCCACGGTGAGGGGCTCACGGCAGCGCTCTGCTCAATGCTGAGGAAGAAGACGACGTCTAGGCAACTCTGGCGACAAGCGATGGTGCTGGGTGGCTCAGATGGTGCGCATGGATGAGGCAAAGATAGCTACAGGGTGAAATTGGATGGTGGGCGAGCAATGGTGAAGAATCGATTGGCGAACCGAGGGCTCAACGACGACGATGGGAAAGAAGAAGATGGACTCGATGGCTGGCTTGGTGACTTAAGGACGTGGACGAAGCATCAAGGCGAGCCAGCTCCTGCTTGGAAACTGACTGCGGAAGTAGTTGCGCATTGCTCGTGGGTTAGTCAGTGACAAGGGCAGTCGACAGCGGCAAGCAAGCAGCTCACCGGCGGTACTGTAGTAGTCTGACAGAGCTTCTTCTTCCTCCTTTTTCTCCCAAATCCAAACATGAACTCGAAGAGCTCCAAGAATAAAAGTTGTTCATCATACTTCGATCTCCAACTTTGCTTTAACCAAGAACATCTAATTTGAACCAGATCAGAAGATAAAAGATAAAGAACATAGGCAAGATGAACTAAAAACCTGAACTTTCAGTTAAAGTAGTTAGGGTTTGGAAAAAAACAGTTAACTTAGCTAAGTTTGTGAGTTAATTGGTGATTAATTAGTGATCAAACAAATCAACCAATACCACCATTGTAAAGTGAACATCTCATACTTCAAAATGATGCCATTGTTTGAACAAATTTATTTGTGAAATTCCTTTTAAAAAATTCCCCAAAATTGAATTCATTACTACAATCCAACACTTAGCCAAAATGACTAAGTATTGAAATTTCAAGTTTGAATTCAGATTTGGAGCTCCAATTTTAAGGGTTTGGACTTGAATTCATACCCCACCCTTGACACTAGTGTAAAGCACCTACTTTACACTTCAAAGTTTATTAAGGCAAAATTTCAAGTGTTTTAGTGAAATTCAAAAATAGAAGGCCACAATGTACCTTAAAAGAGTTTTTGGTTTAAGCTCAACATATCACAAATGTATTGCAATACTAATAAATAAATATTGATTTTAGTGAATGCAAAGCATGGTGAGCTACTGTCGGTGCAGAAAGTGACCAACACATAAATATTTATAGTTTTGCCGTACGTCGTGATCGGATGTGGCCTAGCACTCAATGACACATGGTTTATACTGGTTCAGGCAATGTGCCCTACGTCCAGTTTGAGTCGGTCGATGACTTTATTCCTGAGCCAAGGTGCTGGAAGTTTGCTGTGGGGTTACAAATGAGAGGGAGTAAGATGGGGGGTGCAAGAGGTATGGTTGGACTCTGGACCGAAGGGCCGAGAGAGACGGGAGCTCCTACGTGCACTAAGTATTTGAGCGGGTGCTCTGTTGGAACCGATCGAGTCGTAGGTTGTTTGAATCGTTCATGAATCGATCCTTGTGGTCGATCATTCATATGCATGTGGTAAGTATTTGAGCCCATAACAATGTTGATGTTCAGATGCATGTGGTAGGTTCCATCGTCTTCTTCTGGTGTGGCAGATGTCGGCGCCTACCATACTGTAGGATAAATGTCGACACCCACAACATTGTTCATGTTCTGACATGTCTGAAAGGTTGCGGTGCATCCTTCTAACATGGCCTGATAGTACTATCCTGCAGGTGTGCAGGGTACGACCCCTGATATTGCGATTGATTGGAGCACCCTGCCTTACTTGCTTTGTCCGTTTCCTAGGTCTTCACCGAGTGGGCATCCCCGGTCGGTTGTTCCCTAGTCGGCTCTGGCCTCCCGGTCGGAGAGGAGCTATAAGCAGGGGTTTGATGTACTCTCGGTTGGAGAAGCGAGTTAGAGTCAGAGGCGAGCGTCGTTCTTTCTTGGCAGGCCTTCTGGTCGGAGAGGTGGGCTGGAGTTGGAGGCGATGGAAGTGAGCGTCGTTCCTTCTTGGCCAGGCCATCCGGTCGGAGAGGCAGGCCAGAGTCAGAAGTGACCACCAGAGTCGGAGGCGAGCTAGCCAGGCCTTCTAGTCAGAGAGGCAGGCCAGAGTCGGAGGTGAGCGTCGGTCCTCCTTGGCCAGGCCTTTCGGTCAAAGAGGCGGGCCAGAGTCAGACGCGACGGAAGTGAGCGTCATTCCTCCTTGGCCAGGCCTTCTGGTTAGAGTGGTGGGCCGAAGTCAAAGGCGAGCGTTGGTCCTCTTTGGCCAGGCCTTCTGGTCAGAGAGGTGGGCCAGAGTCAGACGTGATGGAAGCGAGTGACGTTCCTCCTTTGGCCAGGCCTTCCAGTCGAAGAGGCGGGCTAGAGTTGTAGGTGAGCGTCGGTCCTCTTTGGCCAGGCCTTCCGGTCAGAGAGGCAGGCTGGAGTCGGACGCAACAGAAGCGAGCGTCGTTCCTCCTTTGGCTAGGCCTTTCGGTCGGAGAGGCAGGCTAGAGTTGGAGGCGAGCATCGTTCCTCTTTGGATAGGCCTTTCGGTTGGAGGCTTGATCACCCCTGGCCTATCGTTAGGTTTTTGGGCCAGCCCAGGAGTTGTGCGTCATTCACAACGTCGTCTGCTAGGCTAAGCTTTCGCTGGGAAGCAGGTCAATGAGGGACCCCAGGTTTATGAACCCGATAGGAGCCCCCAAGCCTCCGGGTGATTCGCATAGAATTGCCTAGGGGTTTTTTCATCTTGACGGCGGGTGCGCGCGAGCGCACCCACGGGTGTAGGCCCCGAGCCCCCGGGTGATTCGGGTAGAATCGTCTAGGGGGGTTTGTCTTAACAGCGGGGGAATCTTTGTTTTGACAGTGAGTGCACGTGAGTACACCCGCAGGTGTAGCCCCCGAGCCTGTGTCCGACTGGTGAGTCGGTTGGAGTCTGAGCACTCGGTACTCTTTTCCTAGGGCCATAGACTATCATTCGAGGTGTTCACCCGTGTTTGTCCCGCTCACGATCTACGTGGTTGGTTGATTTCCCTAGTCGGTGTCGGGAGACTTGAGCCCCTGAGCCCCATTGGGTTTGGTAGGGGTTGGTCTAGTTCCGTGTGTTACCCCATCCGTGGTTTTCGCAACCGGAGGGGCTGAGCTAACGTCGCTTGCCTTGATGGCTCAAGTGACGCGCTCGTTGAGCTCGCTAACGGGCATGTTCGAGTGGAATCCGGGTCTGTCGTTCATGACGGGGTCAGCATAGCCCTCATGTGGCATTCCACTGCTCCTTAACCCGCATCCCAGCAGATGCCCAGGTCATTCTGGAGACCGACCCAGGTGGCCCGCTGGCCTCTCCTCGATGGAGATTCTATGGGCATGGCTCGAGGTTAGGATTGAACGAGAAGGATGAGATGACCCTATCTGCTTTAGAGCAGATTGGGCGAGGGCCATTGGGGCTCATCTGCATTTTCTCCCCTAGCTCTGTTTGACACGAGGCGGCCTCGAGCCCTTCGTGGGCTGGCCTTCGAACCCCAGTTGGTCGTTGCTCATGTTTGAACGTGGCAACTACCCCTTCGTGACTCAACACGGAGCATTGTGATGCATTTAACTGCATATGCGATGCTTCAGATGTATGGGATGAATGAATGCGTGCATGGATGAATGTGTGAATGCGTTTATGAGAATGGATGAGTGCATGGATTCATGCTCATCGTTCATGATGAAGTCGGCGTGGCCTGCATGGGGCGTCCCTCTGCTCCTTACCTGTCTCTCGGCGTTCACCTGAGCCATCCGATTGACTCAGGAAGCCTGTTGGTCTCTCCTAGGTGGAGATCCCATTGTTGGGCCCTTCCAAGTCTTGCCTGGGAAGGCGGAGGGCCGTCTACGTGTGGTTGTGCCTTGTTTCCCATGCCCAGCATGCGGTAGTGGTGGGCCAGTGCCTAGGCCATGTCCCATCTATCCAGGCACCGTCTCGTCGAGCAGGGTGCGTCCCATCTGTTAGGACGCATCACGCTGCATCCCATCCGCATTGAATGGGGGAAGGGAGAGGGTTTTTCACCCCAATCTTTCGCGTTTCCCCAACCGCTGCACCTCCTCCTTAAATAGGGGATGGGTGAGGGCTTTTGTCCTGTTCCTTCACCTATTCCCTAACCGCAGCCTCGCCTCCTTCTTCCTCCTCGCCAAGTGCGTTCATGCGCTGCGGCAGTTCCTAAGTGAGAGAGGGTAAAGCGAGGGAGAGGAGAACTCACAGATCCATTTCATGAACCCAGATCACAATGTTGAGCTGGAGGTCATCCAGTGTAGGTGAGTCGGTGCTGGCCACCTTTGCCAAGAAGGGGCTACTGCCGCCGAAGGAGGTGGCACATTGGAGGGCTCCTGCGGGGGAGGATTTCCCACGATCTCGGGCCGATGAGGTCATGTCCTTCCTCGCCTTCCATGAGCGCGGGCTTGGGTAGCCCATGCACTGGTTCCTACGTGGCCTCCTCAATGAGTGGGGCCTAGAGCTACAACACCTCAATCCAACTGGGGTGCTGCACGTCGCCGAATTCGTCATTGTGTGCGAGGCTTTCCTCAAGATGGAGCAGCACGTGGACTTCTTTCCGTGGATCTTCACCGAGCGGGCCTTATCAGAGGGGAAGCCGGCTAGGATCGCACCGGTTGGTGGCTTCACCCTGCAGAAGAAGCCAAGCTCATCGGGCTCTTACCCCGCGTACACCCCCTGCGACTCCAATCGGGGGTGGCACGGGGAGTGGTTCTACATAAGGAACCCGTTGGAGGCGCCGTTCCCGCCGTTCACCAGAAGGAGACCAGAGAGGCGGGAAAGCTGGTCATGGGGCCCGTCCAGCCGGTAGAACAAGCTGTTGCAGCATGGCCTCGATGGGGTGCGGGTGTTCCACACCTTCTTCCACCGTCGGGTTGCCCCACTGGAGGAAAGTACGCAGTCGATGTGGCTGTACTCCGGCCCGACGGACCCCGACCACACATCGCAGGTGGAGTTAGTGAAGGACGAAGTCTAGAGCTGACTCAATCGGGTGCTGTAGCTGAAGACCCGGGAGACCCTTGAAGGAAAGCTCGGACCTCTCCATGCCGGGAAGCTACCCAATCTGGTACGTCCTCCTCTCCTTATTCCGTGCCCCTTTCGATCTTGCTCTACTGTAGTTTGACTTCAAGTCATCCGCTTTGCAGGGACTTACCGGTTATAAATCTTATCCACACCTCCCGAAGGGGCTAGAGGGCGTGGCTCGGCAGGTGGCCCTAAAGGAGGTGGCGGATGGCCAAAAGAAGAAGAGAGCTGAGAAGGCTCGGAGGAGGCACCAGAAGGAACAGGATATCACCCGATTTGTGCGAGCTAGGGAGAATAGTAGCGATGTCGAGGCAGAGCTCGAGTCGGAGGATCCCACGGAGATGGGTGATGATGTGATCTCCGAGGATGAGGGAGGCTAGGAGGTTGTCGTGACCTCGGTGGAGCGTCGCGAGCCTATGGCTACGTCCGCCGGTGGTGGGCGGGAGGCAAAGAGGCGCAACGACATTCCCGCATCGAGGAAGCACGCCGCAAGCACGGATGCCGTTGGCAAGAGGGAGGCACAGGGGACGCGGTCGCCACGCTCTTCGAAGCAATTGTCGGCGTTGTGCCCACCTGCTCCAGGCGCGACAGGGCAGGCCAGGCTATCGGAGGAGCAGGCTCACACCCACGCATCTTTGTCGCTGGCACCGGCGCGCGCCCTGCAACTAGGGGATGCCCCACTAGCTGCTCCGATCGATGCGCCTCGAGCCAGCGGTTACGGTGACTTGCGGGCCGATCGGGAGCTGGCTGGGTCGACTCCCCCCCAATCGAGGTGAGGGGGCGTGGCTCGCGACCTACAAGCGGCCCTCGTCCGGCGGGCCCATTGCCAGCGGTGTTTACACCAAAACACTACAAAAAAGTTCACTTCTGAGATGATTCATTTTTATCATAGTACATGCAAATAACGTCATCAAAACATATCTGTGATGAACTTATGACGAAATTCTGATCGTCAT
>CM009608.1:13434132-13444300 GCA_002993905.1 Miscanthus sacchariflorus | reverse complement strand
ACACAGGGTTTATACTAGTTCAGGCAATGTGCCCTACGTCCAGTTTGAGTCGATCGGTGACTTTATTCCTAAGTCCAAGTGCTCAAAGTTTGCAATGGGGTTACAAACAAGAAGGAGAAAGATGGGGTGTACGAGAGGTCCGGTCAAAAGGGCCGAGAGCGACAGGGGCTCCGCTATGAGCTAAGTGTTCAAGCGTGTGCTTGAGGTTCGAACCTGGCGGTTCTGTGGTTGTGAGCTAGTGAACTTGGTTGATCTAATGAATCTGGGATGACTTGGAGACCTTGGATCCTCCTCCCCTTCTGGGAGAGAGCGCATCACCTTTTATGGATGAAGGGGATGGTCCTATAAGTGAGAGGGGGAGAGTACGAATGCTTCTAAACCTTGTTGCCCACGCCAGCAGGTAAAGGATGGTGGTAGGCACCCACAACACTATTGGATGTCAGATGCAAGTGGGAGGTTACGTCGTCTTGTTTTGGGTATGGCAGATGTCGGTACTTGCATATACTGTTGATGCCCAGAGGCATGTGAGGAATTTCACCATGTTCGCTCGGTATGGTAAATTATGGTGCCCATAACACTGTCGATGCCCAGAGGTACGTGGGGGCCTTACCGTATGAGAGTTAATGGCACCCACAATACTGTAGAGGGAAATGTCGGCGCCTACAATTCTGTTTGTGTTAGGGCGGTTATAGAGTACTATTCCTGCAGGTGTGCAGGGTATGGTCCCTGGTATTGTGGTTTGACTTGTGTGCCTTGCCTTGCTTTTCTCCGTACGTCTCCTGGTCCCTACCGAGCGGGCGTCCCTGGTCGGTTGGTCCTAGTTGGCTCTGGTTGCGCCAGTCAGAGAAGGGTAGGGAGCAGGGTCTTTGCATACCCCAGTCGAAGACATGGGGTCAGAGTTGGAGGTAGTGCTTTGCCAGGCCTTCCGGTCGGAGAGACCGTCCGGAGGCGGCTGGAGACCGAAGTGAGAGCTTCGGTCGAAGAGGTGGGCCAGAGTCGACAAGCAGGCGTTGTTCGTCCTCGGCCAGACCTTCCGGTCGGTGACTGGACTGCTCTTCTGACCTGTTGTTTTAGACTCTTGGGCCGGCGCATGAGTTGCGCGCTGTCTGTTTGGGCCGAGCCTTTGTGGGGAAGCCGATCTACGAGGGACCCTGGGTTTACGAACCCAACACTTGGTGTGCAAATCTAATAGGGATTATAAATATTGGGGGTTTTGTAACTATTTCAATCAAGCTAGGTGTAGGCCTCAAGGCGTTCTGGTTCATCAGCAAATGGGCTCGGAGATAGGAAGCCAAAGTCAAACTGGTTGGGAGACCATGGTGTCCGGCAAGCTGATCCATGGAGTTCCTGAATAGCACCTCTGCCCATGGTGCTTCCCGTCTTGAACCACTGGCCTGGCCAGGTGGTGGAGGTGGAAATTCATCACTGGTTTGGTTCTCCGATCAACTTTGATCCTGCTTCTCCTTTATTGGAATTTTTCTTGGTTCTCTCTATGGGCAGATGCAAGTTTCGTCTTACTCTGGTCATGGTGGGACTCCTCCAATCTGTGCTTGGAGTTTCCTCTCATGCCTGCCGAGTGGTTCAGCTGGGCGATCGCGTTTTCAGATTTTCAATCGCTTCGAAGCTAGTGGGATTCTATATTTTCAAGCTAAAATCCTTTGAGTGTTTAGAGTTCAAAGCCTTGTTCCACCTCTGGCATGGTTGAGGACCCAATTACAAGCTTGAATTTGGCAAATGGGAGGCTGAACAAGCTACTGAGTGGGTTGATGCTAGGAAGCATACTGGCCAAGATCTGCATGGTCGTCAGCATCACACCCGGTACGTCTATCTGGCGCTAATGTCGTTCCTATCTCCGGTGATCGCCAGTGTTCACTAGCTGTCCCCTTTCCAAACATTAATTCCCTCAGCAATCAAGGATGAAAGTCAGTTTTTACTCGCATTAATTTTGATTCCCCAATTAATATGAGTAACCCTCATGGTGCTCGGGCAAATTTAAAGGCCTTTGTTCCCTTTAATGCAAAATCAAATTCAAACTCTTTAGCGGCCAGAATTTTAGGCCCAATGCCTCTGTCTACTTCTCTTTCTAAGCCTTCATTATGGCTCTGCGAAATTGTTTAGCTCTGGACCATGAACGGCCAAATTGCACTGGCCTTCAATGCTGCTGCTTATGTCTCTAGTTTGGGCACGACTCTGAGAAATGCACTGTTATGCCTAGATTTTTGTGCCTCTCCCCTCTGCCTCATTCAAGTGCTCCTTCATCTTCATAGACTCTGGCTGCTCTCACGTCACTACCTGGTGGGCCATGGATTTATCGCTCCTTTACTAAATATATTAGCCAACTTACCAGCACTATTCCCCCTTCTCCCATCATCATCCCTTGGTGCGTCGAACCTGGTGACTCACGGTGCTAGAGTTCATCGACATTGAAGAGGCATCATTGCCGGCTTGACCATCAGAGGCTTCCTCTCCCATTCTCTGCTCATCTTTTGGTGAGTTCGCTAATCGGGTTCTTGGCATTCAATCTGCACATGTTTCTTTGCACATCGCTTGGTCTGAGAAAACCCCAACTACTACTGCAGTGCCATCATCTTCACCAAGGATGGCCTACCACTTTGTTGATCCCAGGACCTTCCTACCTCCTAGAGCTCAGTGGGTGATGGTTCCGGGACGTCCAACGATGATGAGGGTGGTGATGGGCCGTGTCTAGGAGCACAACAATGATGTCACCATTGCTCGCCATCATCCCCTGCCTCAAGAACAACTGAACTTTGATGACATTAGAAATGTTCTGGGAGATTTTCTAAATGTTTACCTGGGTATTCCTATTCTAACTATTCAGCCATGCCCTCATGGCCAAGCTTATGTTCACTTTTGTCATCTGTTTCATAGAGATCAGTTGATTCAGTCTGGTCCACATCAATTTGGCAATGGTCACATTTCCTTTATTCCCCATAATAGAGTTTGGAATAATCGTACTGTTGTGTTTATCCATGAAGTCTAATTAATGCTTATTGGGCTCAACCTTGATCTTTGGACTCATCCTCTAGTAGATAAAGCCATTTCACAGTTTAGCAAATTGATTGTGTGGGAAGAGGATCAAAACCATTTGCCTACAGTCCTTGTCAAGGCCAGAGTTTCTAGTCTAGATGCCATTCCATGGTTTTTTAATTTCACAGAAGGCTCTGACCCTAAATCTGATTGTTGGACTGCTTAGTGTGAGATCCTGCTGACAAGGTTGCTAGGTGCTCAGGCTTAAGATGGACTTTCCACCAAATGACCCTGATGATGTTGACCCCACTGGTTTTGATTTTTCTGGTTTTGGTCAGCCAGGACAGGGTCCACAAATCCTCTAGATGGGCCTCTAGACAATCACAATGCCAACATTGCCAATCTTCAGGCTATTGGTTGGGCTCCTTGACCTCAGCCAGACAATGGCCCAGCCTAGAATCAATAGATCCTACAGGCATAACACGGAGGCAACATTGTGCATAATGGTAATATTGATCTTGCTCAGCTTTAGCAGTTACATGATCAGTAGGAGGAATCACCACCTTTGATTCCTCTTCATCCTGAGCCAGTGGAAGAAATAGTTATTAACCTAGAGGATTTTGGTCATTAGCAAAATCAAGAAGTCATTCAGGGACAGGAGGAACACATTATAGCTATGGATGAGCTTCCTAACATAGACTCTGATGCAGATGTTAAGCATATAGCCTTGACAATCCCCCAGTTGAAATAGCTCCTTTTCCTGATTTTAACAATCTTCAGCAAATGGTGCCACATGAGATTCAGGTTGAAGACTTACTTGGTTTTGATGGTGCTGCTGATAACAACAACCGTGCCCCTGAGAACCTTCATCAGAACATTCAGATTGGAATGGTGCAGATTGTTCAACCCTCTCCAGACATAATCTTTGGGAACCTATCCCCTCTTGGAAGCCTGCCACCTTTGGGTCAATCACCTGAAGCTGCTGTTTGGACTCAGGCACCTCTTGGACCATCACCTGAAGCTATAAGATACTGGGTAAAATTTTCTCTCAACACATTCATGCCTCTAACTCAATTCTTATCCCTGATGCTTGGATGAACTTCTTTTCTTTTCTGCTTCTGTAGTCTCCAACCTTTGACTGGGCAAAAGGATTCCTACAATCTAAATCTTGGGATTTGTTTGGTGCTGAACCATCTAGTAATTCCACCCTCTTTTCTCTGCCTCCTCACTGCCCAAATGTTAATATTTCTGCATGCAACAATTTTGAATCATCTTCTGTTATCTTAGAACTTCTTGATGATGAACATGATTCAGAAATGGCGGATATCATACCTACCAGCTCTTTAGACACTCTAACACCCAAGAAGAGAAAGGCCAGAGCTAAAGGGAAGGCACCTGTCACTGAAGATGATGTGAGCAGAGGCACAAGGTTGAAGAAGCTAAATAAGGCGTTCAAGTCCTCTTATTGTAAAGATAAGAACTACTTGGGATGCTTAGCTACTCCACCAACCATATCACAAAAGATTATTAAGAATCTGGGGGTTTACTTTTGTGGCCTGGATCCTACAGACTTAACACCAGAGAAGCTTAATGCTCAGCCAACAAAGAAGAAGTCTGTAATGACCCAAGTTCATTGCAACCTAGGCAACCATTTTGATTTATCAAAAGGAGTCAGTCACCAACCATTAGTGAAGACTTGCACAATGAAATGCAACACTTGACATCTAGAACATCTATTCAATGACTTAGTCAATTCAGCAAAGACAGAGAATATCAGACCATCCACTAGTACACCGAATCATCCGATAAGAGTTAGGGCAGAACAGAGCTAAGTGGAAATTAAGTTGTTTTCTATTTTATGGACTTGGACCCACATGTCGGCACGAGTTGAGATACTTCACCAGCTGAAGGATACCCTCTCACCTACCCTCTCACTTATCCACTCATTTGCAAACACCCTCTCTCTCTCTACCTCTCAAGAACAAGGAAGAACCGTAGAACTAGAGAGAGAAAGAAATGAAGAGAAGATTGAAGGAGGAAAAGAGGAAGAAGAAGAGAAGCATCAACACCTCCCCATAGATTCCATCAACCCCTTCAACATACTCATGGTGAGCTCAAGAGAGTAGCTCTCATTTTATGGATTTTCCCCAAAGTAGTTAATGTGTGGTTTTGGTGAAGGTTGGAGATGATGAAAGCTTGGTTGGAAGAAGAGGTGGATCTTCAATCTTCAGGCTATGGAAGCTCTTGATCTCGGAGCCAAGGATCTCTATCTCAATCTCAAGGTTTATCTCTCATCTCATTAGTTTTGGTTTAATTCCTAAGCCTTGAGCCACACTTAGTGAAACTAGCTTATAACCCAGCCATAGCAAGCCAAGTAAGCCACCAAAACTACCTGGCACATGCAAGATGCACAACTCCACAAATCTAAGCTTGAAACCTAGGATTTCCTTAGAGCATAGGTTCTGTCGCCCGTGTCACGGAGTGTTCGTCAATCCGTAGGAAACCACTAAAGAACCTTATCTCCCGTTAGCTTAGCACAGCGAAGTGTCCGTGGTACCATGTGGAGTATCCGTTGAATTATAGAGAATAGTAACCTAGCAACCTGAGAACACCTAGTTCATACCGGAGCATCCGTAGATTGACCAGACTATCCGATGTTGACAAAGAACCCTAGAAATGCCGAAGTACCAAACATATGGGAGTCTCCACAAACTCCACAGAGCGTCCATCAATCAATACAGAGCCGGACCAGAGAACCCATCTCGGTATCCAGTATAGTGGAGTGTCCATTGATAGAATGGAGTGTCCGCCAGCCATAGGAAGAGTGAGCTAGCTTAAGCAACCTACTCTAGTAACCAACCTACAACCAAGAGAGCTTAGTGACACCCAAGGCAGTAGTAGAGCCACAATTAGATGTATCTCCTTAAGTACTAAGGTAGTAACCTAATCCTATGCAACCATGTCCCTCCTTATCGTTCCAATCATCGATGTATCTCTTAGACAATCTTCCGTATTCTCTCAGGAACGTGCATGGGTCTTCATCGTCAGCTTCTAGATGTCTAGATGGTAACACCATCAGGTAGGCACCCCACGATTATAAACCCTACTTTGGATACTTATCAAGTCGCGTTATGAGTCATGCATCGCATGTAGTCTTGGATAATGATGACTCTTATACTAATAATCTGTAGAATCCTCTCACCTATACAATGGGAATGGGAATGCCTAATTCTTATTGCTTAGTTGCATGGTGAACGGTAGAAGTCGAGCATGAGAAGGGAACACATACTCGCGCGTGTAGGATGTTACACCTTGATAATTAACTACTAAAACCAATGAGGGTATTGTTAACGGTCATTAACATCAATTATAAACCGTCAATATAACCTGCATATATACTTGATTTCGTCACCAAACATAGGTCTAGGGGTTTAAACTAATAAATTCCATGAGTTTTGGTGAATCTATGTTTGTAGGAGAGTTTATCCAGAAAACCATCAAGGTGGACCTAAACGTCATATTTAATTGCAATTATCCGCGATGAAAACAACTCCAGAAGGTTCTAGAAGACTCCATGAGGCAAACCACCGAAGCAGAGGCCAAGGGGTTGCTAAGTGGGGCCGGTCGTCCCCACCACTAGGCTAGCTGGCCTGTGGGCCCCCCTAGTCAGCCTCCCCTTCGAATGTCGGTTCTCCATCGCCTCCTAGATTGTATCTACGCCATCCTTTTAAGTCGGTTCATCCAACGGTGATCGAGGGAGTTAACACAGATTGATGACGTGGCAATGCCTTGCCCCCTACTCCATCTCCCGTATATAAGGCGCCTGTTGACGGTAGTTAACATTCATCACAAACCATCAATATAACTTGTATAAATGACTACAATGGATCACCAATGTAGACTTAGGGGTTTAAACTAATAAATTCCATGAGTTTTGGTGAATCTGTGTTTCTTGCAGGATTTATTCAGAAAATCACCAAGGAGGGCCTATTCTTCAAAAAAATCATGCAATTCCACCGCGTAATCGATGTAGGAAGACTCTAGAAGACCCCAGAAGGCGAATCATCGAAGCAGGACATGTGTCTCTGACATGTGGGGCCACCGAGCCCCACCTAGAGGCCGCCTGGTCCCTGTGGGCCCCACCTGTCAGCCTCGTTGTTGTGTCGATTCTCCACTGCCTTATGGATTGTATCTCCATCGTTCTTTAAGTCGGTTTGATCTAAGGGCTCACGTTGGATGCTCTAGGCTATGTATACCAGCCTGCACCCCCCCTCCAGGGCATGTCTCATTTGATCCTGAGAGCTGAGAAGCTAGAAACCCTAATCCATATGTCCACCATGATCAGAGCTAGCAATTAAGAGAATATTAGTCCTCAATAGAATCTAGTCTTGTATTAGAGATAGTGAGATAGAGTGAGAGCTAACAATTCAAGTAAGCATCTTGTTCATATTGTTCTTCAGGTTTTTGACTCTCTTTTGAGTACTTTAATCCTTGTAGCTCCTGGGTTAAAGTAGTATTCATAGTGTAAGTGTGGTGCTTAGACTCGGTTACTCATGGATGTACCCTATTTTTCTGGATCGGTGGTAGCTCCCTAGGGTGGCTCTTATAGCCTCGTTCAATCCTTTGTAGTCCACCTCCCATTAGTAGGCCTAGCAGGACATTGTTGCTATAGGAAACATACTCTGCCTATGTTTTCTTTAGTAATATCCCTAGAATTGAACAATAGAAGACAAAGCTTACCGAAGTTAGAACTAGAAGACCTTAGCATTCTCCTGTACACTCCTATTATCTAGCCTTGATTGTGAAGTTGGGATAAGTTAGATTTAGTTATTCTCACATACGTTTCCTTGAGTTCGATATAAAACTGGTACTCCTGGTGAAATGCTACATCGGTATATAATCCGTGTGCTTGCGGATTATTCTATGTGCATTAATTTATAACAACAAGCATTTTTGGCGCCGTTGCCAGGGAAACGGTTGCTGAGTTAACTTCGAACTTAGTTTATCCTTGTATGATTATTCTTTTATATTTTCTTTTTCTTTCTACCATGGATCTAGAATCCACCCGAATCTACTAATATGGTGCACCCACAAACGCAAACCTATAGCCAAAAGAATCTTCAAAGCCTATCCTAACACCTGGCTATGAGCTACGCCCGCGTCTAATCAACGTGGCTCAGGATCAACCCTTTTCGGGTGAAGATGCTGAAAACTCCTATTTCCACCTAAATGAGTTTGAGCAGACCTGTGCATGCCTACGCATTGCGGGCATGTCAGATGAAACCTTACGATGGAAGCTTTTTCCTTTCTCTTTGACGGGAAAAGCTAAACGTTGGTATAATCTCACCATAGGGAGTAGACAAGAAGATTAGGAAGCCCTATGTTCTAGCTTCTTCTTACAATTCTTTCCCATCTCTAGGGTAGTCAGACTTCGTTTAGAGGTTCTATCTTTTAAACAAAAGAAAAAAAGAATCTCTAGGCATGGCTTGAGAACGCTTTAATACTCTTATTAATACTAGCCCTGACCTTGCCATTCAAGACCCTATTCTTCTTCAAAACTTCTATATGGGTCTTGATAGGAAAACCTCGAAGCTTCTTAATACGGCTGCAGGAGGTTCGTTCTTCCATGTCTCCGCCAATGTGGGGAGAAGCATTCTTACAAAAATCATAGAGAACATTCCCGAAGAAGTAGAAGAGAAGCCATTATAGGAAGAATCCTAGATAGTTGAACCCGAATCTTTACTAGACCAATCATGAACTTCAACTATCCCAAATCCTAAACCACTGGAAAAGGAGGAAACTCCGATTTTGGACTTCATGCTTGAATTCAAGGATGAACTTTTCGATGAATATGGAAATACCTCGAATTACCATACTATGAGGTGACCCTAGAAGTCTAGAATATCACCATCCAATGAAGAACCTTTAGACCCGTTTGAGGAAGCTTTCCTTAAAGACTACGAAAGAGATAGTGTCTATTATAAGCAATGAATGGTTAGAAGAATCAGAACTTTCCTCTGATATGATTCGTTTAGATTCACCTTCTATATCCATTTGTTGCCAAATTAATAAAGCTCCTTTCGATGCTCTTTACAATCCTGTTGTGGGTGTTAATATCATGTCTGCATCTTTTGCTCTTGATTTATTGAAACACATGTCATTGACCCCAACAACAAAGTTATTGAAAAGTCTTTCAAGACACATTCTCTCAAGTTTAGGAATTTTGTATGTCCTCCCTATCCAAGTAAAAGGAACCAAAGTTCATTTGAGCTTCTATATTTTTATATTATGGAGTTCGACCTGTTGATAGGACAACCAATTGAAAGACTTATCCAAGAAAGCCACACGGGAATTTGAATATAAGACTTGGAAAAAACTTTAAAGTTTCTATACCCATTACTCATTCTCTAAATGCTGAGAGTGAGCCAATTCCCGAGGATGGCCCAATGGAAGAGGTTAAGGTTGCATCTCTTGATAATTTGATTGAACCCAACCTGGAAGATGATGCTCAGTTCTTCATCGAGGAAGAAGATGAGAACCCTACAGATTTTGAACCTCTAGATGAATTACTAGAACCACCTAAGCCCACCATTGAGCTTAAACCCCCTACCTTCTGGTCTTAGATATGCTTTTCTTAATAATGATCAGGATTCTTCTATGATCATAAGTGCTAAACTTTCTCAGGAAGAATCCCTACGCCTGCTAACTGTCTTAGAAAAGCATCATTCTGCTTTTGACTATTCACTCCAAGACCTTAAGGGAATTAGCCCTGCTCTTTGCACCCATCACATCCCTACAGATCCTAACTCTATACCTTCTAGGGAGTCCCAGCGTAAGCTTAGTAATGCGATGAGAGATGTTGTTAAGAAAGAGGTTTTGAAACTCTTGCATGCTAGGATTATCTATCCTGTGCTGCATAGTGAGTGGGTTAGCCCTGTTCAAGTTGTGCCTAAAAAGGGAGGCATGACTGTTGTTAAAAATAAAAAGAATGAATTAATCCCCCAAAGAACCGTCACTAGATGGCAGATGTGCATTCATTACCAAAAACTTAACAAGGCATCAAAGAAAGATCACTTTTCGTTGCCCTTCATTGATGAAATGTTGGAGTGGCTGGCGAATCACTCTTTCTTCTGTTTCCTTGATGGGTATTCAGGTTATCACCAGATACCGATCCATCCAG
>CM009608.1:13412724-13423428 GCA_002993905.1 Miscanthus sacchariflorus | reverse complement strand
AGTGTTCTTAACAGCAAGGTATTAGGGTGATAACAAGATTAACTTCTTTTACTGAGTAGGTGCATATCTCCTCTCTAGTAATTAAACAAACACCTATTTAAACATTTTTGGGGCTACAAGATAGCAGCCACTTGTTTTGACTATAACTGGAGTTTTACACATCCAAACAATATGGTTGTGAACTTTCTGGAAAGCTTATGAAATTGTCTACAACTTTCTTTTAATCATCTTAAGGTGATTCAGTAGCTATCTAGGTCAAACCATTCAATCTTTCAGATCTATCCAGAGGACAAGCAAATCTGACAGCATACTTCTAACAGCTATAACTCTTAAACCATTCGGCCTTTGACCATGAAATTTTAGGACAACCAAATGAGTAAGTTGTATACAACTTTGTTATTAACAAGTTTCACAGAAGGGGTCATTATCATCATGCATTTGTCAACACAACAGAAACTACTCATGCAGCCATTTAGTTGAATTATAAAGCAATAATTAACTAGCTGCATATAACCAATTACTTCTAAGCCCAATTAATAATATCAACAGATCATATGCATCACAAGTACCATAGAAAACATCATGCTTAAGCCCAACTAATTTATTTATATATATTTATTAATTTCCTTATATAATAAGGTGATTTAAAGGATAAACACTTCCAATGCTCAATAACTTCTGAGAAAAATACAGCAGCTTACATATGACCCTAATAGTCTATTGTATAAATCTCATGCCATTTGGATAAGTATAGATACCTCCACAAATATGACAAGTTGCATAGGCTTATTTTAGGAAAAATAGTTAAGCCTAGTGAAAAGTGTCAAACTACATATTTCATATTTTTCTTACTCTCATCCCATCATAAGAACATTGTGTAGAAATTTGCATGATCATAAGTTTTGTATTTTTACCCCAATTAATTTCACCAGAAACTAGCATTTAATTAAGGTGAAATAGAAAGACCATATTCCAAGTATGCCCACTGTAGGTTTAGTATTTTTACTAGCTATAGCATGGCAACATAAGACTAGCAAAATTGGAATCACAATTTTAGCACTTTGCTATCTCA
Organism: Miscanthus sacchariflorus; assembly: GCA_002993905.1. NCBI lineage: Eukaryota > Viridiplantae > Streptophyta > Magnoliopsida > Poales > Poaceae > Miscanthus > Miscanthus sacchariflorus. Next base: position 13,422,356 of record CM009608.1, on the reverse strand, counting down.
TGTTATGCATTTTACAAGATAGAAACTAATTTAAAAGCACTTCACTAGCTTAATTTAATTCCCCTAGAAAAATACCAGAAATAGTATATTTCATATTTTTATCAAATACTACACTATAATATTAATTCAACCAAATTTGGTTCACCCAAATTGGACAATCCTAGCTCAAGATATTAATTTTTGAAGTTTGCATTCAAATCTGGGAAAATAAATCAAGAAAATCATTTCAACTCTGACTGATAGCTAGGCCCCATGGTCAACGGGTCCCACCCATCAGTGAGACCAGCACAGAGCACGGCCTTTGACCGGCAAGAACTCCCATCGGTGGGGTCACAGGCGACGAGGTCTTCACCGTCGTGCTCCCCACGACACCCCACGTCGAATGGTACCCATGGTTAGCTTGGCAGTTCACCAGAGCGACCTCACCGGCAAACATGGCGGCTCAGCGGCGATGCACAGCAGTAGACTCACCATCTCCGGTGATAGCATGGTCAGGTAAGCATGGCTACAGCTTCTACTAACCCTTGTGAACCTCTACGGTGTAGATTGAGCTACTGTGGCGTGGCGGTGAGCTCCGGCCACGTGCATGGCAACATGGCGGCGCACAACGCAGGCGGCGACACTTACTGTTCTGACGTGACGGTGGTGGGTGATGGGTCTTTGTCATAGGATAAGGTGCTAGGGTTCATGGTGGCTCAGAAATGAACATAGGAGGGGGGGACAGGATCTAGCGAGGGCTAGCCGCGGCAAGCTTGAGCTTGTAGCCGTGGCAGGCGGGCGCGGTGCAGTCACGTGTTCCCGTGCGACGGTGGCAGTAGCGATTAAACTAGCTATAGTGTGAGCATCTACGACCTATGGTGATGACGAACCAATGGAGAAAAAGGTAGGAGGACGGGTGGAGAGGGCTGCCCACGGTGAGCTCGGAGCTCGGCGGTGCTCCGTGGCCACGGAGCACAATGCGGCTTTACCTTGGCTTGGATGGTAGCACTGCCGGGTCGGGGAGGTAGAGGAGATGGTGGTAGAGCTGTGGGCATGATGGATTTTACAGCGGTGTTGCGGCTGTGGCATGTGAGCGCGGCGGAGGTGTGCGGCGGCGACAGCGAGCACGGCTCTTGGCGAGCTAGCGAGAGGGAGAGAGTAGAGCGAGATAGTGAGAATGAGCAAGCATAGCGGCTTCGACGTGCTCGACCGGCCGATTCAAATCGGCCATCAGGTCGACTAACAAGCCATCTTCATACCACTGTTGCTCCTAATCCGTACACAATTAGCAAAAACTCCCTTACTAAGATTTGTAGAGCTATAGGAGATCTACAACTTTGATTAAAAGAGTTTTGTCTAATTCAGAATGGTTTTCAAACTACAATGCTACAAAATGGGCTACTTTGAAACTGAAAACCAGCTTTAGACTTAGCAAAATTTCCAAGTCCCTAAACTGCATTTGATTACTACTTTAGAGCTATTTTTGACTATGTTAGGCACTGAATTAGCTCATGACCCTTAAATGAAGTTTGTTACCCGTGTCAAGAACTACAACTTTTATTAAGGGTGCACTACCATGCAAACAATCTATGCTATAGTTCAACTTTGGTCAAAGTAGGATCATGAAAAAATGGCATCATGAGTAAACTAGGACATAGAAGCAAATTTGGCCCATGTCATAAATACAAACATTGTTCCATTTACCATCCTAGACATGTATAAGGTGTTTTTGTGACCTCACAACCATTTCTTGCATTGGTCACACATGATCACAAGCATATACATGTATATTATCCTCATCACATGTGATAAAGATAAGGTGAATGACATGGAACTTCATATGCTCATGATCATGAATGCTTGGATGATGCTTGTGCTCATGAAATGCACGTGCCAAATGCATGCTTACCACTAGGGTGTTACAACCCCCTACACCAGCGTGCGTGATAATGGCCCAAAAGACCTAGTTGAGAAAACTCCTAAGGAAGAACCTTTGATAGTTTGGCCCAAACCTTTAACTACTCCACTTGAAGCCTCACCTATCCTCCAAGTTCCCGAACCACCGAAGGAGGAAGAAAATTCGCCTTTGGAAAATATGTTCGAATTCGAGGAAGATCTTTTCTCCGATTTTGGAAACACCTCGAATTATTATCAATAACGAAATCTTTAGCACCATCAGCATCTAACCATGTCGACAGAATATCGTCGACAGTCCTCTGAGGGGTATCCCACAAAGGTAGATTGATCGGCAGATAAGCATGTGATCAAGAACAAGAAGGCAACAGAGACACACGAGTTATATGGGTTTAGGCCGTCAGTATGATGTAATACCATACTCCTGTGTTCTGTTGGATTATATTAGCTATCGTATGATATTGCGTGAGTTTGGATGGGTCCCTACCCGCCTTATATAGTCCGGGGAGCAGGGTTACAAGTCGGTTAGATCTGAGAGATAACCAAAAAGTAATAACTGATTAAAGGACTCTTGGGATCATACATATCCTAACAAATCTCATAGTATCTTTAGGATATCTTCCTGGTGTCTTACGGGAGGCGCCGAGCAGAGTCGTGCTCTGTAAGGCTTCATCTTGTGGACTGGGCTGCCCCTGGGGGCGCAGCCCATGTGGTCTCTGCCGTGGGTATCTAGGGTCGTACCCACCACAGCTAGTCCCTGAGCGCCTTGTATCCGTTGTGCAACGCCGTCTTGAGCTTGTCCAAGCAGGTGCGAACAAAACCAAGCGATCAAACTCGTGGTCCGACCACTGTGATGAGTTGTTGAGTAGTTGCGAGCAGTTGCCCAGCAGCGTGATCCGTCGCCAAGCAGCATGACCCAAGTATGGCTTGCCATAAGGGTGTAAGGAGCTCAAGTTCAGAATCAAAAATTTCTTCGCAGTGGACCAAGTGTGCCCACTTAGAGTCCGACCACGAGAAAAGGAGATAGTCTTCTTCAGCTTCAAGAGGCACGGAGTCTTCCAGAATAAAGCTAACACATTCATCACGAGGTGAAGTGTGCCCACTTAGTCCCTGAGCTTGATAGTAGATGATGTAGTCATATGGTGCCAGGGTCCAAAGTAGAAGAATAATAGAAGACCAGCCGAGCAGGCAGCTAACCCCCGGGCATAGCAACAAATGAGAGAAAAGCACAATCACCGCAAGGTGAAGTGTGCCCACTTAGTCCCCGAGCCTGACAGTAGGTGACGTGGTCATGTGGTGCCAGGGTCAAAGACAGTAGTCAACTTGGAGAAAAATCCCCAATGCGGTGAGGAACCGAGACGTAATGCCAACGCAGTCCCCGAGCCACAAGAGGAAATCCTAGAGAAAACAGAATCACAGAGAAAATACCAGAGTAATGGTTGTATAGTAGTAATTACTGAGCCATGACTGTTGGCAGAGATGTCGGCGAATATTCGGCGAGTAATAACCAATTGCGGAGATAAATCAGTGATACGGGCCAGGGTTGCGCGAAGGCCCAGGTAACGGCCCACCTTCTGTCGCGGGAATTCGGAGAAACACAAATCGCGGGAACAGTTTCCCAAAAACCCTCAAATCCAAAATGGTGGGGGAGTGCTTTATAACTGCGCCATCGCACCCCGCACTCACACCTTTGCCCCTTTGCCATTTCATCTTCCTCCTCAGCCATCGCATTTCTAGATTCACGTCCACACCTGCTTCCGCACCAAACCGTAATCAGATCTAGGAGATGGCGCCGAAGAAGGGAGCAGCGAAACCTAAGAAGACGAACCAGCAGAAGGCAAGCACCGAAGTCCAGCGTGACAAAGAGTGGGTGTCGTCATGAACGATAGAGGTGGAGCTCAACAGATTGGCGGAGGCAGGCGTTCTGCCTGACCGCGTCACCGCTGGATGGCGGCTGGCCCTTGGTGAGCCCTTCCCCATGCCTCATATTGATGAAGTGGAGGTATTTGAGGACTATTTCTGGCGTGGGTTGGGATTTCTTGTTCATCCATTCCTGAGGGATCTGTTGGAGCTCTAGGTGGTTAGTCTATGCAACCTCCACCCAAATATGATATTGCATATATCTATCTTCATCTATTTCTGTGAGGCATATCTCAGAATCCTTCCGCGCTTCAATCTCTTCCGTCACCTATTCTGGCTGAAGAAGAGAGGCGGCAGTGGTTCCAAGGTGGTTGGCGGAGTATATCTTCAGTTGCGTGATGGAATGGCAGGGGAATACCTTACTGTTCTGCTAAACACATCACTGAAGGGGTGGAACACTAGGTGGTTCTACATGAAGTAGAGCCACCCTGTAGTCCACTGCAACACCGACCACATACCGAAGAGCCAAAGGAGCTGGTCGGAGACGCCAAGCAGTGCTGACATGGAGCAAGTGAAGGAGCTCCTTGGCTTAATAAAGGGCGTGAAGACCAACTGTGGATTAGTGGCGGCGAGCTTTATAGTGCACCATATCCAGCCCTACAAGGAGAGGGCCCACCCTGCCTTTGAGTTCAAGGGGGAGACCAACGGTACTCGGGAGAGGTCAGAGATGCTGTCGTGGGATGTTGTGCAGGAGCGGGCCGCAGAGCTATTCGCTCCACTTGCCTCATTCAATTTGCCGGGGTAGACAAAACCCTTTCACTGTAGAAATCTGCCTCCTCAGGTAAATATCTCAGTTGTATGCTCCTGATGCTTTTGTATCTTTTGTCATTGCTGAGCAGTTGACTGATTTAATCATGCGAAGATCCATTCGCAGGAAAGAGCGGTGTACTTCTCGGGTGTGCCGAGGAGCGATTGGCCGAAGGGAGTAGACGCCCGGCCACCTCCACAACCCAAAGAGGAAACCGTCAGCATCTTGTCAGAGAGTCCATCCCTGGTGTCAGAGAAAATCCAGGGGAAGAGGGCAGTGGCAGACGAGCTGGCCCGGAAGAAAAGAAACACGGCGGGCGCTGCTCCCCTCAAACCGGGTGGCATCTCGCTTGGTGGTGACCAGACCACTCGAACGTGAAGGACCGCGGTATTCGAGTGGTCGGATGACGTCAGAGTTCCGGCTGCTCCTCCACCGAGCACGAAGGTGCCCCCGCGCCGTGCGCGCACGGAGGAACAATTGATGGGAGGGGAGGAAGTGCCCCAACAACAAGCGACGGGAGTCCCTGAGCAGCAGGCAGGGGGAGCCCCAGAGCGGCAGGCGGAGGAGGTCCCCAAGCAGTAGGCGAGGGGAGCTCTAGAGCAGCGAGCAGAGGAAGTCCCCGAGCAGCAGGCGAGGGGAGCTCTAGAGCGGTAGGCAGAGGCAATGCCAACGGCAAAGACCGCGGGACCTCCACCCCAAGACACGAGCGTCAACCCCAAGGCCGTGGCTGGAGGCTCGAGTAGGCAGCGCTGGTTCAAGAAGTTGTACCAGCAGACCAAACCGTAAGTACCCTTGCCTTGGAGTTACATTGGTTGTCATTTCCTTATCCTATTTTGGCAATTGACGAACTAATCTGATGCAGAGCAAAGCGTACGGAGGATCCGGCCCCGCCCGTCCAGACTGATGAGCAGCCTAAGGTAGGCCCTAGGGCGGATGAGATGCCGGTGGACCCCATCCCGAAGTCCCCAGGTGCTCAGAAACCTGCGGAGGAGTCAACCACCCCTTCTGCTGGACTTGGCGGTAACAAATGATTGGTGTCGACAGTGGATGGGTCGGCGATAGCGCCTGAGGCAACAGTGGGAACGTCTGGGTCCTCAGGAGCAGAGGCTGGAGTTGCCGGCGTCATGCCAGAATCTAGAGCGGAGAAACCCGCGGTGTCGAAGGAGCAGACCTGAGGCATCGGAGGGCGTGGTCGGACATGCTATCCGGCCACCGAGCCCCTAGGTGGTGCTTCCAGCTGTGGCGGAGGAGGACGAGGTGGAGGAGATCGAGCGTGACGAACCTCGACCTCAAGCTGTCCGAATACTCCGAAAGCACGGCGATGAGGTGGTGGTTGTCGAGGAGGAGGACACCACCAGGGAGCTCAGGACACTGGAGTCCACCCTTGCAGGGGTGATGACGCAGATCGAGGTTAGTACTGCATCTGGAATGCTCCTCTTTGACGTTGGAGACCGAAGTTCTTCATAATCTTGGTGTTTTTGTAGGGGATAACTCAGACTGCCGAGCAGCGGCGCCAGCTAATAAAGAGGATGGAGCCCCTCGCCGAGGAGAACGATAAACTCAAGGAGGTGATGAACCTTATGGAGAGAAACATCTAGAGGGCCCAGCGTGAGCAAGACCTTGCAGAGTCCAATGTGCGGGACCTAGAATACCAAAAGGGCGTCCTGTCCGAGCAGCTGGCGACTATGTCCGAGCAGCTGCGGGGCAAGTCTGAGCAGCTGGCGAGTGCTTCCACGCAATTGGAGCAGAAGTCCGAGCAGCTCAGAAGCGTATCCTAGCATAAGACAGGCATGGCGTATCGGTGAATGTTTTTGTATTGCTTGACAGTCATAGTGTTGATGATGACTGTTGTTCTTGTAGAGCAAGATGCGAAGCTCGGCCAGCTATGCCAAGCATTCAAGCAACTCCGAGAGGAGAAAGAGAAGGAGTCAGAGCGAGCAGACAAACTAGCCGAGGAGCTAACGGTGAGTACTTCTTGGTTGGAGTTATAGCTGGAGTAATATCTTGTCTCAATGTATTCTTGTGATGCCCATAGAGTATCGTCGGAGGGTTAAGGTATAGTTCAATGTGCTAGAGCAGGATGCCCGGACCTAGAGGGACAAGTTAGACGCCGTAGTCACCGGAGTTAAACCGGTGCTTGACTGCGTCGACCTGGAGACGGCTCCTCAACCCGACAGCAGGCCGCCGCGTTCAGACACTATCATCAAGAGGTGCAGGGTGGCGTGGGAGAGCTTCAACCACGATGTTGTTGTTACTGCCATTACCCATGCCCTTGCAGAGGTTCGGTCCCACTATCAATCCATGGACCTTCAGGCAATACAAGCTGGATTTGCTGAAGGGATGGGTGAAGCGGAGCACCAGCAACTAGAGGATGAGGTGGAATACGCGGTAAAGAAGCTGGCTGGTGATATCGACCTATTCGGCGAAACAGACGGTGATGGCAGAGCTCGGTGATCTGCTCGGAGAGAAATATCTGTAACATCTGGAGAGGGTAGTTAGAGCGCGTGAGAGCGCAGAAAACATTTATGTATTTGTATAAATGTTATAAAGTGCATGTTTATGCAGTTTGCTGGTATTTGTGGTGAAGAATCGTTATATTAATAACCCTAACGCAATTATACCTAGTATAAGTAGCGTTCGAGCAGTTAGTTCGTTACTGAACTCTTTGGCCTTAGCTAGCCCATAGTCCATAACGTCGAGCGTGGAGCCCTTGCACGTGTAGGAGGAATAGGTGTCACCAAAGAACCACAGCCGACCACCCATAACATAGAGCGCGGAGCCCATAGCATGTGTAGGGAGAGATCAGAGACTAGGTCTTCACCATAGAGCGCAGAGCGGAACGTGTGCTGCTCGGCGGTTGGCAAAATAACTTGGAGATAAACGTAGTATAAGTGGCATCCGAGCAGTTAGTTCTTTACTAAGCTCTCGGCCTTGGCTAGCCCATAGTCCATAACATTGAGCGCGGAGCCTGCGCACGTGTAGGAGGAACAGGCGTGACCAAGGAACTACAGCCGACCACCCATAACGCAGAGCGCGGAGCCCATAGCACGTGTAGGGAGAGATCAGAGACTGGGTCTTCTCCATAGAGCGCAGAGCGAAACATGTGCTGCTCGGTGGTCGGTGAAACATTTCGGAGATATGGAGAAAACGAGGTCGGCGATTTGGAGAAACTTGTTCGGTGAAAACGTTGGAGATTTGGAGAAACGTGCTCGGCAATTTGAAGAAACCTCGTTCGGCGAAAAATGTTAGAGATTTGGAGAGACGTGGTCGGCGATTTGGAGAAACATGTTCGGCGAAATTCATTGGCGATTTGGAGAAACGTGTTCGGTGACTTGGAGAAACCCCATTCGATGAAAAACGTTGGAGATTCAGAGAGACGTGGTTGGCGATTTGGAGAAACATGTTCGGCGAAATTCGTTGGCGATTTGGAGAAACATGTTCGGCGATTTTATGGTGATTTCGTATTGGAGTTTGTTATGGAGTAGCTTAGAGCTCGGCGACCATAAGTGGAGATTAAACCATAACGGAGAAAAAATGGAGACATATTATGGAGACCAAAACTTTATTCATCGTGAAGTGGAGAGTACATATCTAGAGCGTTTCAAGGATAGAAACGTATGAGGTGATCGATGTGCCATGAGTTGGGGACATCGATTCCGTCTAAGTCACATAGGCGATAAGACCTTGGTCGGGTAACCTCTTTGACGACGTAAGGCCCTTCCCATGGGGAGGAGAACTTGTGCATCCCTTCGGTTTTCTGTTTTCTACGAAGAACGAGGTCGCCGACAGCAAATGAACGACCTTTGATGTTACGGTCGTAGTACCTCCGCAAGCCATCTAGATACTTCGCTATGCGGACGCAAGTGATTAGGCATTCTTCCTCGGCCCTATCGACGTCCTCTGTCCGAACAACTGCGGCTTGCTCTTCATCATAATTTTCCACCCTAGGTGCTCGGAAGGCAATATCCGCTGATAGTATGGCTTCTGAGCCGTAGACCAAGAAGTATGGAGACACACCAGTGCTGTGACTAGCTTGAGTGCGTAGTCCCCAGACCACAGATGGCAGCTCTTTGAGCCATCTGCCCAAATGCTTTTCTTCTTTCTGATATAGCCTCTTTTTGAGGGCATCAAGGGTCATGACGTTCGCCCGTTCGACCTGGCCGTTGGCTCTAGAATAGGCAACTGAGACATATTTGATGGAGACGCACCGGTCTTCGCAGAAGTCCCAAAAGTGATGGCCAGTAAACGTAGTTCCAAGGTCGGTGATGATGCTGTTCGGGAGACCGAATCTGTGGATGATATCTTCGAAGAGCTCGACTGCTTTCTTTGCAGTAGCCGAGATGTGTAGTTTATACTCAATCCATTTGGAGAACTTGTCGATGGCGACGTATACGTACTGGAAACCACCTGGCGCTGGATTGAAAGGCCCAATCATATCCAGTCCCCAGCATGCAAAGGGCCAGGAAGCTGGGATGGTCTGCAGCTCTTGTGCCGGCATGTGTATTTGCTTGGCGAAAAATTGGCATCCTTCACAACATTGGACGAGGTCTTCTGCATCGGAGATGGTCGTGGGCCATTAAAAACTAGCTTGAAAAGCTTTGCCACCTAGTGTTCTGGAGGTTGCGTGGTTGCCACAGGAACTAGAGTGAATTTCGAGAAGTAGCTTCACTCCGTCTTCTTGAGTGATGCATTTTTGCAGTATCCCTTCCTTGGTACTTTTCCTCATCAAGTTGCCGTCCACCAGCATGTAATGCTTGCTTCGACGGATTAGGCATTCGGTTTCAGTCTTATCGGCGGGTACTTCGGCGCTGGAGAGGTACTTAATGAACTGTTCCCTCCAATCGGCGGCCAGCGAAGGTACCATAAGTACCAGCTGCTCGGTGGGAGGAACTTCCTGAATTTCCTTATCTTCCTTAATGGACGGTGCCAAAAGATCTTGAATGAAGACCCCCAGTGGAATCACAACGCGAGAGGAGCATAACTTGCATAAGTGGTCGGTGAGCTGATTTTGATCGCGTACCACGTGGTGGTACTCGATACCGTAGAATTTCCCTTCAAGCTTCCTGATTTC
>CM009608.1:13276942-13289497 GCA_002993905.1 Miscanthus sacchariflorus | reverse complement strand
CAACTTGAGATCTTCTTCACTTCCTTGAGCAACACCATCTTGATACTCACCTTGTGTTGTATGAGAACTCTTCATGTGGCCACTCTTGCAAGTTCTTATTCCATCTCATTCCAAGTCCGGTCTTGTTGCTTCTCTTAATTTGTTCCAATGAATCTTATTATCCATATGTTAAGCTTCCAAAAGATCTTACTTAGCTTGAATCAGAACTTTGAATTCTATGGTTCATTTTGAAAGATTTTACAAACAAATTTTATTTTTCAATTCCTTTTGAAATAGCTTTCAAAATAGAATATGTTTTATGTTTAGAACTCAAGAAAATATTTCAACTATGTTTTGAAACTCTTTTGAATATATATTTTTAAGGTTTTGAAACAAACCCAACCATTTTTAAATCATTGGAGACTTGGGAAAACATATTAAGCTTTATTTTTTTAAAACTCTTTTGAAAACTTGACTTTACAATCAAATCTCAAATAAAGAGCAGACAAATCAACTCAGGTTCTTTTGAAATCTACTTTAAACAAGGGATTTCTCAAGATTTTAGAAAACAAATGAAACATTTGAACTTTATTTTCAAATCACTTTGAATGAACTCTTTTGGGACTTTTGAAATCAAACCAAATCAATTTCAAAGCTTCTTTAGAAATGAAAAGAGTAAGTCTTCAATTTTCATTCTCTTTTTGAAGTCATATAAAAGATTTACACCACAATTTCAAATTCTTTTTGGAATAAGCCTTTTGGGAGATCAAATCAAATAATTTTCAAATCATTGAAACCCTTTTCGGAAGACTTGTTTTCGAAATACACTTTTGAAATCAATCAAACCTTTTCTTTTCAAATTTTATTTTGAAATCAAACTTAATTCAAATTTAAAACCAAAAGCGCTCATTTTTCCAAATGCAAAAGGTTGCAAACCTTTGAACCAAACTTTTCAAACTTTTGTAAAATATCTTCATAGCATTTTGAGCACCTTTCCAGCAAAATTTGAAATAAGACAACTTAAATTGATTTTTTTTTAATCGGTCTTTTCCAAACAACCCATTTAAAAATATTTTTGAATCATTTTCAAAGTTTTTTTTAGAATAAGACTTTGAATAGCAAACGAAAACACATTTTTTGTTCAAAGCAAAGTGGGTTTGCAAATCTAAATCCACTTTCAACTTTTGAAGTTTTAGAAATAAAATATTTTCAAACTCCTTTTTTTTAAACTGAACCTTGGGTGAAGTAATTCAAATCAAATTGTTTTCTTTTAAATGACCAAAAGAGTCTTTCAAAATTCAAAACTTTTAAAATATCTCAAATATAGCCTTTAACTACTCTTTTTGAATCTTTTCAACTTTAAATCTGGAAAGCGCTTCGCAGACATGGCGACCGGGATCTGCAGCACCAGCACTCGAGGACCGCTGCATGCATGCGCCTCGATGCTCCGGCGCCTCCGCCGAGGAAAAGATGCATCCCGTAGATCCATGTCTCCCATGCCTTTTAGTAGGGCATCAATTAATTCGATGTATAGCCACCGAGAATACATGTCGGAGAAATTATTAATGAAGTTATATGACCTGTTCGGCAGCACTTATTTGCAGCTGGCTGCGGCTATTTTAATAATGTTCTTTGAGAGAGAGATTTCGGCTGGTGCTGCGGCTGATAATTAAGCGCGGATAAGTTTAAGCCAACATGCTGATATATGTTTTTTTTAAATACTTTCTCAAACTCTAAAACGTGTCGTTGAAAATAAAAAAAAACAGAGAGAGCTAGAGTAATAACCCAAGTTCGTAGTTGGACACAAACTCAACGGAGCCTGCCGACGCGCGTGGTACGTCGCGCGCGCGCGTTTCAGCGGACGGACGGGCCCGTCTGTTCGTTGGGCAATGCATGCATGTTGATGTTTCTCCGTGGTGCTGTAGCAGTAGCACTGAGGACGAACCTGAAAATTTTGTATTTTGATCCTTTTTTAAAACATTTTTTATAAATAGACCCCTAGCTCGACGCCGAGGGGGTGCCACGTCAGCGTGGTCTCCGGTCGCCGTGATGCTCGGTCCCACAGACCTCGGCGTGCAGCTAGTTAACGCCGGAATTCATAACTTGGCGTGGTTCAAGCCAACGCCAAGGTCTGGACACTTAGCCGCACCGGCCTGAGCACTTAGCAATGTCGACCAAAGCTCGGCGTCAATTAACTCAACGCCGAGGTTCCGAGCAGGTGCATCAACTCAACAGTTGTTGGCGTTAATTAGCGCCAATGTTTTTGCAGGCCATCCAACATAGCAGTCAACACAGCCAACACATTTAATAGATATACATGTATGGCATAATGCATCACTGAGTTAACTCCTTTATAAGTTAAAAACATAATATCATTATATACATTTTCTTTGGGCATTTTTATACCATAAATAGTCTTACTTAACATTTATTGAAAATTGGTAAAGTTGATTCTTCATATAGATTTGGAGAGCTACTTCTCTTTTGCCCTCCCTATCTCTCTCCATCTTCCTGTTTATGGCAACGTATTTATCTCTCTTTGCATCCCCTCTATACATATGCAACATCATGGTCACCATCTATGTTGATGTGCTTTATTGGGTTTGCCCTTCAGTTGGCAGATCGAGAGCGTTTGAATCAACTGAAATTGAGGGCACATTTGCTTTCTCGTCCTTCTTGGAATAGGCTTAAGTGAATGGTTCCTACAGACAATACAGGAAATACAGGAAATTATTTTTTATTCCCAACAACCCAACAACATATATTTATGAGTTCTGATGGCCTAGTGCAGTTTGAATCAATATATAAACATTTGTTTAATGATAACATGATAACTATGACATTTATTTTCTCATATTTAAATGGTATAGGAACAGCACCATCAAGCTTCAAATCATCTTAGTGTCAAACCTGGTTAGTTCAATAGTGGGTATAGCTACATTACTACATAAGCTAACTGCATGCCACAATTTTGTTTATTAGACGATTACAAGCAAAGTGCTCCTTTGTAGGGCTTCTATTTTGTGTTTTGTTCTAGGGCCACAAAATTCTAGGTACGGGCCTGAACTACAGAAGATAACTGCATGACTCAAAGTTAGTTGTGTCCTACAAATAGACTTACCAATTTCATTCTCTCATTCTAGGTACGGGCTGAACTACGGAAGCTAACTGCATGCCATAATTTTGTAGGAAAAAACTCAAAGCTAGTTGTGTCCTACAAATAGACTTACCAATTTCTTTCTCTCATCTTGCTACATTACATTTATTTGCTACATTACATTTATTAAATTGATCTTATTTATCTCAGCTTGCTACATCAAATTAAAATCTCAAAGCAATCCTGTAATGAACTTTCTGCAGGTAGTCAATATCTTGGAAGGGTGGAAAGATTTAATTTCGAGGATTGTTTAGGCTTACCTCCTGTTTTTCAGAATGCTCACATGAGACTGTCACTATGGTGTAGACCTTAATCTGGAATTAAATTTCATTTTTTGAAGTCATATTGGAACTGCCTCTTTTCCTTTGGAATCCTGGAACAGATTCAGAACCAAGTAAACAACCAGGATCAAACTTTAATCAGTGCTACTGCAATGCATATTTTTTGTCATTTCAAGTAGTCACCAGAAGTCATATAAGAATCTGCCAATAGTAAGTAAGGTTAATTCTGCGACAGAACAAATGTTCCAGTACCAACTGACCTGAAGTTAACTTTCAGAATGATCTCTCTGATCATAAACAATTTAACAACCTGAATTCCGTTGATTGCAATCCAAAATGATGCATCCTTGAAGCAGAGGTTTATGCAGATTAATAACTATTCAGTTTTTATACATGAAGACCAACTAATACAGCCAAAAGCTCAAATAAATGGGCCACTGTGAAGATGGCTCAGGTGCATTGAGTTATTAAATTTATACAACACCTTTATGTTAGTAACTTCTGAAATTTAGCCTGTGCTAGTGGCTTTTGTTGTTCTTCTGGTAGCTAGGTCATATCTAGAAAATGAAACCCATGATGAAAACACACTACTTATAAGAAAATGAAACCTATGATATAGGAATAATTCCACTGATTGAACACAATATACTACCAAAAGATCGAATCTGTATTTCAATCTGAAGTTACTAAAAATTTTAGTCTGAGTGGTAGCTCCACATTTCGTCAAACACCCTAGCTGCATGAGCGGAGTGAGCACTTGACTTGCTCAAAGCAGCAACCAGGACCAGCGAGGACGCTTCTCGTGGTGGAGTAGGGATTGGTGAAGCCGTTGCCGCATCTCGTGGTGGTGGTGGTGGTGGTGGTGGTGGTGGTAGGAGAGTTGGCGCTGCGGCGTGGCGGCGAGCTCGGCGAGGAGGTAGGGGCGCTGCGGAAGGTGGCCCTCGGTCTGGAGGAACTCCACGGTGGTGCGGACGCCGAGGTCGGCGTGGTTGAGGTCGATGGAGGCGACGACGGTGAGGTCGGGGTCCTGCGGCGAGGGCGCGCAGAAGCAGTCGTGGTAGGCGCACGCGTCGGGCCCCAACCACGAGCCCGTCATGTTGTACGGGTCAGAGAGGATTGCGCACCTCCACGCCTGCAGCGTGACGCCTTCGTCGAGCACCAGCTGCGCGTGCTCCCGAAGGGACGCCGCCGGGGTCCGGGAGAGCTCGACGCGGACGCCCGCGCGCCCAAGCTCGTCGGAAGGGGAAGCAGTGCCCACGCCCGCGGTGATCTCGCGTGCGGCCTTCTCGACCTTGAGGTACAGCGCGGCGGCCGCCGCCGGAGGAGTCGATGCGGACGAGAGGGGTTAGGGTTCGTGGAGACAGAGAGGAGAGAGAGAGCAGCATGCGGGCACGGGAATAGAATGAAGAGAGGAGGAAGAAGGGCCGCTGCCGGCTTGAAAGCCCAGACCTCGGGATTGAGTTGACCCGCGCCGTGGTATTAGGCTCGGCGTTAACTGAAGCTACGTGATGTGGTCGGGGTCGGCCGACCCCGACGACTCAGCGACAGCCTCACGTACTCTACAAATTTTGGCCAGCACAGACCTCAGAAAAAAAACTGTTTGATCCCGGTAGACCGCAGCGGCAACCCAGCAGACTAGCGTGGCGACTGGCTAGGTTTGCGATGCGGCTGTGTAAGCCGCATAATAAACCAAAGGCAAGAGGCAAGCCCGGCCTTTTTTAACCTTCTTGCCTTCGTCAACGTACGTGCTGTACCAGCACAGCTGGAGCCGGATGGCGGAAGCGGAAGCGGCAGATGGAGCGAGCGAACGAGTCTACTAGCTCTCTAGGAGAGCAGTAGTAGTGGCAGGCTGGTAGCGGACTATGGATCGGATCGGCCACTGCCCACTGATACGTACTAGTATTGATGATGACTGCAACTGACGATCCGGCTGGGGCCCCGCTCCTGCTTTACCTTCCTTTCCTTGTGATGATATGGCCACCACTGGCCGTCTGCACTGCAGCCTTCTTCTCCTTCTCTTCTTCAACCTCGGCACACACCTTTGCCTTCCTTCCCTTCCATTCCCTGCTGTTATTCCCTCCCTTTTGTCGCACATGCATGATACTCCCTATATATACTATATTGAATGCATGCAGTACAGTGTAGTGCAGGCATGGACCACCAGCCTACTGCCTTGCTTGCACTCGCAGCAGCGACTAGGCCCGAACCGGCCCCCCACGTCCCTCTGTGCCTGCCTTCCAGCTGGGACCTCTCCCTACCCCTCAACTACCGTACCCGGCGTCCTTTCTTCTTTCGGTCGCGGAGACATGGCCCGTTGTGAAACTAGGCTGAAAAAGACGAAAAAGACTATTTTAACTGAAAAAATAAGTCGAATAAATCGATTTCTGGGCCATTGAGCATGTCGTGATTGGAAGCCACGAGCCAGCCAGCACCAATCAGCAGCACTGCACTGCACTGCAGAAGGGAAAGACTAGCACGCAATCATCGCATCATGCTTGCTACTAATGGAAAGCCTACCCTAGGACCGAGACCGATTAGCGATTAAGAGGACGTTTGATCCAGTGACTAAAATTTAGGAGGTGTCACGTGAAATATTCGGATACTAATAAAAAAACAAATTACATAATTCGTCAGTAGTCCACGAGATGAATTTATTAAAGCTAATTAATCCATCATTAGCACATTTTTACTGTAGCACCACATTATCAAATCATGGACTAATTAGGTTTAAAAGATTCGTCTCACAAATTAGTCGTAAACTGTATAATTAGTTTTATAATTAGTCTATATTTAATACTCCATACATGTGTCTAAACATCCGATAGGACAGCGACTAAAACTTAGGAGGAGGAACCAAACACCCCGTAACACATGTATGGCCTCCCAAGGACAAAGGAGTGAGGGGCCATTTATTTCCAACTTCCCCGTCCCATAAATACACACGACGAATGTCTGTCACATTCGGCCCACAAGGCCCAGCGATGAGACCCACCCTTTGCCCACAGCACTAGCAACACATTTGCCATGATCAATTCAATGGAGGGAACAAACAAGCAGACGATACCCCAACCACGTCTCCCAGTTATTATTTTGCACAAAGAAATAAATAAAACTTCTACCACTTCTGGACGAAACGACGCTGCTTCTGAGTTCTAACCAAATGGTGGTGGTGGGCAACGAAATTCCAAATTTCCATCCACAAAGTCACAAACGTTACAGCAGCCAAAGCCACTCACCCGCTACAAAAATACAGCAAGTAACAAAATGGTGGTACAATACTCTCAGTTTAGATAGTCTTTCTAATAACATCCAGCCATTCCATGCCACAGAATTTTCATCATCCGACCATTGTGCGCTTCCTGCCCCGTTGCCTCACTGTAAAAAAAAAAATCGATTGCAAAGAGTAGATAAAAAGGTCATTACTCACGTCAGCACAGCTACATAAGACAGCAACAAAGGCCATGCGCTGCCACAGCTCCAGGACCACGCCATACCTTGACCCAGCTTGTTCTGGGTGGAGCACCACTGCTTCGAAGCCTTTCTGTACGCCGCCAGGATTTTGTCCATCTGGTTCATCATCAAAATCAGTGCTGTTACCCACATAAGATTGCTAAGGCATGATTAACACAAGATACCTAACCAGCATCGAAACCATTGGAAACAAGATGCCACGAACAAAAGGAAAAATCATAAATCCACATGGCAAATGAACTAATTTTTTGCTGTATAGTCGAAAATGTTTGCACAGATCAGTTGGACCCCAGTGCATAATAACAGTCAAGCAAAACCAAATATTGACCAAACATTTCAATGATTGATGAATCCAATATCGTGGGCTGCTTGTGTAACCCTAACCCGCCAAAATAAAGTTACGGAATAATTTCCCTATGTCATAGCTAGTATAAAGGAATCAATGTCCGCATATAATCAGAAAAAGGCAACTGGAATATCAATTTATGCAAACTCCTCACCACATCCCCACAGGACGAATGCATGGAAATCAAAGCTCTCTCCAGCACATATAGGTCCACCGCTTTGTCCTCGGGAATTGTTGATGTGAAACTCAGACCAAAATCAATAAGAACCTACGAAGATTAACATATATAAGTTGCAAATCAACAGCCATGATGCAACTCTGCCGGGTTGATTGCTGCTGATCTTGATTATCATAAACTTGACTTCATAGCACAATAAAGTGAATACATTAAATAGAAGGCATTGACGAAAAGGATATTGTACCCACCAATTGATTGTTACTGTTCTTAATTATCATGTTTGACGTGGTCAAATCACCATGAACAAGGCCTCCATCATGTAGTTTGCCGACGGCATTTCCTATCTGTGTGGCAATATCATTCAGGCGTTCCTCATTAACCCCATCTGAACCAAATCCAAGAAGTATATCCTTGACAGACAAGCCATCCACATACTCAAAGGTCAAAGTATGCAGAAGTGGATCCACAGCATAAAGCACTGGGGTAGGAACGCCAAGCCTTCTTGCTTTTGTCATGCACCGAGCTTCCTGCGCATGGAAAAGACCAAACTAATATACTATCTATACTATAAAAGAGCGAAGGAATTGAAAATAACCTCTCACCCTCATGTTTCCTACCCACCTAAACTCTTGTCCCTTAGATCACAGATCCAACGCATCTAATCCCCCGTCATAATCTAACAAACGGGCCCGGCCGGAAAACTTTTAATTGTTTACGCGTGTTTCTCTCTACGTGCAACTCCGGCACCTCGCGTTTTTTCACCCACGCTGCTTGTACCCGCTTGCAATTTCCGCCTTCTTCCACGATCTCGCACTGATATCTTTCCCCGTTTCAATGCCCAGCGCCTCATCATGATCCGTCGCCTCCATCTCACACGATGCTGCCGAGGAGGAAACGGCGAGCGCCGCCTGCCAAGTCGCAGAGACAGACGGTGGCAAGCTGCGGCTCGAGAGGACACCGGCGACCACCATTACCACTGCTACTTGTAGCTTGCCACTATCTGAGTTCTAAATCGAAACACTATCGTTCGTAGTATCCTCTATCGTTACACTTTCTTAGAACTAAGTGTCCTGACTGATGCATGAATTGCCTTTTATTATTTGTGGCAGCTTTTCAAACTAGCAACTGAATGTAGTGTTGTCTTATGTTGCTGAGTGGCTCCATTACAGAAGGCATGGATAGTTGCCCTTATCAAGAACAGGACAGATGATATGACCTTAGCAATTGGTGATGGTATTATTCCCTCCTGCTTCTCTTATCATGGTGTATTTTATTCTCTATGAACTAATATATATGTTCAAATCTGATATATGAATTTCCTTCCCTATGGCATTCAGGCGCAAATGAAGTTTCAATGATTCAAATGGCCGATGTTGGGATTGGCATCAGCGGCCAAGAAGGACGACAAGCTGTTATGGCATCAGATTTTCTATGGGACAATTTAGATTCTTGGTTCCTCTTTTATTACTTCATAGTCACTGGAATTATCAAAGGATGGCCTATATGATCCTTTACAAACTTTTACAATAATGCCACGTTTGTCTTGGATCTTTTCTGGTAAGACCTTTGGTTTCTTAATATAGATATCCACATTATGAACCTGAAAAAAGTAGTAGTTGTCCTCTATTCTATGTCTAACGTAAATTAGTTTGGAAAAAGGCTAGGCTTCAATTATATTACAATTTATCTCTTAGTAAATGATTTCTACTAGGTTTACAAATATTGTATCTGGTTATGTTAAGTTGGATGGTTCAAATTTCTTGCACTAACTATTTTTCTTATAATTACTCAGATATTTCTGAAAAACTAATACTCATGTGTGATCCCAAGTATGTACTTTATACAGCATTCACTTTGACAACTGCTATCACTGAAT
Organism: Miscanthus sacchariflorus; assembly: GCA_002993905.1. Classification (NCBI taxonomy): domain Eukaryota; kingdom Viridiplantae; phylum Streptophyta; class Magnoliopsida; order Poales; family Poaceae; genus Miscanthus; species Miscanthus sacchariflorus. The sequence continues at coordinate 13,280,209 of CM009608.1, read as the reverse complement.
GGAGTAGTGTCCTGTATACTTTCCTTTATACATCGCTTCCAACAATTGTCCTCATCATTCTTGACAAGGATCTTAATAAGGCAGCCCTGTTAGCTTATCTAAAGCTATATGGATCTGGCCAGAGGGATGACAAGTACAATGTGAATTTGTTTGTGAACCCGCCATGCTTCTCAATTGTCCTCAAATTCCTCATCAAGCTAACTAGAGGGAGGAGGATCCTCGAAACATGCTCAATTATAGCGTCATAATTACACTGCCATCTGATTTACACAGTCTAGAAGCCATTTACCGATTCCACAGTTTAGAAGTCCTCATGGAAATACCATTTAAAATAACAAGGGTTTAAGAAACAATGGTTTGTTTGTTGAACAAAAAGAGTTTTTATCCAGCTGAGAGCTCTAATATTCACACGACCGTAATAAGGCCAAGTAGCAATATTGCCTTCTTTAAAATAAGCTCGACTTATAGGAAATGAATCCAAAATGTCCAGGATTTAAAAACCAATGATCTGTCTGTTGAATAAAAAGAGTTTTTATCCAGCTGAAAACTCTAATATTCACACTTGACTAAGAGATATGAGATGTCTAAACAGCTAAATTTAAATTAAGCTTGACCTACATGAAATCAATTCAAAATATCAAGGGTTTAAGAACCAATGATCTGTTTGTCGAATAAAAAGACCTTTTATCCAGCTAAAAACTCTAATATTCACTCTTGACCAAGAGAGCCTAAACAAATAATTTGGCCCGCTCTTTAGGGGCAAGAATTGATGCATTTTCTTAATTCTTAATTATTAAATTAAATTATATGGTTTTCATAGTTTATCACCTGAGTAGAACCAATTGCTAAAACTTTAATCCACTATATATTATCAGGTCATTTTAATGATTCCCAATTTAACATATTTTAATTTATACATTGGCCTGTTTTTGTGGAAGAAACATACTGCAAGAAATAGGTTATTGGAACTATGAGAAACTCCAATGCAAGATGAGTCTTCTGAACTGGATCAGCCTTGCCCAGTTGCCCCTCCTTGCTGAGAGGTAAATGTTTTTATTTTAGTAAAAATACTAAAATACATAAACCCAAGCTATGTGGCCCAAGATGTAAAAATCTTTATTTGTCCCTTGGCATACATGGGTATTTCATAATAATTTGGTTTTTTCGCAAAATGGCAATTTTCGCAGTATGATGCTTTGTTCTCTTATTTAAGCAAAATCCTGCCACAACAACTCAAATCTGTTCATGTCAATTTTTGGGAGGCTTGATCATGTATTTGTCACGGATGATAGCTAGGCAAATGCTGCGTTTTTGGAACTGCTTGGTAAGGTATAGGGTTTGGGGATGTAGAAAAAAACAGAGAGACGGTCGTTGGGGAGGGGAGAAATTGATTAAACCCTTGTTGACATGTATATTTCTGAAAATGCAGCACGCCATTTAAGTTGCAGGATGAAGCCTTTGTATTCAAAGTAATGGGATTATATGGCAAAGAACAAACTGTCCGTACCCAAGCGGCCAAGCCCCTGTTGCCAATGAAAGTGAGTCCTAAAGTACATAAAAAGGGCGTGTCAAGCATAAACACTAGGCTTGGATATGCTAGGTGGTGTGTCCCCATGGATTCTAGCTTCTTTGGAGACATTTTTGTAATCTGTCGGCACTAGCATGTTGACGATTTCTGCATATTAAATTGTTCTAATCTCAGTCCTATTTCCAGTTAGTCCATTGGAGAAGGCGAGAAGCAATCTCGGGTAGTGGGAGAGCGAGGTATTGGCATCTACATCTCACAGAGCTGCATGAACGTTTAGTATTTCTGACCGCATAGCAGGAGCAATTATCCTACATATATGCTCATGCAAGATGACATAGAGCAATTACTATTTGGTTACTATCAGTGATATGGAATGAAGTTTTTTGTTTACCTGAACTCAATATGCACTGTACATAATATACACTGTTTGCTAAGCTTAATAATATGGGAATATACTAAGCTTTTGTTTATTAGCGATGTCCATGCTTGCTGCTGCCATGCAGCCTATAGGAACTGAATGTCGCACATTTCTGTCTTTTCATGGAAAACCATATTAAATTGCTGATATTATGACTCATGAGTCATGAATTTACAGTAGAATGTATGAAGGCATCCACTTATTCATATTGATTTTCTATTTTATGATATGGTTATAATTGTTTAAAAAAAATATTTTTATTTACACGTGCGTGCCGCAAGTGCATGTTTACTAGTACTAAGCTAAATCTCGGAAAAATCAGTTGTTATGTGCAACTGTTCAACTCATCATAACTACAACTTAATCAATAAATTATCCTTTGGAACAAATTGAACTCTTTGTTTGTACATAAACAAGACAAAAATAGGTAATAATCCCAAGATTGACATTTCCCATACAAACAAAAGTAGATTTTTTTTTACATATGGAGAAAAGAAAAATCTGATAATAACATGTTGGTTAGAGAGACTAACAGCATTTAAGCGCTTTAGAGTCAACTTCGAGTCCAACAATGGGTGTCGGTACTTTTTTGAAAACCGCTCTTTGATTACACATTTTCGTCCCACAAATGTCGAAGCAAATACCCTCTGCAGAGAAGCAAACAAACTATTTAGAAAGCAAGCAAAGGACAAGCAGCAACTACATATCGACTCTTGGCTCACCCCTTCTGCCCCCTGCTTCAGCAGTACACCAAAATCTTGTTCTTGCTCCTGAGACGTATCCATGAAGCCTAATAATCACTTGAAACAAAGCTGCAACAGATGAAGTAAAAAAAGAAAAATTAAAGAATGCCAAACAGAGATTAAAAAGAGAACAACAAATGTAATAGACAAACTGAAATCATGAGAACCAGCTGTTCTGCCAGATTACCAGTCATTTCAAACTAGTGTTTTCGGAGAGCTGTTTCAAAACTACCAAAAATTGCTAGGCTACAGGTTCCATGCCTTTTACCATAGCTGCTAGTCCTGGGATGGTTTTAACATTTGAACTAGTACAGGTCAAGATTTGCTCAAAATGGTTTTAACATTTGAACTAGCACAGGTCATCATCACAAAATTCCATGAGTAGTAAGAAGATTTGCTCAAGTTAACAAATTCATTAGTACATACACTCCCTACTTCTTCCTCAAGGCTGCAATAGCAGTGTTCTTTTTGGCTCCAACAGCAGTAACCTTCTTTTTTCGGGCCAAAAGCTTATAGTTCTGAGGGCTTAATCTTTGTGCTGGACAAACTGGTCTGAATACCTCTGTCTTCAAGGGATC
>CM009608.1:13144428-13157731 GCA_002993905.1 Miscanthus sacchariflorus | reverse complement strand
AAGGTCCAGCAGGTCCGCTCCATGGGAAGCACAAGAAAGTCTTCAGAGCAAAAGGTCGTCGAAGGCTTGAAAATCCGGTCCATTTCACGTGCTAATGGCGCCTAATCTCTCTAGCTAATCTTGTTCACAAACAAAATTATTAGGTCTCCGTCGTTAGTTTGTGTGACACTGTGTTTCCAATCATCCACTAAGATCAGATCAGACAATGACGCTGATGATGGCAACATTTTTGTTGACGTGTTTAGTTAAAAAAAAATTTGCAACAAAAGAAAAATTATATTAGATAATAGCTGAATACGTCAACACGTTACAAGCACTCTCGATTACACAAATATCTAGAAACTGAGCGTTGTGGTACAACTCATAAATCTCCATAATGCTCTGTTTACGGTAAAGTTACCTCTCACACCGACAAAGATGTCAAGCAAAGCAATGCTGTGTATTTTAGTACTAGTGAACCACTCACTGCCCATGGAGGGACGATGCTCTAATAGTCTAATTAAGTCACAGATGCCGTGTCAAGGAGTAGTTAATCACAGCACAACAACATGACTGTGAAACTCGATAGGAAACCTCCGCCGCGTGATCCTGTCCGTGCTTTAAGTTTAATGCTAAGTATACTCCCTAATTAATCATGTGATTGGAAAAGGCTTCAAAAGTTGGAGAACACAAAAGTAAAAATAAAAAAGCTAAAGACCTGGCATCTACACCCTCCGTCCCAAAATATCTGTCGTTCTCGTTTTCGAGAAACAACTTTGACAAAATATATATTAAAAAATATTAATATTTATGGTACATACTTGGTATCATTGAAAAGATTTTTGAATCTAGTTTTTTAATAAATTTATTTAGAGATACAAATGTTACATGTATTTTCTACAAATCGAGTCAAACTTGTGACATGGAAACCAAAAGCGACAGATAATTTGGGACAGAGGAAATAGTATTCTAGTTCCCTGGCCGGCATAACGGGAACTTCCCCATTTCAGCCGAAGCTGGTGTGCATGCAATGCAACAGCTTAAGTGCTGTTTGGATGGATTAGGACTAACAACTAGTCCTATTAACTCCTACAAGTGGACTAGTGAAATAACAATTAGTCCATGACTAGTGAATTAACAATTTGGATGCTTAGGGACTAAAAATTAGTCAACTAATTGTTAGTTCTATGGATCAAATAGAGCCTAAAATGTTCCAGAGCTTGCCAATGTTTATTTATTTATACAACATGCCGGCGGCCATATGGAGGAGGGAAGGGGTGAAAAAGGACAGGGAAAGAAGTTGGGGGAAGAAGGGAAGAAAAACGAAAGCAAATGGCCATATGGTCTAAAGTCCTATACTCCATGTGTTCAAAATGGTAAGTCATTTTAATTTTATCCTAAGTTAAATATCTCTAGTTTTAACCAGGTTTATTGAAAAATATTCAAACATTTACAATATCAAACAAGATTAATGAGATAAACAATGAAATATATGCATTTATTTAATATTATAATGTTAATATGTTTATAAATTTGATCAAAGTCATACAAGTTTGACTTAGGCCATTGTTGACGGTAGTTAATGTCAATCATAAAATATTAATATACCCTGCATAAATGATTAAAATGGATCACTAACATAGGATTTGGGGTTTAAATTAACAAATTCCATGAGTTTTAGTGAATCTGTGACTACAGGAGGATTTAATCAGAAAACCGTCAAGGAGGACCTATTCGTTAAAGAAAATCACGGTTATCCGCGACGAAACCAACTTAGGAAGACTCCAGAACACTATAGAAGGCAAACCATAGCAACAGGGACCGAGCCACTAACATGTGGGGCCAGTCAGCCTGTGGGCCCCACGTGTCAGCCCCTCCTTCGAATGTCGGTTCTCCACCAGCTTAAAGATCAAATCTACGCAGTTACTCAAGGTCGGTTTGATCTGAGGGTCCAGAATTGACGTACCCCCTATATATATGCCCCTGTACCTCCTCCTGCAGAGTAGATGCTAATATTCAGAAACCCTAAGCCACAATTCCTATCCTCATTATCAGGATCAGAGCCAGCAATCAGGAGAAAATTAGTCCTCCAAGTTAGGATCTAGTCTTTGTAATTAGAAATAGTGATATAGAGAGTGAGGGAAGAGTTTTGGAGGAAGTACCGGCCTATCGGTGCTCTCTCTATGGCTTGTACCTAGCGGAATCAAGTTTTATTTGAGCTTGCTTCTGAGATTTCTCTGGTAATCAACTTCTGATTCAAGTACATATCTTGTTTATATTGTTCATCAGGTTTACGACTTTTTATGAGTACTTTAATCCTTGTCGCTCTTGGGTTAGAGTAGTATTCGTAGTGCAAGCGTGGTGCTTAGACTAGGTTACTCGTGGATGTACCCTATATTCTGGATCGGTGGTAGATTGCAAGGGTGACTATAAAGCCTTATTGAGTCTTTTGTAGACCATCTCCTGTCTGTAGGCCGAGTAGGATCTGGTTACTATAAGAAAACATACTCTGCATGTGTTTCTCCGTAGTAATATCCCCATTTAAACAGTAGAAAATATAACTTACCGAAGCTAGAACTAGAAAACCCTAGTGATCCTTTCTATGCTCCTACTTATCTTAATCCTTGTTGCTACTCCGGGTTAAGTTAGACTTAGTTAATTTCATATACGTCTCCTTGAGTTCGATATTCTGGAATACTTTCCGGTGAAGTGCTATATTGGTATCCGTGCACTTGCGGATTTATCTGTGTGCATTTAAATATACCAACAAGCATTTCTGGCGTCGTTGTCGGGGAAATGGTTACTGAGTTAACTTCAAACCTAACTTAACCTTGTATCTTTTTATTCTTGTATTCTTGTATTCTTTTCTTTTACTATGGATTTAGAATCCACTCCTATCCATCAATACACCGCATCTACGAGCGCACGCCTAGAGCCACCAAAATTCTCAAAGCCCATCCTAACACCTGGCTATGAGTTGCGTCCGTGTTTAATTAACATGGTCCGGGAACAATCCTTTTTGGGTGAAGATGATGAAAACCCTTACTTCCACCTATGTGAGTTTGAGCAGACCTGCGCATGCTTACATATTATGGGCATGTCGGATGAAACTTACGATGGAAGCTTTTTCCGTTCTCTTTGATGGGAAGAGCTAAACATTGGTATAATCAAACCATAGGAAGTAGGCAAGGAGATTGGGAAGCCCTATGTTCTAGCTTTTGCTTGAATTTCTTTTCCATCTCTAGAGTAGTCAGCCGGTTCTATCTTTTAAACAAAAAGAAAAAGAATCTCTTGGTATGTCATGGGAACGATTTAATGATCTTACTAATACTGGCCCTGACCTTGCCATTCAAGACCCCATTCTTCTTCAATGCTTTTATATGAGTCTTAATAGGGAAACCTCAAAGATTCTTAACATAGCTTCAGGAGGTTTGTTCTGGCATGTCTCTGCCAATTTGGGGAGAGGCATTCTTGATAAAGTTTTAGAGAAGACCCCATTACCTGAAGAAGTGCAAGAGAAGCTACTAGAGGCAGAATCCCAGATAGCTGAACCTTTGCCAAACCCATCACATACTTCAATTGTCACAAATCCCCAACCACCGAAAAAGGAGGAAACTCCAAATTCGGATTTTATGCTTGAATTGGAGGATGAACTTTTTGCTAAATACGGAAACATCTCGAATTATCATACTATGAGGAAGCCCCAGAAGTCTAGAAAATCATCACCCCATGAAGACTAAGAAAGAGCTAGTATCTATTATAAGCAATGAGTGGTTGGAAGAATCAGAGCTTTCCTCTGATGTGATTCGACTAGACTTACCTTTTATTTCTATTCACTGCCAAATTAACAAAGCTCCTTTCGATGCTCTTTATAATCTAATTGTGGGTGTTAATATCATGTCTGCATCTTTTGCTCATGATTTATTAAAAGACATGCTATTAACCCCAACAACAAAGTTGTTGAAAAGTCTTCTAGGATAGATTCTCCCAAGATTGGGAATACATTATGTCCTCCCTATCTAGGTAAAAGGAACCATGGTTTATTTGAGCTTTTATATCTTTGATATCATAGAATTCGACCTATTGATAGGTCAACCACTTGAAAGAATTATCAAAGAAGGACAAACAGGAAATTTGAAAATAAACCTCAAGAAAAACTTTAAACTGTCTTTACCCATTACCCATTCTAAATTCTAAGACTGAGCCAAGTCCTAAGCAAGACCCAATGGAAGAGGTTAAGGTCGCATCTCTTGATGATCTGATCGAACCCAATTTTGAAGATGATGCCCAGTTCTTCATCGAAGAGGAGGACGATAATTTCGTAGAGCCTAAACCCCTAGATGAATTAAAGGAACCACCTAAGCTCTCCATTGAGCTTAAACCCCTACCTTCTGGTCTTAGATATTCTTTTCTCAATAATAATTGGGATTCTCTTATGATCATCAGTGATAAACTTTCTTAGGAAGAAACCCTCTGCTTGCTAACTGTCTTAGAAAAACATTGTTCTACTTTTGGCTACTCACTCCAAGACCTTAAGGGAATTTGCCCTGCTCTTTGCACACTTTGTATCCCTATAGACCCCGATTCTATACCTTCTAGGGAGCCACAGTGTAGGCTTAATAATGCAATGAGAGAGGTTGTTAAGAAAGAAGTTTTGAAACTCTTGCATGCAGGGATCATCTATCCCATCCCAAATAGCAAATGGGTTAGCCCTGTACAAGTTGTGCCTAAAAAGGGAGGCATGATTGTTGCTAAAAATGAAAAGAATAAATTAATCCCACAAAAAAACGTGATAAGATGGCGGATGTGTATTGACTACCAAAAACTTAACAAGGCAACAAAGAATGATCATTTTCCATTGCCCTTCATTGATGAAATGTTAGAGCGACTGGCAAATCACTCTTTTTCTGTTTCCTAGATGGATATTCAGGTTATCACCAGATACCAATCCATCCTGATGACCAAAGCAAAACCATCGTTACAAGTCCACATGGAACTTATGCTTATCGTAGAATGTCTTTTGGATTATGTAATGCTCTAGCTTGTTTTCAAAGATGCATGATGTCTATATTTTCTGGTATGATTGAAGAAATCATGAAAGTTTTCATGGATGATTTTTCTATTTATGAATTTTTTTTTGATGATTGTCTTGAAAACTTAGATGAGGTTTTGCAAAGATGTGAGAAAAATCACGTAGTCTATAATTGGAAAAAATATCATTTCATGGCTAGAGAAGGCGTAGTGCTTGGACACCTGGTGTCCGAACATGGGATTGAGGTAGATAGAGCTAAAATAGAAGTAATTGAACAGTTACCTCCACTCAAAAATATCAAAGGGATTCGTAGTTTTCTTGGTCATGCGGGGTTTTACCGCCATTTCATAAAAGATTTTTCACATATTGCTAGACCACTTACAAATCTTTTGGCCAAGGATGTTCCCTTTGAATTTGATGATGCATGCTTGAAATCTTTTGAAATTCTTAAGAAAGCACTCATCTTTGCACCAATCATTCAACCCCCTGATTGGTCTTTACCTTTTGAAATTATGTGTGACACAAGTGATTATGCTATGAGGGCAGTTTTGGGACAAACAAAAGATAAGAAGCATCATGCAAATTGCCTATGCTAGTAAAACTCTGACAGGACCTCAACTTAATTATGCAACAACTAAAAAAGAACTCCTGGCTATTGTTTTTGGTATAGACAAATTTAGATCTTACTTAGTAGGAGCTAAGGTGATTGTTTACACTGATCATGCTGCTTTGAAATACTTGCTCACTAAGAAAGATGCTAAACCCTGACTTATAAGATGGATTTTGTTACTCTAAGAATTTGATTTAGAAATAAAAGATAAAAAGGGAATAGAAAAATCTGTTGCCGATCGTTTGTCTATAATGCAATTTGAGAATCCACATGAATTATCCATCAATGATTCTCTATGGGATGACATGCTCTTCAAGATCACGAGATCCGACCCCTGGTACGTGAATATTGTCAATTTTATGGTTGCAAGTTATGTACCACCAGGGGGGAGCAAAAGGAAGCTCATCTATGAAAGTCGTCTCCACATATGGGATGAGTTGTACCTCTGCAAAGTCTGCTCTAATGGTCTACTCAGGAGGTGTGTACCAGCAGAAGAAGGCTTCAAGATCATAGAACGATGCCACTCATCACCATATGGAGGACATTATGGTGCATTCCGCTCTCATGCAAAGATCTGGCAAAGAGGATTTTTCTGGCCAACCATGTATGAAGACACGAAGGATTTTATCCGAAGGTGTGGTTCATGTCAGAGGCACGGAAACATCAATTCAAGAGAAGCCATACCACTCACCAACAATCTCCAGATCGAACTTTTTGATGTCTGGGGTATTGACTACATGAGACCATTTCCAAAGTCAAAGAATTGTGAGTACATCTTGGTGGCAATTGACTATGTTTCCAGGTGGGTTGAAGCTATGCCATGTAGAGTTGTTGATGCTAAGAGCTCCAAGAGGATGTTTGAAGAAACAATATTTCCATGCTTCGGTGTTCTAAGAATAGTGATTAGTGATGGAGGCACTCACTTCATTGACAAGAACTTTCGTAAGTACTTGTCAAAGCATGGGATCCGTCACAACATCACAACTCTATATCACCCTCAGACAAGTGGCCAAGTAAAAACATCAAACAAACAAATCAAGAATATTCTACAGAAGACGATCAATGAGATGGGGACTACATTGAAGGATAGACTACCCGATACGTTATGGGCCTACCGCACAGCCTATAAAACACCTCTTGCAATGTCGCCGTATCAACTTGTTTATGGGAAGACATGGCATCTACCCGTTGAGCTAGAATTAAGGCACACTAGGCTATCAAACGATGGAACATGGACTTGGAATCTCCAGGAACAAAGAGGAAGATGCAACTCTTTGAGCTTGATGAATGGCGTGAAAAAGCTTATCACAACACCAAGATATACAAGGAGATAATGAAGAGATGGCACGATAAGAGGATCAAGAAGAAGGAATTCACCCCAGGAGATAAGGTATTACTTTCTAATTCCAGGGTGAAATTATTTAGGCATGGGAAACTTCAGAGTAAATGAGAAGGACCATTCAAAGTCATAAGCACTTCATCGCATGGAGCGGTAACATGTCAAAATGATGAAGGTATGTTATTCAAGGTAAATGGTCAATGTCTCAAGATCTTTCTAGAACATGAAAAACCCTTGAGGATTTGGATGAAATAGAATTTATTATTTTACCATAAATATTTATCTTTGTCCTCCCTTTTATGATTCATAACGCGAAAATAGATTTTTTCGGATTAGATAAGCGTTAGGAGGCTTAATGAAAAAGATGACCGTGAGCCGGCACCAGGAGAGGCTGGCTGGCCTACTACTGGGCCACCTAGCCCACCTGTCAGTCTCCTCGTCCCCGTTCAATTCTCTCACGAATCTTCGATAATTATCCAGTAGAATTCTCTAGATTTTTGAGTCATTCGATCATCTATCATTATGAGAGCCATTATGGATAGATCTTGATCCCTGTTGCCCGTATCTTACCCCTGTATAAAGAAGCCCCTGCTAGCCTCCAAAGCCATCCCAACAAGCCTTTCATCTCCAGCAGCGTAGAAGCTTTCCTCCTCCTAAGTTCCAATGGCCGGAAGAGAGATCGTTCCCTTCGGAGTCGACCTCAACAAGAATCCCGAAGAAGCTTTAGCACTGAGCATCACTCCAATGAGAGAGATAGCTCCAGTCCCCTCAAATCAGTCCTATTTCACCCAAGTTGTTTGTCATCCAGTGATCGCTCCACCGCCGCCTCGTCTACTTCTGGAAGACAAGCCATGCCAGCGGGAGCCTCTGTTTGGTCAACTCGATGCGACAAAGCCGATCAAGGTGCCCAAGGAGATCAACCTTCTTCCACCCAAGCCGAACAAGACACTGACGGGGGTGCAAACCAACAAGTTTGGAGATGTCACATGTGCCAAGTACAAGACCGTCATGAATCGTGTGACCATTGATGGTGTCCGGGCTACACCCGAGCAAGTCAAGGTTGTGCCGCCTAAAGAGAAGAAGAAGAGAGCACCACCACCTTCTCAGGAGAATGAAGAGAAGCACTAGTGGATGACCGTTGCAATGCTCCACAACAAGATGCAAGATCTTACCTAGACCACCCATGCTTTGCAGCATAGGATTGACCAAGAGCATATCTATCGCAAGGATTTAGAATATGAACTCAATATCTTACGCCATTATGTTGTCAATAAGGACAAGTATAATAAGTGAGAGTTAGGATGTTGATTGATAAGACATGCTTAGTCGTTTAGTTCATTTAGTTTAAAGATCGTGTTAGCTCATGTTAGCTAGATATTGTGTTAGTTAAAGTTTGCTTAGTTTGAGATTGTAATAAAAGTGCCTTAAATGATATCAATGGAATTTGGTTACTATTATCTGCTCTCTACTTTTTGGATATGTGTTTGTCTCCACATGTTGTGCATAGAGGTAAACAGGAAACAAGTGTTGGGGAAAGGACACCACGACAACAAAATGAGTTTCGATCGCGAAAATCATGAATTATAGAAAGCATCGACACAAGGACCACGTATGACAAAGTTGGACTCGAGCGAGCCCCAGAGTGGGCCGGCTGGCCTCCTACATGGGCCGACTAGCCCAGCCCAGCACCCTCTCACGCCACGCTTTGTCTACGGTCAGGTTTGTGTCTCGTATGATCAATTTTTACCTATCTTGCTTTCTATTTCAAACCGAATTGAAAATCCTTTAATAAACAACTTTAAAACATAAGGGAAGATTATTTCAGTCATGACTTAAAGGATAAATTCACAAAATACTTTTCCTAAAAGTCTTGCTACTCTTGGGAACTTATTGATAGGGACCCCATGTTACTTAAGTTGTTGTGGAATGAGATATAGTAGAATAATGAGAACTTGATTCTTGATGTCTCGTTATTGGAGAATTTTATTTTGGAAAGTTAAAAGAATAGCTATACCTCTCCTTTGTGGTAAAGCAATGTCTCACCAGAGCCATGCATAATATATTAGACTAGGAAAACCTTCTACATATACTACTTGGCATTGTATTGAGTTTGGTCAAGCCTTGTGACCCTTGTTGAGAAACTTGTCATGCACTCAAGATCAAAATCATGTACACTCCACATATATCTGCTGCTTCTACACTAGGAGTACGCAAAAACATGCTTTCCATCCACTCAAAAATGTTCTACTCCTACACTGGAAATAGACAAAAAAAACATGTTTATTAGGATTTTACTGAATAAATGCTCCAAGTTTTTTGTAAATATCTCTCTTGAAAATTTTTGTTGCAGAAGAGAGGCATAGGCTATGCAAAAGTAAAAAAAAGAGAAAAGACAAGTGTTGAAAAAAATGGACAAAAAAGTGTTCGAGATATTAAAAATAATGGATACACAGATGCTCGCTTGAGAAAAAAAAAGAGAGAAAAGAAAGATTGCCCCTGCTCTTGCAAAGTATTTCAAGTCTCAACAAGAGGGATATGTTTCAATGAGCATAGTAGAATTAGGTTAGCCACCATATATATATTCATCCACACGCATGCACATCTTACTCTAAGAGTATGACATTTTTCTCCTAGGATCCTTGTTTTGACTTTACAATATGGCCCTGTTCGCTGGGAGGAATTTAGAGGAATCTGGAGGAATTTGTGAGAGTGTGAACAGTGTTTTTCATCCGTGTACAGTGAAATTCGGCTGGTTTTTTAACCAGCCGGACGAGCCCTATATGCAATGCAAGTATGATTTCAAATTTATTCCTATCTGAGCTCCACATAAATTTTTAGAAATAGGTAAAAAGAAGGCAAAATTATCTATGCCTTGGTGAGGATCCAAAAATACCACAGATATTGAGTGATTTGAGAGTACCGCAAAAGGAGAAGGTAAGCTATGTTTTATTTTTAAAAATCTTAAAATGTTTCTCTAATTGACTTGATCGAAGGAAGATGGTGATCTGTTTTAGCTGTTCAGTTCTTCAACCACCCAAAGTTTCATGGTAGACACTTTGAATTCTGCAAAGCATGTATGACTGGGAATAGTTTTATGTTGATGTCTTGTCCCAAGGTTATGTCTAAAGTAATTCATCCTTTTATCGAGGATGAGTAAAAGCCTAAGTGTGGGGGAGTTTGTCCACGGTAGTTAATGTCAATCATAAATCATCAATATACCCTACATAAATAATTAAAATGGATCACTAACGTAGGATTAGGGGTTTAAATTAATAAATTCTATGAGTTTTGATGAATCTGTGACTGCAGGAGGATTTAATCAGAAAACCGTCAAGGAGGACCTATTCATCAAATAAAATCACAGTTATCCGCAATGAAACCGACTTAGGAAGACTCTAGAACACTTCAGAAGGCAAACCACCAGAATAGGACCGAGCCACTGATATGTGGGGCCGACCGGCCCCACCTGTAGGCCGGCCAGCCTGTGGGCCCCACGTGTCAGCTCCTCCTTCGAATGTCAGTTCTCCACCGCCTTAAAGATCGAATCTACGTTGTTGCTCAAGGTCGGTTTGATCCGAGGGTCCAAAATTGATGTACCCCCCTATATATACTCCCCTATACCTCCTCCAGCAGAGCAAATCCTGATATTCAGAAACCCTATGCTACAATTCCTATCCTCATCATCAGGATCAGAGCCAGCAATCAAGAGAAGATTAGTCCTCCAAGTTAGGATCTAGTCTTTATAATTAGAAATGGTGAGATAGAGAGTGAGGGTAGAGTTTTGGAGGAAGTACCGGCCTGTCGGTGCTCTCTCTACGACTTGTACGTGGCAGAATCAAGTTCTATTTGAGCTTACTTCTGAGATTTCTCTGGTAATCAACTTCTGATTCAAGTAAGTATCTTGTTTATATTGTTCATCAGGTTTGCGATTCTTTATGAGTACTTTAATCCTTGTCACTCTTGGGTTAGAGTAGTATTCGTAGTGTAAGCGTGGTGCTTAGACTCGGTTACTGGTGGATGTACCCTACATTTTGGATCGGTGGTAGATCGCAAGGGTGACTATAAAGCCTTGTTGAGTCCTTTGTAGACCATCTCCTGTCTGTAGGCCGAGTAGGATCTGGTTATTATAGGAAAACATACTCTGCATGTATTTCTCCTTAGTAATATCCCCCATTTGAACAGTAGAAGATATAACTTACCGAAATTAGAACTAGAAACCCCTAATAATCCTCTCTATGCTCCTATTTATCTTAATCCTTGTTGTTACTCTGGGTTAAGTTAGACTTAGTTAATTTCATACACGTTTCCTTGAGTTTGATATTTTGGAATACTTTCCAGTGAAGTGCTACATCGGTATCCGTGCGCTTACGGATTTATCTGTATGCGTTTAAATATACCAACAGCCATGTTTGTTTGAATTGCAGTTGTCTGGCTTTTGGCTTGAAAGCTAGCTTTTTGGCTTTTGACTTCTGCCTTTTGGATTTTTTCTATTGGCTTTTGTAATAAACTTTTAGCTTCTTAGCACCTCAAAAGCTAGAAAAACTCCTTAGAATATGCTATTGAGTTTTTTCAAAAGCCTGCTCAATAATTAGGGCATTTCTGTTTCAACATTTGGTTTCTAGACAGCAGAAGCCAACAAAGGCTCAAACAAACGGGCCCTTAAGACAAAATGTAAATGAGTTACAATTTTAAACGGATGGAGTATATGTCAGAGGTGAAGAAAATTACAATTGCACAACACCAACCTTATTTAAACCTTTGTAATGGCGTTCTCCCTCCGTCCAGAAATACGATCTCAGGATTGTAGATCATATTAAGAGAGTTGAGAAAGGTCACATGTGCCTCTAATTAAAACACAATCTCATCTATTTAATTGGCACTTGATTGGAGAAATTAAAGGACTAATTGACCAATTCTTCTCCATGAAAGAATTGACATCAGAATACCATTAACCGGTGCTAAGTCATTGACAGAAGGCTAAGATTTGGCATTAATAAACGATATGGAAATTAAGCAACGTAGAATCCCTTATGATTTAGAACAAAATACATATGCTTCTATCTCTTATGTTTTAAGACGAAGTATTTTAAATGCTAGTTATATCCATACTCGGTTGTTTTAGCCCCTGTAATCCCAGTCCCCGCCCATCATAGGCATGGATCATAGTAATCCGCACAGCACACTATTTTCTGGTCATGAAAAAGTGCTATTTTGAGGTAGCCGAAAGTCAATCCTAAAATTTTGGCTGTGAAGTTTTAGTGGAATACATCTATAAATATTATATATATTATGAAACTATGTTAAGGCAATAACTCTAAGTGTATCACTTTCAAATATTTGAACTCAACACGACATGAGAAAGCTATTTTGTAGTTAATGTCTAGAATTTTATTCACTAAACCTCACTTATTTGTGACTGCAGTGAGAACTTGCTTACGTAGCATGCCAATGTGGCATCCCTCTCCATTCTCAAAAAAAAAAAAGGTGGCATCCCTCTCCACCGACCACAATCCATGATTCTTCGCCCTGACCAGTAGAGAGAGCCAGAGAGAGTGGAGATTATGCAGGAAAATGTTAGAGGATGACACGTGAGTGCTAATGGAATTTTTAAAACTTTTTCATTGTTTTCTATGTGAGGCCGAATAATGACATGAATGATGAGTCAGCAAACTGCAGTTCCATATGACTCTTTGCATGCGTACGTACGCAAAGTAGGTCAACGGAAATACTACAGTAGAGAGCATCCGGTGGTGTTGTAATCACTTCTTTTTTTTTTTACTGAGCCCTTGTTTAGTTCCATGAATTTGAAATTTGGGGCTACTGTAGCACCTTCGTTTTTATTTGGCAATTATTGTTCAAACATGGACTAAGTAGACTCAAAACGTTCGTCTCGCAATTTCTCACCAAACTGTGCAATTAGTTTTTTTTTGTCTACATTTAATGCTCCATGCATGAGCCGTAAACATTCGATGTGACAGGTACTGTAGCACTTTTTGGGATTTTGGACTCCAACTAAACAAGGGCTGAGTAGTAGTCTTGTTGTATGTACAGTGTATGGTACTACAACTAGTATCCACTAGTACAGTGCCCGTGCTAACACCACAGCTTCATTCTAGGATGCACATAAAACAACCAAACGACGATATTTTTTCATAGTTTAAGTTTCACGCAATTATATATGACCATATATATAATCCGAAAAAACACTTATGCATAACAATGCATAATAAAGTCATGTCTCGCCTCAATCATCTAATTTACGATTTGCTAGCAGATTGCCCATGCATTGCTACGGACATATATAAAATTCCATCACATAACGTCACACGAGAGCAGAAAATAA
>CM009608.1:13118747-13129533 GCA_002993905.1 Miscanthus sacchariflorus | reverse complement strand
AATTTTCCATTGCTCATGGGCCTCGCCCCGGGCTGCAGCCCGGGCAGCCCGGGGCCCAAATCCGCCAATGGTTGTTTGGGTCCGCATCCTAGCCATGGTGCGGTGTGGTATTTGTACCACGGCCTCCGCGCCGCGTCGCCGTGGTAGAGAAGAAGCGGGCGCTAGTTCAATCTCGAGGTCTGTGTCTCCGGCGATGGAAAAAAATCATTGATTATAGTTGGGGTGTTTGGCACGATTTTCTTGATTCTCGAGGTGAGACAACCGGCAATTTGATTTTAAACGATTCTAAACACACCTTTATTTATTATTATTAAATCAAGATGAACCGTGGCCAGCCCGGGAAATACAAAACAGAAGGTACCCTATTTTAACTTTTGCATTGGTCACATCACATATTCACATGCAAGGCTGTGGTGGGTACTTGTCACGTATCCGTACGTACACTGCTCGCTCGTGCCAAACTCTTGTCCCAGCGGAGCAGCACACACCCACTGACATGCAAGCCCCACAGCTCCATACGCTCACGGTCACGGTCACGGCTGACCCGACCGCTCCTCTCGGCTCGGGGGCCGCCAGCCCGCCACGCTATTATCACTAACACTCCCACTCAGGGTGTTTAGTTCACCCCAAAATTCAAATTTTGACACTATATAAAAAGAAAATTTTCTAGAATATTAAACTTACAGTATATGCATGGAGTACTAAATATTAACGAAATTAAAAACTAATTGTACAGTTTGGTTGTACTTTGCGAGACGAACGTATTGAAGTTAATTAGTCAACGGTCGAACAATTATAACCAAATACAAATGGACGCTACAGTACCGCTACAGTAAATTTGGCGGTGCCGATCCAGGCAACTGAGGCCCCGTTTAGATCCAAAAATTTTTAGAATTTGGCTCACTATAGCATTTCGTTTGTATTTGGTAATTAGTATCTAATTATGGACTAATTAGATCCAAAAGTTTCGTCTCGCGATTTCTCACCTAACTGTACAATTAGTTTTTTTTCGTCTACATTTAGTACTCCATACATTTACCATAAGATTCGATGTGACAGATACTGCGCAAAATTTTTTGGAATCTAAACAGGCCCTAAACGAGGCCTCAGCTCCGTTCAGGTCAGCTGCCTGCCTCTGCCTGCGCCCATTCAGCCATTCCATTCCTCGAAGCCCTCACACCTGCACGCGCCCACGCCCGGACGCCCTCGCCTTGTCTCCCTCTCCTCTCCCTCCTCGCCCACCCGCACCAAGCACCACGCGCCGGCCTGTCCCTGTCCGTCCCAGCTCACACGCGCAACAGGCCGGGCGCGCGCCGCGGGGGGCGATGGCCTNCGCCTCGTCGCGCTCGCCGCCTCCCTCCTCCTCCTCCTCCTTCTCCTCACCCTGGGCCCGGGCCAGGAGGCGCGCGCGGCGGACGACGGCGAGGTGCGCGCGCTGCTGGCACTGGGGGCCGCGCTGGACCTGACGGGTCGCCTGCTCCCGTCGTGGGCTCCCGGCCGCGACCCCTGCGCGCCGCCGCCGTCGGGGGGGTTCGAGGGCGTCGCGTGCGACGCCCGCGGCGCCGTCGCCAACGTCTCGCTTCAGGGGAAGGGGCTCGCCGGCACGCTCCCGCCCGCCGTCGCGGGGCTCCGCTCCCTCACCGGCCTCTACCTCCACTACAACGCGCTCCGCGGCGGCATCCCGCGGGAGCTGGCGGCGCTCGCAGCGCTCACCGACCTCTACCTCGACGTCAACAACTTCTCGGGGCCCATCCCACCGGAGATCGGCGCCATGGCGTCACTGCAAGGTACTGCCTCTACCTCTACCTCTATCTAGTCAGATGCGCGTCGAGATTCCTCGGAACCTTCATCGCCACCCTGCTCGTGCCGCCCGCTCGCTGACTCGCATCGGCATGCATGTGGCCGCGCCGTGGACTCTGCCTGCGTTGCAGTTGCTCCTCGGATCGATGATTGGTTCGCTCGCTTCCCTCCCTGTGTTTTTAATTCGTTTTCGGTTGACTTGCTCGGCGTTTCTCCACTCCAAGTCAATCAAATCAAAAACTAAAATGCAGCTTTACCTAACTACTCGTACCATGTATCCGTTGAATTTTTGGAAGAGGTCATGTTGCCGTCCCAAGTCGCAATCAAGCAAGAAGCAGCTCCTGTTGCTCAGATTGCAACATTTCTTGGCTCATTGCCAACATTTCCTTTCAGATTTGTCCCAAGTCACACCTGCGGCTTTCCCATTTTTGCTACCCCTCTACTCATACGGTCATACCAAATCAGTACTACCCCCAATCGGACGGTTTTTGTTAATACTGCTGTTGTTGATGTGTCCATGGCCGTGCAGTGGTGCAGCTCTGCTACAACCAGCTCACCGGGAGCATCCCCACGCAGCTGGGCAACCTCANCAGGCTCACCGTGCTNGCCCTGCAGTCCAACCGCCTCAACGGCGCCATCCCGGCCAGCCTCGGCGACCTGCCGCTGCTCGCGCGCCTGGACCTCAGCTTCAACGCCCTCTTCGGCTCCATCCCCGTCAGGCTCGCGCAGCTGCCCCGCCTCGTCGCGCTCGACGTCAGGAACAACTCGCTCACCGGCAGCGTGCCCGCCGGTAATGCCTCCGTCCTCCATTAGTCTGCATCGATCGATTCTTGACTCTTGAGAGCAGTAATGCTGATTGGTTTTCTACTTGCTTCGTCCCAAGAACTGGCCGCCAAGTTGCAGGCCGGCTTCCAGTACGGGAACAACAGCGACCTGTGCGGCGCCAGGCTGCCCGCGCTCCGCCCGTGCGCCCCGGCGGACCTCATCGACCCCGACAGGCCCCAGCCCTTCAGCGCAGGCATCGCGCCGCAGGTCACGTCCTCCTCCGGCGGAGACGGGCGCGCGCCGTCTACCAGGGCGCTTGCGGCAGTGGTTGTCGCCGCCGTGGCCCTCCTGGCGGCCACGGGGGTCGCCCTGTTCGCGCTCTCGTGGCGCCGGTGGCGCCGGCAGAGGGCCGCGGGGGGCTCGCCGTCTTCGATCTCCGGCGGCCGGTGCAGCACCGAGGCCGCGCCTTCGGCGGCGAAGGCGTCGCCGTCGGCTCGCAAGAGCGCGTCGTCGGCGCTGGCGAGCCTCGAGTACTCCAACGCCTGGGACCCGCTGGCCGACGCGCGCGGCGGGCTGGGCTTCTTCTCGCAGGACGTGCTGGCACAGAGCCTGCGGATCAGCACGGAGGAAGTGGAGTCCGCGACGCGCTACTTCTCGGAGCTCAACCTCCTCGGGAGGCGCGGCAAGAAGGCCGGCGGCCTCGCGGGCACGTACAGGGGCACGCTGCGCGACGGCACCTCGGTGGCAGTGAAGCGGCTGGGCAAGACGTGCTGCCGGCAGGAGGAGGCCGACTTCCTGAGGGGGCTGAGGCTGCTCGCCGAGCTCCGGCACGACAGTGTGGTCGCGCTGAGGGGGTTCTGCTGCTCCAGGGCGCGCGGGGAGTGCTTCCTCGTCTACGACTTCGTGCCCAACGGCAGCCTGTCGCAGTTCCTCGACGTCGACGTCGACGCCGACACTGCCGGCGGCGGCAGCGGCCGTGTCCTCGAGTGGTCCACGAGGATCTCCATCATCAAGGGCATCGCCAAAGGTTGGTACCCTCGAGTGGAACACCACACCCTGTCACTCTCTTGCTTTCAGCCCTTGTTTAGCGGTAGGAATTTGGATTTTGGGGGCCGTTCGGCTGGCTGGTTGCCAGCCAGCTGGCTGGTTTTATCTCTCACGAAATCACTATTCACGTTCTGCCAGAACAGTATTTTTCTCTCACAACAATCAGCCAGAACAGTATTTTTCAGTCCTGCCGAACAGGTTCGTTTTTGGGCTATTGTAGCAAGTTCGTTTTTATTTGGTAAATAGTGTTCAAATATGGACTAATTAGGCTCAAAACGTTCGTCTCGTAATTTTCCACCAAATTGTGCAATTAGTTCATCTTTTCGTCTACATTTAATGCTCCATGCACAGACCATAAATATTCGATGTGACAGGTACTGTAGCAACTTTTTAGAAGTTGGGGTGAAACTAAACACACTGTCAGTTGGTTAGCAGTGTCACCACTGATCCCCCACTAGTGGTTTGCTGATGCCCACATCTTTCCTGGATTCACACGTAGCACTGTTCATACTTGTTCACATACTACTAGGGGCGCATTTAGTTCGGCCAACTTCGGAGGTGCAAACTTTGCACAGTAAAATATTCTTCACTGTAGCATTTTGTTTGTATTTGTGAATTATTGTCCAAACATTGACTAATTAGGCTTAAAAGATTCGCCTCGCAAAGTTAAAACAAACTTTATAATTAGTTTTTTATTTCGTTTATATTTAGTACTTCATGCATGTACTATAAGTTTAATGTAACGGGAAATCTTCTTTTTACATAGTGCCAAAATTGGGAGTTTGGGAAACTAAACAAGGGCCTAGTTGTCTTCTTAATTACTAGATTTTGCCTCAAAACACATGGTATGCATGCAACATTTGGCACCGACTCTACAAATTTGCCAAGTTTGTGTGTGTCATGCATGGGCGCATTGATTCGTTCGGTCACTGGATGGACAGTACATCGATTCATCCGTGCTGCGCTGGTTGCTCACATGGTGTGCAGAAACCTGTGACTGAGCTGGCCAGGGACGCAGCAATAGTCATTTCTGAAGTCTGAACTTTTGTCTGCACTGAAAAGCTCTGCATGACATGTCTCAAAACTTTCTGTGCTACTTTTATCAGAGTAACCGTCAGCCTGTTCGGCTGGGCCGGCGGCTGGTTTGTGTGAGGGAAAATACTCTTCTCGAAGACACTGTTCATGTTAACAGTGCCCGCGTGAAGGGGCTGGCCAGCCAGCCATCCCAGCCGAACGGGCTACGTATCAGTATGAGATATGGGTAACTTTTAGCACTTTCAATCGTCTGAATTCTGCATCTTTTTTGTGTTCTAGGAATTGAGTATCTGCACAGCACAAGGACGAACAAGCCCGCTCTCGTCCACCAGAACATCTCAGCGGACAAGATCCTGCTGGACTACACGTACAGGCCCCTCATCTCCGGGTGCGGCCTGCACAAGCTCCTCGTGGACGACCTCGTCTTCTCGACGCTCAAGGCCAGCGCGGCCATGGGGTACCTCGCGCCGGAGTACACCACCGTGGGCCGCTTCTCGGAGAAGAGCGACGTCTACGCGTTTGGGGTCATCGTGCTCCAGGTGCTCACCGGCAAGAGGAAGGTGACTACGACTCAGCTGCCAGACAACGTCGATGAGCTCGTCGACGGCAATCTGCAGGGGAATTACTCGGCGTCTGAGGCCGCCAAGCTGGCGACGATCGGCTTGGCTTGTACCAGCGAGAACCCGGACCAGAGGCCGACGATGGCGGAGCTGCTCCAAGAACTGGGCACCATCTGATGTAGGTGCAAACACCCATCCACTGTAACTGTTTCATGCAAGAGTCACACGCCTGACAGTGTGTCATGGGCCTGTTGTAGCCTAGCTACCTGTCTAGGATCACCAGTCAGTAATCACTGATCTTAGAAAGCATCTGAGCTAGGCTCTAGTAATTAGCTAGTAATCATTGATCTTAGGAAGCACATGCCTAGGATCATGAGATCTTGTACGCTAATGATGTGTCGTTACCACCGCTCTGAAAAGCGTGCATTGTTTGGATGCCGACTTGGATGCGCTCTAGCCTCTACATGGTAGTGTAGACCAATAGGTGAATGTGAATGCAGCCGTTTCCTGCAACACTTTTTTGTGGAGACATTCAACCTGTTCGTTGGTTGGATTCTGGGCTGGTTGGTTTCTGGGCTGATAAGACCGACCGGTGTTAGTTTGTTGTGAGAGAAAAACATTATACCATGACTGATAAAGGGCTGGCTGAAACTAACAAGCGAACAGGACCCTTGTGACTCCAAGTGTACCTGCAACCCTGTGTGCCAATTTGGCTGCATCCTCCTGGGGTGAAATGGCTGGCACCATCCCAGGGAGGAAGGAGCCAAGAGTCCTGGAAGGCATGTGACCTATAAATTGTTGTGTTGTCTTGTTTGTTGTTCGTGTTTGAGTCCTGTCTTGTGATCACGCACAGGGGCAGTCAGGCGATGAAATCTCACAGACCGTGAAAGCGCACGGTGGTCCTGGGCTTTTTGTGCTAGCGGCTGAGATGCTGGACAAAATAGACTCTACCAAGCAATAAAATTATAGCACTGAAGAACAAGAACGCAGCTGATCCAAAAGAACGGCACCCAAGGTGAGGCTGCATTGCTATTTGACACTGCTTATTTTGTAGGATAGTGGATTTTGGAATGGAGTATTTGGAGCTAGTAAGGTTCATATGTTAGCCGCAGGTCTACAAAACCAGGTCATGTGGCACTAGTAATGCAATGCCGGACCTAGGCAATGTACCTATAAATTCAGGTAATGTAGCAACTAAAAAGCATCAAACAAATAATTCCATTGTTTGTTAAGTTGGTTGACTTGATGTTTCATCATTTCGGTAATCGCGAGTGTATCTGTTCCATCTTTTTGCTAGGATGGATAAGACCAAATGTTCAAGTATTTAGTGTAAGTATCCGCCTTATTAGGCAGAATGCCCTTTTGTCAGATAACCCTTGATGTTTTCTTTTTTGGTGTAGAAGAATGGCATTTACTGAATGTTAAAGCAGTAAATAATATGAGGTCGAGTCGCTAGACAAGCATATGTGAAAACAAAGGATGTGGTGTTTAACGTAACTGTATCAACGGTTATGTGGGGTATCTCAAAAACTAAGAATTGAAATTATCCTTTTGTTTTCGTAATGGAATTTGGCTTTTTTCGATAAAAGAAGCTCTATTCATCTCAATTGATTACTTTAGGAAGATACAGTAGCACTAGGATCACTCTTGGCCTCTACCCAGGTAGGGTAAAAGAAGAAATACACACTAGTGCACTGGAGCTCAGCACGGGTAGTTCCAGAGCCATTTCTACTGGCGTCTGAACCCATCGCCAGTGACATAGGCCAGTGAAAATAAAAAATAGTACAGTCGGTTAGTCAAGATGCGCCAGTGTTAATAAATTTATACTGACGGTTCCTCTTAAACAACCGCCAGTGATAATAGTATTTTCGCAGGCGGTTGTAGTAAACAATCCATCAGTGTTAAAGCATTTTCACTGGTGGTTCGTTTAAGTCGGACGTCAGTGTAACGTTTTTAGCACAGGCGGTTGACCTAAATCTTCTGCCTCTGAAATAATTTTTCCGCAGGCGGTTTATTAGCAAAATCGCTAGTGAATTGTTTTTAAAAATTCAAAATTTGGCGCCATATATTTCCCATCAGTAAATAATTTTTATTTCCCGCCATATATTTCCCGCCAGTGAATATTGTATATAAATTGAAACAAATCCAAATAGAAATCATAGAAAATTATATTTGCATGCACGAAAAAAGCAATATTTGTTGCAGTCTACCAAAGTCATCACACGCTAATAATATATACATAAAACAAATGAAGTTTCTTCCACTCATAGCTAGCTCGGTCCCATGACGTACTTCTCTAATAATCCTCGTGGTTTAGCTCTAGCTTGGCAATATCTACGAGATCTCGGTACTGTGGTTGAGCTAATTCCGACTGTGGATCAAAATACTTTCCATTGAAGTGAATTATTTCTTTCAAGATGAACCGGCAGAAGTCCTCGCAAATGGCCATGAGGTCACCATTCTGGAGGCGTACACTCGTGGGATTACACTTGTATACCTGCAAAAAATAATAAGTCATCATACATTTACAACTAACCAATACGGATAAGGCATCAGTAATGACAAAACATCACTTATGACTATTACTTACTTTGCTAGGGTTGTTAGTGTATCTCCCTTTTTCTCTGAGAAACTCGCACACATAGTACCCAGAGAGCACTCCTGGTGGTTGCTTGTGGCACTATATAAGAATTGGCAAGTGGTTACATAGTTGCTACGTATACATATATATACAAGACGAATATGTATGTTTATTTAAAATTTACCTTAAAGTTAATCGGCACATGTAGCGGTTTTTTGGCTTTTTTAAATTGTAACATCCACCCTTGAACTTGTAGAACCTGTATGCCCTGCAGTGCTCTAATGAATTCAACAAGTCACATCGATCCAAACTCTCGTATATGATATAGAAATGTTGAAAAGCACGCATGCAAATCTTGACCTGCTGATCTAAAATATTGATGAACTTTTGATAACTGCTCTGTGGGAAATCTGTGGAGTCAAGGACCAAAAGTCACCCTTCATGGAGATAAATGAATATACAAATCCAATGATCACTTAACGAATTTAATGAAGTCGTGTTTTAAGATAGTGGTAAGTTTATAAATAAAAACTATTGAGGGAGTTTAGGACCAACATACTTGAACATGTATGGTGCACATACAATACTCCTGTTTCTGAATTGAAGAAACACATTTCCTATGTAGGTGGCCACTGCTGTTTCCTGCTTTTATTGCTCCTCCACTCTAATTTTGGCTATTTCATCATCGGTCTTTCCCACAAATACGTCGTGGTCAGGACCCATAACCACTGTGTGCTCGTTCTGGCTTATTCTGGCCGGGTCAAGATACCCAACCTTTTTCTCCTCATGAAGAAACAGGTTCTCAGTATACCGCATCTCCTGGTCTAATTGTTGCATTCTGTAGAGCGCATGACATTGTCAGATACTTCATGCCCTAATATTATATTAATTAGTAATAAAACATAGTTATGTATGAGCGACACTTACATGCACCGCACGCTCACGAGCTGGATGTCGAGTTTTTTGGGGCGAAACATCAACCAAATGTCCTCGAAGTCAACAATAATCTTGCTATTGCCACCCATAAAAGCTAGTGGTGGTACATCTGCGGAGAAGGCATTGATCTCAATCGAAGATGCTCTCTTATACCAGTCATGCAA
The DNA here is from genome assembly GCA_002993905.1 of Miscanthus sacchariflorus. NCBI lineage: Eukaryota > Viridiplantae > Streptophyta > Magnoliopsida > Poales > Poaceae > Miscanthus > Miscanthus sacchariflorus. The sequence goes on along the minus strand of CM009608.1, from coordinate 13,120,645 downwards.
CCTCTTCATCGCACGTGAAACACCACGGAGTTCGCACCATTGGAGTAGAGGCCTGCCTGGAACATATTTATCGGTGGGGATATTATTGTAATCCTCTCTTGTAGGCTTCCGAATGGTGATCTTGTTGGAGGCGGACTTGGCAGCTTTCTAACGACTGGAACGTGTGTTTGGTTTCCTTGCCAATCCGGTCATCCACTTCTTCATGGCCCCTGGTGATGTCTCGTCCTTACCTAAGGGCGTAACCATTTTTGGCACAGACTAAAGGTTTCCTTTAGCTACATGGCCTTTAGGTTCCGACGAGGCATCCTTCTTGCTCGAGGATGATGGTGGGTTCATGGATGTCGATGCTAGTGGGTTAGGTAGAGGCTCCGAGTTGGTGTGGAGGCTAAATGATGGTGGTGGGTTAGGTTATGGTGATGGTGGTGCGTCATGAGATGGTGGCGTATGATGAGATGGCGAGGCTGCATGTGAGAACCCTCCTTCATCGTCCACTCCGAAAAATGGCATCGATGGAATAGGATCATTCAACCTAATGTCCCGTCAAGGCCATAAGATGAACTCGTTGATAGCTTGATCGAGTTTCTCGACACCGTCAGGAGTGGGGATGTCTAGGAAGTCATCCCTATGTCCTTCGACGACTGTCAACACTTGTACCCTGTGAAAGGATCAAGATGCCCAAGAGGGAGGTGAATTGGGCTAATTCTAAATTTTAGCAATAATTAAACCCAACACTTAGCCAACTTCACCCCTTGTGCCTAGAATGTGTTTCTATTGTTCTACCGCACAAAAGGTTTGCACCCTAGTTTCCAATCCTACTCTAGCATGGCAATTCTAGAAATGTAAAGACAAGAAATGAATTGCTCAAATGTAAAAGCTCAAAGTAAAGAGAGGGAAAGGAACGCGACGATGTTTTCCCGAGGTATCGGAGAGTCACCACTCCCCAGTAGTCCTCGTTGGAGCACCCACGCAAAGGTGTAGCTCCCTCTTGATCAGCGCAAGGATCAAGTGCTCTCTACGGGCTGATTCTTCGACTCTCCGTCGCAGTGAATCACCCACAACCACACACAACTTGAGTTGGGTCATCCACAAGCTCCACCGAATGATCACCAAACTCCCAATCACCACTGAGCCATATAGGTGATGGCGATCACCAAGAGTAACAAGCACAAACTCTCACTTGACCACCACAAGCCTAACGAGAATGGTGGATGCACACTTGCTACTCTCCTTGTAGTAATGAGGACCTTAATCTTGGATTCTCAAATCTCAATCAACTCACAAGGCTCTTGCTCTCCCTTGCACTCTCAAGGTGTTTCTCAGCTGAACAAATGGGTAAGAGACCTCCCTTGGACGAGTGGAGTAAGTATTTATACTCCCTCATTCAAAACATAATGTTTGGAGGCTGAGTCAGTGTTCTGCGGGGTGACCGGACGCTCCTTTCAATGTGACCGGATGCTCCGGTCAGTTATACCTGCCACTGTGTCAGAAAGAGCCGTTAAGTTCTGACTGGACTCTGACCTGCGTCCGGTCATCACTGACCGGATGCGTCCGGTCACAAAAAACTCTTTCTGGAACCTTACTAATGTTGACTGAACGCTGGCACCTAGAATCCAGTCACTTCACTGTTTAGCGTCCGGTCAGTTACCAGATCCTGACCAGCGCCCGTTCAGCACCGACCGGACGTGTCCAATCAGGAAATAGTCTCTCTAGAACCTCTCTAGAGTTGACCGGATGTAGGTACCTAGCATCCGGTTAGTACCAGACGACTCCAGTTGATCAAATGAACTGGCTGGACTCATCCTCCAGCGTCCGGTCGCAACTAGAGCAGCGTCCGGTTAGTCATTTGACCCTCCATTCACTTCCAACTCGAAATCCTATGTGAATGAAGTTGACTCCAA
>CM009608.1:12996955-13007428 GCA_002993905.1 Miscanthus sacchariflorus | reverse complement strand
CTTCACTCGATAGTCTTCCGCTAGATTAACTCTATAATAGGTGTGTTCCCCAGTGATGTAATATCTTGTAATCTTATAATCTTACGATGCATGACTGTGATATCGACTGATATATGATAATAGGATGGAACCAACTATTGGTTTCATCATATTATAATTCATTCTGTGGATTTTCCCTTCACGGAAAATTGAGGATGTTTCACCGCCTTTCCACCACCGTCGTCCGGATCTACTGCCTCTGCTAGTCCACCGCCAGCACCCTAGATCCATAGCTTTCGCTTCTCTACCGTCACCAAAAAGTCCTCGCTCCTCCATCTTCGCTTTCCATGGAGTCATGGTACCGCTACGACGTCACCCACGCACGCATGGAGGGCCTCGTCAAGCATGGTCTTCTTCGCAGGAGGACTGATGTGATGGAATGGCTAGTTCTCGGCCACAAGGAGGTGCCGATGCTGCCTGACGGTTACATCATCTCCTATGCGCTCTTCCATAAGCGTGGGCTCGTGATCCCCCTCATCTGTTCTTCCGAGGGCTACTGCACCACTACCAGGTCGAGCTATAGCACCTCAACCCCAACGGGATCCAACACATCATGGCCTTCATCGTGATGTGCGAGGGGTACCTAGGGATCGAGCAGCACTTCGAGTTGTGGAAGTACTTCTTCACCATCTGCTTGCACAGGAAGAAGGACAGAGGCGGGGAGATCCCAGTGCTGATGGGATGTGCGGGCATCCACCTCTAGGGGTAGCGGGCGGCCGAGTACTTGCCCTGCCAGCTGTTGAGATCCAACAAGGGGTGGCACACATAGTGGTTCTGCTTGAAGAATGACCCTGCCACCCCCTTGACATACTTCACCGGGTGCTTGATCGAAGAGGCGCCACCGACGTGGCCGTGGGGGCCACCCGATAAGGAGAAGAAAAGGATGAGTGACATCCTTAAGGCCATCATGTCGCTGAGGAGCCATGGCCTTCGCGGGACTGGCGTCATTGGAGCATATCACATGAGGAGTGTGGCGCCGCTGATGGCGCACGCCCTCCCATTGTTTGGGATGGTGCCCGTTGTGGAACTCGGCGGGACGGTGCTCGCTCAGGGGCCACTTCGCAACAGTGAGATTGCATAGCGCGTCAAGGAGGGAGATTGCATAGCACATCAAGGAGGCGACGGACGAGTCCGACGCCGTTTTCCCGATCCCGGGACATCCCGTGATGCGGCCAGAGGCGGGCTTCATCAAGCTACTGACGGATTTGGGCTTTCGGGCCTCTATCGCTCCACTGCGGGAGCATGCGGCCGTGAGGGCGGCGAACCATGCTGCATATGAGCGGAGGAAGAAGGAGAAGGACGACAAGGAGAAGAAACGACAGGCAAAGGAGCGGGCGAAGCTGCAGCGAGGGAAGCAGCACCAAGGTTCGTTGGAGGAGGAAGATGAGGAGGAAGAAGAAGAGGTGGAGGGGGGGGTGATGGCTCTAGGTCACCCATCCCATGGGACGATCTGGATGGCGGGGACGAGGACCCACCTTTGCCACAGGTGGTACCCTTCCCATGGCATCTCCTAGAGCAAGAGGGGGAGGACTCGCCCCCTGAGACGGCAGGAGCAAGTTGCCCCGCTCTGCCTGGGTCTTCTACGGTGACTCTGGAGTTGAGTGGAGCCGGTAGCTTTGCCTCGTCCGAGCCTCCCGAGCAAAGGGAGTGCTCAAAATGGCAGCGCGATGAGGAGTCACAGCCGGGGTCAGGCGGGCCAGCCCCGAAACGTCAGCGCCCGATGGCCTCAAGGTAAGCTGAAAGTTTTTTTGTTCTTTTGTCTTTTGACAAGTTTTTCACCATGAACTAACCGCCATGCCTTCCGCAGCATTGGGGGGAGCAGGACCCTCCTGAAGCTGGCGCTGAAGAAGACTCTTGCCCTTCGACGGGCGCGCTAGGACCCATGGTCGGGCCGACCACGAGGTCGACCAGGGAGGCACAACATTGGCCATGTCTACGGGAAGGCAGGCAGTGGAAGGCGCGTCTGGGGTGCTCGTAGCAGGCGTGACGTGGCTGAGCGTGGCCGTGATATTACAGGCCGAGATGGCGTGGCCGGAGCTATTGTTCGCGCTGGTAGGCGCATCGGCGATGGCTCAGACAGGGGAGGCCATCCCTGAGGCATCCTCGGTAGGCGTGGCATGGCTGGGTGTGTCCATGACGTCATTGGTGGATACATTGCGACCGAGGCTGTCATCCGAGCAGACGGCAGCACCCGTGGCAGGACGGACGGAGGAGGCCATGTTCGGTGCACCCTTGGTAGGAGCGACAGCGGGGCAGGCTTCCTCATCCGCATTGCCTGCCCCCTCTACTACTGGCCCCCCGCTCCATAGGAGTTGCGGTCGCGAGAGGGGTCGACGCTGCTTAGGGTCGGCACAGAGGCATCTTGCCTCTGGTTCAGGTCGACGACGACCCTCACACCTAGGGAGGACCCCAGATCCAGTGGGCCAACCGTTGGGACCTGAGGGCGACGCTCTTCGTCCTTGACGACGCCATGGAGAAGAGGGAGTGGGGGAGCGTCCATGCAGAGGTGGGGACCGTGGTCCATGCCCTAACCACCGTGCTGAGTTCGCTGCAAGATGTTATCGCTCCAGTTGGCCAGGTATAGTGCATCAACGTTTTCGACCTTCGTCTTCCCTTTTCTTGTCTTTCAACTCGTACCCTTTTCGTAGGTTCTCATGGGCCACAACTGGGAGAAGTCTATGTTCCTTCACCGTGAGAAGGACGTTTGGGATTGCCTCGCCACGGAGGAGCAGCTACGAGCCGCGAGGGAGCGGCTACGTGAGGAACTAGCCACCCAACTCACTACCACTCGTCAAGAGGTGGCTGAACTTGGCCCCATTCGCCAGGAGTTGGCCGACCTCCGGATCAAGTACGCGGAGGTGCATGATGATGCCCGCAATGCTAGGGAGAAGCTCCTAGACCTGATCGAGAGTACACGCGTGGGCACCGTGGAGATCGAGCGGCTACGGAAGGAGTGTGATGACTTGTTCCAAGCCGTAGAGGGGTTTCGCACGGAGCGTGACCTGGCTCGTTAGGAGCGCGCTGACGCCCAGCAGTCGATCATCCTCCTCGAGGGTGAGCTTCAGGGGGAGAAGGACCTAAAGATCATGGCTGAGGGCGTGTCCTCCTGCCTCGCCATAGAGGTTGATTAGCGCCTAGAGGAGGTCCAGCGTCTGGAGAAGGAGCTTGGCGAAATGAAGGCGTCCCTCCTGAAGGAGAGCGATGAGCATGACACCTTGCGTGTTGTCATTCAGCTAGTCTATGATGACCTCGAGCTAGACCCAGCGTAGGAGGTGAGCTCCCACACGGCTCGCGCCATTCGAATCACGGATCAGGCTCGCGAGATGGAAAGGGACGCGCTCTGCTTCGGCGTTCATCGGTCGTTCGCGATCTCTCGTTCTCATTATGAGAACATCGATCTAGCAACGATGAGCTAGGGCTTCGCGCCTAGCTACACCGAGGCCAAGCTGGAGGAGATTGAGGGTCGGTGGCTCCCCTGGCGTAGGACTTATCTGCCAAGATTGAAGATGAGGTTGTCCCCCGAGGGGAGGGTTAGTTAGTTAGGCCAATATTTTGGTTGAACAATATTTTGATCTTGTAATAAATATACAGATTTTAATTTCTGCTATGGTTGAACAATATTTTGGTTCTTTGTCCTTTTTTATAAAAAGTTTAATGTGTTTCAACCCTTTCCATGGTTAAGGCTGTAAAGCTCGGGATGCGGGCGAAACAACTCTGATCACGCTGGTGAGCAAAAACGCTGTAGCCGCTGGGGCGTAGGTTTCTTGCAGTTCGACCAGTTTTACTCTGGGTTTGTTTCTATAGCCCTTACTTTGAGACCTTAATGTAAGGGGAGGGTCAGGCGTAGAGAATGTCTCTTTGTAGATATACTCTTATCAGCCCCCGAGTGATGCCCGACCCCCTACCGTTGCCGGGGTCGGGTGTCACTAAAGATAGAGGGAACGATAGCGAAACCGATAAGAGAAAACATTTTTGTTTTTCAGAAATATCATTCTTAAGTATATGCATAGGCTAGGGGTAAAAGCGATGTAGCTGCTTGATATTCCATTCATTGACGAAGACCTTGTCATCGATGGTCTTGAGGTAGGTGCCTGGTCGGAACACCTCCGCGACGACGTACGGTCCCTCCCATGGCGGAGAGAGCTTGTGATGGTTTTTGTTGCTCTAGACGAGGTGGAGTACCAGGTCCCCGACATTGAGGGCCCAACCCCACACCCGACGGCTATGGTACTGGCGTAGCTCCTGCTGGTACTTGGGCGAGCGGAGGAGGGTAACATTGCACGCCTCATCGAGCTGATCCATGGCATCCTCGAGGGACGCCTTGTCTCCCTGCTCGTTGTACGCCCTGACCCTTGGCACCCCATAGTCAAGGTCGGTTAGGAGGATGGCCATAGAACCGTAGACCATGAAGAAGGGTGTGTAGCTAGTGGCCTAGCTAGAGGTCGTCCTCCAGCTCTAGAGCATCGCGGGAAGCTCCATGACCCATCGCCCACCAAACTTGTTCAACCGGTTGAAAATCCTTGGCTTGAGACCTTGTAGGACCATGCCATTCACGCGCTCGACCTGCCCGTTCATGCAGGGGTGCGCCACGGTGGCCCAATCAATGCAGATGTGGTATTCATCGCAGAATCAGAGGAACTTCTTCCTGGTGAACTGTGTGCCATTGTCCATGAAAATGGTGTTCGGGACTCCAAAGGGATGGATGATGTCAAGGAAGAATAACATGGCCTGCTCGGACTTGATCACAGAGATCGGCCGAGCCTCTATCCACTTTGTAAACTTGTCTACAGCGATAAGCAAGTGCGTGTAGCCCTCGAGCGCTCTTTTGAGAGGTTCGACCATATCGAGCCCCCCAGACTACGAACGGCCATGTGATGGGCATCGTTTGGAGTGCTTGGGCCGGCAGGTGGGTCTACCGGGCATAGTATTGACACCCTTCATAGGTGCGCACAATCTGCTCGGCGTCGGCCACCGCAGTCGGCCAGTAGAAGCCCTACGGAACACGTTTCCAACAAGGGTTCTCGGTGCGGCATGATGTCTGCAGACCCCACCATGAATGTCCTTTAGCAATTGCCTCCCTTGTTCGATGGGAATGCAACGCTATATGATCCTGGTGTGGCTTCGCATGTAGAGATCCTCCTCGACAATGATGAAAGACTTGGCTTGGCATGCAATCCGCCGTGCCTCCATCTTGTCCATTGGGAGCACTTTGTGAAGAAGCCAATTGAGGTACGGGGTCCTCTAGTCAGCTAGAGGGTCGGGCTCTGCCACTGGATCTTCATCAAGCTCCATGACTTTAGGGTCAGAGGGAGCGGGTGGTTGGTCAACCCCCGAGCCTAGGGTATGCAGCTCATCCTTGGTCTGTCCCCATTCCTCATAGTGGATCGAAGGCTCATGCTAATCGCTGGTGAAAACACCCATCGGCACCGGCTCTCGGCTAGACGCCATCTTCGCTAGCGTGTCGGACGCCTCATTGAGCCGCCTTGAGATGTGATTAAGTTCAAGGCCATCGAACTTGTCCTCCATCTGGTGGACTTCTCGGTAGTAAGTAGCCATCTTGGTGTCATGGCAACTTGACTCCTTCATGATTTGATCGATGACCAGCTGTGAGTCGCCTCGGACGTCAAGCCATCAGATGGCCAACTCAATGGCAATGCATAGGCCGTTGATGAGCGCCTCGTATTCAGCCACATTGTTGGAGGTGGGGAAATGGAGGTGGACCGCGTACTTCATGCATATCCTAAGGGGTGAAACGAAGACCAGCCCCGCACTGGTGCCTCTCTTCATCAGTGACCCATTAAAGTACATCGTCCAGTACTCTTGGTCAACGGCTGCTGGCATCATCAGGACCTCGGTCCATTCTGCAACAAAATCAGCCAGTGCTTGGGACTTGATGAACATCTGAGGGGCATATGAAATGCCCTAACCCATCAGCTTGAGTGCCCACTTTGTGATTCGTCCTGTGGCGTCCCGGTTTTGGATGATCTCGCTAAGAGGAAAGGACATGACGACCGTCACTGGGTGTGACTCGAAGTAGAGATGCAGCTTCCTCTTGGCGATTAGGACGGCATACAAGAGCTTCTGGAATTGCGGATAGCAAGTATTGGAGTCGGACAAGACCTTGCTAACGAAGTATACGGGGCGCTGCACTTTGAGGGCGTGTCCCTCTTCCTCCCGCTCTACCACCAGGGCGGCGCTGACCACTTGTGTGGTGGCCACAATGTAGAGCAGGAGTGGCTCTCCATTAGTCGGCAGGACCAGGATCAGGGCTTTCGTCAGGATTTCATTGACTTTGTCAAGTGCCTCCTGAGCCTCGGGAGTCCATGTGAATCAGTCAATTTTCTTCAGAAGCTGATACAGGGGAGGCCTCGTTTCTCCGAGGCACGAGATAAAATGGCCAAGTGCGGCGAGGCACCCTGTAACTCGCTGCACTCCCTTTAGATTCTGGATCGAACCCATCCTTTGTGATGGCCGAGATCTTCTCTAGGTTGGCTTCGATGCTACGCTCGGAGACGATGAACCCAAGCAGCATGCCCCTCGGGACCCTGAAAACGCATTTTTCAGGGTTGAGTTTGATGCCATTTGCTCGTAGTTTTGCGAAGGTCTGCTCTAGGTCAGCTACGAGCTGGTCGGTCCATTTGGACTTGACCATGATGTCGTCTACATAGGCCTCAACTGTTCGCCCGATGAGGTCTCCGAAACACTTGAGCATACATGGCTGGTATTTAGCTCCCACATTTTTAGACCAAAAGGCATCATGACATAGCAAAACAACCCAAATGGGGTGATGAAAGAGGTCATGAGCTGGTCGGATTCTTTCATCGCAATCTGATGGTACCCAGAGTACACATCAAGGAAGCAGAGGGTTTCACACCCCGAGGTCGAGTCGACTACTTGATCTATACATGGCAAAGGAAATGGATCCTTCGAACACGCCTTATTGAGACTTATGTAGTCAACACACATTCTCCATTTCCCATTCTTTTTCGTACAAGGACTGGATTGGCCAACCACTCGATATGATACACTTCCTTGATGAATCCGGCCACAAAAAGATTAGTGATCTCTTCGCTGATGGCCCTGCGCTTCTCCTCATCGAAGCAACATAGGCGCTGCTTCACTGGCTTGGAGCTTGGCTTGATCTTCAAGGCATGCTTGGCGACTTCCCTCGGGATGCCTAGCATGTTCGAGGGTTTCCACGTGAAGATATCTCTATTGGCACGGAGGAAGTCGACGAGCACGCTTTCCTATTTAGAGGAAAGCGTGGTGCCGATGTGCACCACTTTGCCCTCAGAGCTACTAGGATCTATGAGGACCTCCTTGATGCCCTTCATGGGCTTGAAGGATCTAGCCGACTGCTTGGAGTCAGGCGCCTCCTCGATAGTCCCTTCCTTTATGTCTGCGAGCTCCTCGCACTCGTAAGCGTGCTAGAAGGAGGTGCCCTTGATGATCCACTTTGCCCTTGATGATCCACTTTGCCCTTGATGATTGCCGAGGCATGCCCGCAGCACTCAACCTCGCACTCATAAGCGCGCTAGAAGGAGGTGCCAACGGTGATGACCCCACATGGGCCCAACATCTTGAGCTTTAGGTAGGTGTAGTTGAGGACGGCTATGAACTTCACGTAGCATGGTCGTCCTAGGATGGCGTGGTAGGTCCTGTGGAATCCAACCACCTCGAAGGTGAGGGTTTCTATCCTGTAGTTGGTCGAATCCCCAAAGGTGATGGGTAGGTTGATCTGCATGAGCGGTACGGCTTGCTTCCCCAACATGATGCCATGGAAAGGTGCCCCAGTCGGTTAAGACGCATGACCGGTCGATGCCCATGGCATCAAGTGTCTCGGCGTACATGATATTGAGGCTGCTGCCTCCATCCATCAACACCTTGGTGAGGTGCTTCATGCCGACGATCGGGTCGACCATGAGTGGATACCTCCCCGGCTATGGATGCTATCTGGGTGGTCGGATTAGTCAAATGTGATGGCGGACTCCGACCACTGGAGGAAAGATAGCGTGGCTGGCTCGGTTGCGTAGACCTTGCGGCGTGCGATCTTTTGGCGGCGCTTGGAGTCATAGGCCACTGTCCCACCGAAGATCATGAGGCAGCCGTCTAGGGTCAAAAATCCACCATCCTTCCCCTTGGAGTCGTCTGCCACTGGCTCAAGCTTCATTCTCTAGTTCCCCTTGTCGGAGCCGTCGGACAGGAACCACTTCATGAGGGTGCAATCTTTGTACAGATGCTTGACGGGGAAGGCGTGGTTCAGGCATGGCCCCTCGAGCAGCTTTTCAAAGGGGCCAGGAGCATTCTCGATGGGCGCCTGACCACCTTTCCGCTCGGTAGCGGCCATGAGCGAGCCCCCGTGCTGCTGCTTGTTCTTCTTCTTGTTTGGACGGTTAGAGGAGCCCTCGCCGACGTTCTTGTCCCGCCTCGCTTTGCCTTTGGAGCGATCAAAAATCGCTCCGACTGCTTCCTTGCCTGAGGCATGGCTGGTCGCGATATCGAGGAGCTTCTTGGTGGTCTGAGAGCCCTTACGTCTCAGCTTGTGGACCAGGGACTCGTAGGTGGTCCCGGACAGGAAGGCTCCAATGACGTCGGCGTCGGCGACATCAGGCAACTCATTGCATTGCATGGAGAAGCGTCGGATGTACTCAGTCTCTCCAGACTTCTATTGGCAAATTTTTAGACCCTAGGCGTTCCTAGGGCGCATGTAGATGTCCTAAAAGTTTCCCACAAAGATCTCCTTCAAGTCTGCCCAACTTTGAATCCAGTTGGGCGGAAGATGCTCAAGCCATGTTTGCCCTGAATCGGCCAGGAACAAGGGGAGGTTGCGGATAATGAAGTAATCACTATCTGCGCCCTTAGCTGTTCACCAGCATGAAGGGAAGGGCCCCCGCATCTTTTTCAACTTCATTGTTGAAGTCATTCGGTGGGGTAGCCCTCCCTCGTGGATGCTTTCAATGCGTCCCTCGGGGGTACCTGTCATAAAATATTCTCGCGAGTTGTGATGGCTCCCCATACTGGAGTCAGAGTCAGAGATCAACTCTGAATCTCCCGCGAGAAGGTCGTGGAAAGACTCCACAACGTAATTGGCCATTCCCACAAATTCATCATCCGTGGGAGGTTGGTACATGCGTTGTATCGTGTGGTGACCAACAGTCCTCATGGCATCGCGTAGACCGAACGGGAACGCTATCGGGATGACCCGGGTGAGATATTCTAGGGAGAGCGACTCCCCTCCGACAAGCTATGTCATGACGTTAGCGAAGGAGAAGGTGAGGTAGCGCACATCCTTTTAGGATGGTTGGGGTCCTAGGAAGGCGTCGAGCTGGCACTCCAGCCTCCCATAGCTAAAGCCAAGGAGCTGGTCGCTCTCGGGGACACGGGCCTCCAGTGCGCGCAGCTGCAACTTGTCGAGGGCTTCAACGGTTGCGTCGAGGCCAGTGGAGCGAAGAAGTTGGATGGGGGCAGGATCCTACGCCAGCTCTCCCTCCACGATGACGATGAAGTCTAGGCTCCTGAAGCGCACGAGCGCACCCAGGACCCAGCTATTGCCGTGGCTAGCCATCCGAGGCCTGATGTGGACGTTGAGACATGCAAAAGCCCCAACCTAGCGTGCCAACTATCGGTGTTTTGAATCACCGACTAGTAACTTTCTAGTTTGCACGTCTATCGATGAAATCTGGTCGGCAGTCTACCGAGGGGTATACCCACGGTAGTAGATGATCGGTGGAGGTGCGCATAATAGGAACCGAATGGTGACACAAGGCGCAGAGACAATGATTTGGACAGGTTCGGGCCATCTAATCGATGTAATACCCTACGTCCTGTGTCTTTATTGGATTGTATTGAATTCGAGGGGGTCCCTACCCGCCTTATATAGTCTCGGGGGTAGGGTTACAAGTTGGTTTTGGCCTAGATCTATTCGGCTATATGGTAAGTATTTACAAGGAATACAATATCTATCATATCTGAATAGATCTTCCTTCATTGCCAAGATGTCTTCTAATTACCTTGCGGTGCATGCCGACTAGAGCCGAGCACTATCGAGGACTGAATACTGGGGTACCCAAAGAGGAGGAGCTAATAACCATCAAACGTTGATGCTTCCGAACAGACAAGAACGCAACTACACTTCTTGCCCAACGACCGAAGGTTGGCTCCGCCTCGCCCGACCCCTGAGGGCTGGCTCTGCCTCGCCCGACCCCCAAGGACTGGACTCCGCCTTGCCTGATGTCTAGGGGTGGACTCCGCCTCGCCCCATGACTGAGGGCTGGCTCCGCCTCGCCCGACGTCTAGGGATAGGCTCCGCCTCGCCCGATGTCTAGGGGTAGGCTCCGTCTCACCCAATGTCCGAGGGCTAGCTTCGCCTCGCCCAACGTCTAGGGGCTGGGCTCTGCCTCGCCCGACGTCCAGGGGTAGACTCCGCCTCGCCCG
>CM009608.1:12764316-12776495 GCA_002993905.1 Miscanthus sacchariflorus | reverse complement strand
GGTCAGTGACCGTGGGGAAGGACGACACTGGCCTTCGTCAAGATGCGGGGTGCGGCGTGGGCCGTTGGTGGGCTGGCTGCGGCCACGTGCAGGCGTATGCGGGGGAGCTAGGCCGGCTGGGCTACTTTCTGTTCCTCCTTTTCTCCCTTTTTCTTATTTCCTTTTCTATTTTCTATTCTACTTGTTAGGTTCATATGTGTGTATACATGTGTTGCCAACATATATACACCCTTGTGAGTCCACTAGGGGTCATCTAGGGTTCTAAGATCTAAGCCAAGGGTTGTCAATTGTTGGTATTTCTTAGCGTAAGCGCAAGAATTCGCAAGCGCACGGATATACCGTCGTAGCAATTCACCCAGAAGTATTCAGGGTATCATATTTTCCCAAAGGAACGGATGTGTAAAGTCTCTTGGCTAGTTCTCCCAAGATAACAAGGAGAAGGATAGCTCGGGTAGTGAGGTTTTTCTAATGGTAGAGGTCCTAAGTTAAGATAGCCTTGCCACTATAGACTTACTTCGGGCACCGGCTTATACTTGGTCTGCCAAGTACCTTTGGCTTCTAGCTCTATGCCAAACCTAAACGTGGGGGATTACAAGGGATGGACAGGGCTGTCACCACCTGCCACCTACCCCTCAACCGTAGGGAACGAGGCAAACAAAGGTAGCATGTAGCCTAGACACCACGTCTATGCAATCGACTACTACTCTAGTTCACATGCAAGGGTTATCCGTCTTTATCAGGGCCCTTTTACTAGAGTATCTGTCATGAGAACGAACGACGAACCCACAAGAATATATTGATCAAAGATAACTTTTCTTAAGAACTAAACACCAAAGATAAACACAAACCTTATACTCCAAGTAGTACTTGGTTCGTTGAGGTACAAATGTCGAGGGAGCCGACAACCCCGGCACTCCATCTACTCAATGTACTAGGGTCACCAAGTACAAGAAGTAGAGACAGCCAACACTCTGGTACTCCTCCAACTCGTAGCTCACTCACTCCCTATTCTAATTCTAGCTAAAGCCTAGGTAGGAATGAAGCTCTTCTTCTCTCTTGCTCTCTTGTGTGTTGATCCTCATGAATGTGAAGGGGGTCTTCTTATATAGGCTTGAGGAGGTCGGTTTGCTTGGTATTTTAGGAAAGCACCGCATGCAACCACCTAAGAATGGTGGGGCCAGGTGGAGCTAGGGGCGGTGCGGCCGCACCCTAGGCTGCATGCCTGGCCACCACCTTCGCCGTGTGGGCTCCTGGCTAGGCCTAGGCCTCTGCTGTGCTGGTGCTCTACCCCGGTGTGGAGTATGAATGGGCTTTTGCATACNTTTTGCTTGAATGCGCCTTCTTGATTGTGCATTTTGGTGTATTTTCATACTTGTGCCTGCAAAACATGTATACACCAAAACTCATGGAAAATGTGAGTTGTAAGCCTTAATTCTAAGTTTTGGTATTCATATTTGTTTTGTTTTGTTTAAATGTTGGCAGTAGAAATATGAGTTAAGCACCGCCGACAAACTCCCCCACACTTAGTCCTTTGCTCATCCTCGAGTAAAGTTCTAAGGACTAAGCGGGTTCATCTCCTTGATCTGAAAATCTACATACAGGTTATTCCAAGCTTCACCTGAACCTGTGAACTTCCAAGTGTCTACCAAAATATCTTGGGTAATTGAAAAATGGAATAGCTTGAATTCAAATCTTCTTGCTCTATCCTTGCTCAAAACTTGAGTTTTTTGTACAGTTTTGAAAACATAAAGATAGCTATTGTTCCTTGAATGATTCTCTCAAGTCATTCAAATTTGTAAGTGGTTCCTCACCAAGGCATATATTGAGAGTTTGCCTTCTCTTTGATCATCCTACTTCTAAAAAGCTTATCTAGAGTTTTGGGCAGGGATGAAAATATTGAGGCACACTTACCTTGCATATGATGCAAAGTCAAATTCTGAACCTAACCGGAGAGAAGCGTCATACTCTTAGATCAAAACTGTGCAAGTGTGTGGAATTTGGTGGAACTATATTCCTTTGTTTGATATGATCTCTAGCCTTTATTTTTGAGACATGGCTAGCATATTTTCTTATGAGCCTTCATGTGCTCATCATTTTTTTCAAATACCTTGGGACCTTCATCTGTCCCATTTTTTTCAACGCTTTGGGACCTTCATGTGCCCCATTTTTTTGAATTCTTTTTGCATGGCCTTTTTGTCTCTTTCTAGAAATATGCTAGGGAGATCATATTTTAGAGCATGGAGTATTTATTTGCTGGTGATGGAAACATGTTTTAGCGTATTCCCAGTGTAGGAATAGCCGTTTTATGTGGCGTGTACGTGAGTTTTGATCTTGTGAGCATGAAACATCTCTCAATAGGGATCACAAAACTTAACCAAACTCAACACAAAGTAAGAGGCATATGTGGAAGGTTTTTGTCATGTATGATCATATATGGCCATGGTAGGTATTTGTATGTCATTCAAGGAACATGCTATTCTGTATTTTATTTTTGTAAAATAATTCCCAAGTACTTTGCAAGAATGAGCAAGCGTCATGTCATCCTACTATATCTTATTCATCAATTACTTAGATAAAATGGGGTCCCTATGATAAGTGTTCACAAGTTTTTAGGAATATTAGCAAGGAATATGGAGTATGCAAACTTTTTAATCATAGGAAGACATGGAGATGGAGCATTTATTTTTATTTCAAGATTTGTTCAGTTGTAAATCTTTTTATTAAATATGGAGAGAGAGTGAGAGTTGCATAAATCGAGCTTGAATTTGGCCATCTTTTGTGCAACTTGTTGGAGGCAAGTGTGGTGCCTCCCCCACACTTGTTTTCTTACCTGTCTTATTTGTAAACAAAAGAAAACACAAAAACAAGTGTAGACAACAATTCTACTAAAAATCTTTATTGAATTTGAGATGTACTTAATTTGAGTTAGCGAATTTGTTAAAAGCAATTAATTTTATTACATCTATTTTTTCTTTGGGATTATATGAAGGCTCCAAGAAAGCTTTTAATCGTTCACTGTTTACCTTAAAAGCATTACCTTCGTCGTCCTGAATTGTGACCGCGCCATGTGATGATGTGTTGACGATGGTATACGGTCCTTTCTACTTACTTTGAAGTTTTCCTTCACCGAAGAGCTTGACTTTGGAGTTGAATAGAAGAACTTTGTCTCCTTCCTTGAACTCTTTTTACTTGATTCGATGATCGTGCCATCTTTTGATTCTTTCTTTATAAAGCTTGGCACTGTGGTAAGCCTTCTCTCTCCATTCTTCTAGCTCGGTGATCTGCTTTTGTCTATTTCTGCTGGCTAGTTTTACATCCATGTTCTAGCTCTTTATTGCCCAGTGAGCTCTATGCTCTAGCTCGACTGGTAAGTGGCAACTTTTTCCATAAATGAGCTGGTATGGTAACATGCCAATGGGGGTTTTGTAAGCTATCCTGTATGCCCAAAGTGCATCAGGTAGCTTGTCCTTCCAGCCTTTTCCCTTCTCATTGACCGTTTTCTACAGGATGTTTTTGATCTGCTTGTTCGACGTCTCTGCCTGACCGCTTGTTTGAGGATGGTAGGGTGTGGCTATGTTGTGCCTTGATCCAAGCTTCTTCAGAAAGTTTCAGAAGGTCTTATCAATGAAGTGAGACCCTCCGTCACTTATGACCATCTTGGGTGTTCCGAAGCGAGGGAAGCTCACTTCATGGAACATCCTTCGGGCATGCTTGGCATTAGCAGCTTTGCACGGTAAGGTCTCCACCCATCTGGATACATAGTCAATGGCTACCAGGATGTACTTGCTGTCATGGGATTTTGGGAACGGTCCCATGAAGTCAATTCCCCATACGTCAAATATCTCTATTTGAAGGTTGTAGTGCAAGGGCATTGCGTTGCGAGCGATGATGCTCCCATGCAGCTGACATTTCCAACACCTTCGGATGAATTCTTTGGCATCTTCATACATCGTAGGCTAGAAGAACCTACACTGCTAGATCTTGGCTTGTGTGCGGAATACTCTGTAATGGCCTCTGTAAGGTGCTGCATGGCATTTTTCTATGATTTGCATCCCTTCTGCCATTGGTACGCACCTCCTTAATAGTCCTTCATAACACACCCTGTATAGATATGGGTCATCCCAAAGGTGACGTCTACTTTTGACTTGCAGCTTTTTCTTGATCTGCCCCGGTGGTATGTATCCTATGACCATGAAGTTCACTATGTTCACGTACCACGGGTTGGAGTCCGTCACCTTCAGTAGCATGTCATCGCGTAGGAAGTCGTTTTTTGGTAGCTCTTGCATGTTAGTGACTTGCATACATCACAAATGATCCACGACAGTATTTTCTACTCCTTTTTTATTTTTTATTTCAACATCAAATTCTTGGAGTAGAAGTACCCATCTTATTAAACTAGGTTTAATGTCTTTCTTAGCGAGCAAATATTTTAATGCAGCACGATTAGTGTAAATGATAACTTTTGCTCCTACTAGTAAGACCTAAACTTGTCAACAACAAAAACAACTGCTAGAAGCTCTTTTTTGGTGGTGGCATAGTTAAGTTCTGCTCTAGATAGTGTTTTGCTAGCGTACGTGATTGCATGATGCTTCTTATCTTTGGTTTGGCCAAGGACCGCACCAATTGCATAGTCACTAGCATCACACATTATTTCGAATGGTAGCGACCAATCGGGTGGTTGGATGATTGGCGATGAGATGAGTGCTTTCTTAAGGGTGTGGAAAGCATTTAAGCACTCATCGGTGAACTCAAAAGGTGCGTCCTTAGCTAGCAGGTTCGTTAGGGGTCTAGAGATTTGTAAAAAATCTTTGATAAAATGTTTGTAGAACCCCGCATGACCTAGGAAGCTACAGATTCCTTTCATGTTCATAGGGGGTGGTAGTTGCTCGATAACCTCACCTTCTCAGACCATGAAATGACACTTTTCCTAGTTAAGTACCATATCCTTCTCTTAGCATCGTTGCAAGACTTTGTCCAAATTCTCAAGACAATTATCAAAAGTTTTTCCATAGAATGAAAAATCATCTGTGAAAACGTCCATGATTTCCTCAATCATCTCTGAGAAAATAGACATCATGCACCGTTGGAATCAAGTGGGTGCATTGCGTAACCCGGACGACATTCGTCTGTACGCATACGTTCCATACGGGCAAGTGAATGTAGTCTTGCTTTGATTATCGGGGTGGATAGGAATCTGATGATACCCCAAATACCCATCAAGGAAACAGAAGAAAGAGTGCTTCACCAACCGCTCTAACATTTCATCAATGAAAGACAGCAGGAAGTGATATTTCTTTGTAGCCAAGTTGAGTTTTTGGTAATCTATACATATCCTCCACCCCATGACGGTTCATTGTGGGATCAATTTATTTTTATTATTATCCACGACCGTCATTCCTCCATTCTTGGGTACCACCTGGATGGGACTAACCCAATCACTATGCGGTACATGATAAATAATCCCGGTGTGAAGAAGTTTGAGGACTTCCTTCTTCACGTTTTCCCTCATCGCATTATTCAGCCTTCGCTAAGGTTCTCTAGATGGTGTGATAGAGGGATTGATTGGAATGTGATGGGTGCAAAGTGTTGGACTTATCCCCCTTAGGTCCTGAAGGGAATACCCAAAAATAGACCTATGTTTCTCAAGAACGGCGATGAGTTTGGTTGTCTCCTCATCAATAAGCTTATCACTTATGATTACAGGAGTTTTTGTGTCGCCATTAAGAAAAGCATAATGTAGGCCAGTGGGTAGGGGTTTAAGTTCAACCGGAGGTCATGCCGGTACTTCCTCCTTAGGAAGATTTATGGTCTCACCTAAGTTGTCCTCCTCTTCAATGAAGAGTTTGGCATCTTGATCTGAGGCCGACTCGGGAGATTCAATGGGTAAAATGGACATGACCTCCTCGAGTAGTTGTGGATAGGGGAGAGATTCTACCACCGAGTTTTTGGCTCGAGTGATAGGAATGGAAAAAGTGTCTCTCCCTAGCTTTATGTCTAGGTCCCCTAATGTTGGTGGATGAACAAGGAGTTTTTCTAGGGGATGCCCTATCATGATGTCAAAACCCTGAATGACAAAGATGTGGAAATCAAGGGCCATAACGACATTGCCATGATGTAATGTTGCACTATGTAGAATTCCACGTCCCTTTAGGCTAGAACATGGGGCAACTCTAAAAGATTTGTTTGTTGGAGCAAGAGGTTCTTTGCCAAAGTAGGCAGACGCAAAGGATGCAGACATGATATTTGCTCCAATAGTTGGATTGTATAGCACATCCACCAAATCATCGCAAATATTGCATTGAATGGTTAAAGAAGGGGTGCAAATATGAATTTCTTCAGAAGAGAGCTCCGCTTCTATCCATTCGCTGCTCATGATGGCAGTAAACTCCCTAATGGATTCCTTAATGAATTCTTTGTCTAGAGGGTCGAGGGGAGTGACAAGAACTAGTGGTCTCTTTTGGTATGAGTATTTTGAGGTTTTCCAAAATCTTCATGAAATTTATCTTTGAAATATGGAAATTCTAAAGGTTGGAAACTTTCCTCTGGAGTTTCCAGTTCGGGTGAGGGTCTCTGAATGGGAGCTATGGGTTCGGACTCAACCAAAGAGACTTCCTCATGGCTTGATTCGGGCTCTACTCGGAGGGGTTCTAGGGGAGGAGTGTTCTCTAGAATGTGATCTAGTAACACTTCTCCTTCCACTATGGTGTTATGGTTGAATGAACCTCCGGCAGCGATATCAAGCTGCAGGACAGATTCCATGCTAAGACCTAACCAAAAATGTGTAACAACACATGGTTTGCTATAGACAAGTCTGGGCCAGATTGTGCTATGGTTTCCTTCTCTTTTTGTTGTAGGAGTGAAAATCTAGCCCAAGCTGTACCTATGGTTTCCTTCTCTTTTTGTTGGAAATTGATAATCTGTTGTCGTAGGGAAGCGATTCGAGATATAGGGAAAAACACGAGACAAAATATGTTCCTCAATTCTTCCCAATCTCCTTTTACCTTCCCTACATTATGTGCGTACCATTGTTTTGCCCTCTCATCAAGAGAGAGGGGAAACAACTTCCACCGAAGAGTTTCATGTGACATGCCCAAAATGGTTAGGTATGCATAGAGCTGCTCAAATTCCCGTAGGAGATGATATGAGTGTTCATAATCTAACCTCGAGAAGGTTTGTTCCCGAACCATGTCTATAAAGCTAGGGTGGAGTTCATAGCTAGAAGCTGTGATTGGCTTCAAGGATTGTGGTGGCTCTAAGAACTTGCCCTTGGGAGCAGAAAGTTGATGAAGTCATGGTTGCTCCATTAGAAAAAGAATAAAAGAAAAAAGGTAAAAACAAAAGGGTACACAGGCGAACTAGGTTTGGAGATAATTACGATAACTGTTCCTTGGCAACGGTGCCAGAAATGCTTGTTGGTATTTCTTAGCATAAGCGAAAGAATCCGTAAGCGCACGGATATACCATCGTAGCACTTCACCCGAAAGTATTCATGATATCGTATTTTCCCAAAGGAACGAATGTGTAAAGTCTCTTAGCTAGTTCACCCAAGATAACAAGGAGAAGGATAGCTCAGGTAGTGAGGTTTTTCTAAGGGTAGAGGTCCAAAGTTAAGATAGTCTTGCCACTATAGACTTACTTCAGGCACCGGCTTATACTTGGTCTGCCAAGTACCTCCGGCTTCTAGCTCTACGCTTAACCCAAATGTGGGGGATTACAAGGGACAGATAGGGCTATCACCACCTACCGCCTACCCCTCAACCGTAGGGAACGAGGCAAACAAAGGTAGCCTCTAGCCAAGACAACACGTCTATGCTATTGACTACTACTCTAGTTCGCATGCAAGGGTTATACGTCTTTATCAGGGCCCTTTTACTAGAGTATCCCTCACGAGAATGGACGATGAACCTGCAAGAATATAGTGATCAAAGATAACTTTTCTTAAGAACTCAACACCAAAGATAAAACACGTGCTAGTGTGTGGGCTCCTAGCTAGGCCTGGGCCTCTGCTGTGCTGGTGTTCTACACCAATGTGAAGTATGAATGGGATTTTGCATATGTTTTGCTTGAATGCACCTTCTTGATTGCACATTTTGGTGTATTTTCATACTTGTGCCTGCAAAACATGTATACACCAAAACTTGTGGAAAATGTGAGTTGTAAGCCCTAATTCTAAGTTTTGGTATTCATATTTNTTTTGTTTTGTTTAAATGTTGGTGNTAGAAATATGAGTTAAGCACCACCAACCACAACCTTCACACATCAAGTTTATTATAAGGGTTTAGTTGATTTTATTTCATCACATAAAATCAAGAAGATACAACTCATAAGTTGTTTAATATGCAAATGTTCAAACATGCTAGCTTGGGATATACTTGCACAACTACAAGGGTGGTTTCCTAGTATGCACACTCACCATGCAAGGATTTTATTAGAAATTTTTTTGGTTATTGGGTTGTTATAGTCCTCCCCCTCATAGGAATCTCATCCCGAGATTTAAGGTGTGACGTGCCTTTCGAAGAGATAGGGGTAAAGCATCTGAAGCTCTAACTCTTTTTCCCAAGTGGCTTCCCATTTAGTGTGGTTGCTCCACTAAACCTTGCACATGGGTATAGTGGTGCTCCTAGTCTCCTTGTTAGCTTTGTTGAGTATATGTATCGGGTGTTCCTTGTACTCAAGAGTGTCTTGTAGGTCCATTGCCTCTGTCAGTACCTGCTCATCTAGTAGCTTCAAGCATTTGTGTAGCTGTGACACATGGAATACTAGGTGCACTCCTATCAATTCCTCGGGTAGCTCCAACTTGTATGCCAGCTTGCCAATCCTCTAGCAAATCCGATAAGGTCCTATGTACCTTGGGGCCAACTTCCGTTTCACATGGAATCTAGTGGTGCCTCGGAGTGGGGAGACTTTGAGATGGACATAGTCCCCGACTTTGAACTCAAGGTCTCTTCGCCTGTTATCTGCATAACTCTTTTGTCGGCTCTGTGCAATCCTCAGGTTCTCTCACACTTGGGCGACTCCTTCGACATCCTTGATCTTGGCAGGGCCAATAAATGATCTCTCTCCCACTTCTAACCACATCAAAGGGGTCCTACATTTTCTCCCATACAAGGCCTCAAATGGTGACATATTGAGGCTAGCCTGATAGCTATTGTTGTAAGAGAACTCAGCATGAGTCAAACTCTTCTGCTAATCTAATTCATACTTCAGCACATAGGCTCTGAGCATATCCTCCTAGATCTAGTTCACTCTTTCTATCTACCCATCTGTCTGAGGGTGGTAAGCGGTGTTATAATCTAGTCGAGTCCCAATTGCCTTGTGCAGACTCTTCTAGAATTTGGACACCCATTGCATTCCTCAATCAGACACTATGTTAATAGGAGCTCTGTGGAGTCTGAGAATATTGTCCACGTACAGATCAGCTAGCTTCTCAACTTAATAGTCAGTCCTAACTGCCACAAAGTGAGCTACCTTGGTCAATCTATCAACAATCACCAAAATCGAGTCATGACCTTTTGGGGTCCAAGGTAGACCCACTATAAAGTCCATGGATATGCTTTCCCACTTCCACATTGGGACATCTAAGGGCTTAAATAGTCCTACAGGCCTCTGATGTTTAGCCTTGATCCTATTGCAGATGCGCATTTGTCCTGCAATATCAGCTTTCATATTCTTCCACCAGAAAAGCTTCTTCAAGTCAACTTACATCTTGGTACTTCCCGGGTGGATGCAATACTTGCAGTCATGTCCTTCAGCTAGGATGTCTTCTCATAGGGCTGCATCAGAAGGCACACAGATTCTATCTTTGTACCAGCACACTCCTTGTTCATCTATCCTGAATTCAGGACACTTGCCTTGCTCTATGACCTCTCGAATTAGATGGATCTCGGGGCATCCTTGCTGGGCTTTTCGTATCCGCTCTCTGAGGTTGTACTGCACTTGAAGCTCATTGAGTTGACCCTTCTGTACCACTTCTAGCTGTAGCCTCTCCATCTCTCAACTGAGCTCTAGTGGTATTGCGTCTGTCATAAGACTAGCAATGACTCTTGCGGCTTAGGGAATCTATGACTACTTTAGATTTTCCTAGGTGATAATATATCTCTAGGTTGTAGTCCTTAATCAACTCTAGCCATTGGCATTGTCTCCTGTTCAGATCCTCCTCAGTAAAGAAGCACTTTAGGCTCTTATGATCTATGTAGATGTCGCATTTGTTCTCAATCAGATAGTGTCTCCAAATCTTCAAGGCATGCACAACAGCTGGAAGTTCAAGGTCATGGGTAGGGTTGCATTACTGATGGTCCTTCAGCTATCAGGATGCATAACCTATGACTCTCTCATTCTACATCAGAACATAGCCAAGTCCTTGTCTAGAAGCATCACAATAGACCACGAAATCTTGCTGAATGTTAGGCAATGCTAACACAGGAGTGGTGGTAAGCTTTTGCTTCAAGGTCTAGAAGCTTTGCTCGCACTCTAGCGTCCACTCAAACTCATTAGTCTTCTTTAGTAGGTTGGTCATTGGCTTGGCTATCTTGGAAAAGTTCTCAATGAAGCGGNGGTAGTATCCTGCTAGCCCAAGGAAACTTCAGATATCAGTCACATTGCGGGGTTGCTCCCCCTCCTTCATGGCTTCAATCTTGGTAGGGTCAACAGCTACTCCCTCAATAGTGAGAATGTGGCCTAGGAAGGTGACTTATTCAAGACAGAATTCGCATTTGCTGAACTTGGCATATAGTTGATTCTACCTCAGCTTCTCCAGCACTACTCTCAAATGCTGCTCATGTTCTTTTGCAGTGGCTGAGTAGAGAAGAATGTCATCGATGAATACCACTATGAACTTATCTAGCTCCTCCATGAATACCATGTTCATCATGTTCATGAAGTAGGCCAAGGCATTGGTGAGTCCAAAGGACACAACGGTGAACTCATACTACCCATACCTAGTAACAAAGGCTATCTTGGGAATGTCCTTAGTTCTGATCTTCATCTGATGGTACCTAGATCGGAGATTGATCTTGGAAAAGAACTTGGCATTCCTCAGTTGGTCTAGCAGGTCATCTATCCTTGGTAGGCAGTACTTGTTCTTGACAATCATGGCATTCAAGTTCTAGTAGTCAATGCACATCCTCATGGAACCATCCTTCTTCATCACTAACAAGACAGGGGAACCCCATGGCGAAGCACTCTGCCTAATGTACCCCTTGTCAGATAACTCCTGGAGTTGCTTCTTGAGCTCCTCCAGCTCATCAACTGACATGCGGTCGGGCCTCTTAACAATAGGTCCCATACCAGGCAGAAGGTCAATCATGAACTCCACATCCTGATTAGGTGGCATACCTGGCAATTCTTTGGGAAACACATCAGGATATTTGCATACTACGGGTACCTCCTCCACTGACTTGGCCTCCAAGGCACACAACATGGAAACCATCTTCTCGTGACTAGTCCCATATCTAATTATGTGCCCACTTGGATGTATTATCTCCACATATTCTAGTAAGATACTACTCCCTTGTGTTGAGTCAGCCAATCCATCCTAGTATGACATCTAGTCCATCAGAGGGAAGTAAGGTAAGATCGGTTTGAAAAGGGTGACCCTCAATGGTGATGCTCACTCCCTAACATCTCTTGGTGCATCTGATGTTGCCCAAAGGTGTACTAGTGTCTATGGGCACTCTCCGTGGAATTACAGGTAGGTTATGCTCTCATGCAAANTTGGTGGATATGTATGAACATGTAGCACCAGAATCAAATAATACTAATGCCTTGGATCCATGCACTAAAAACATACCATACACCACATCAGGGGCATCCTGTGCATCCTCAGCGGTCAGGTGGGTGGGATGACCATAGGTGGGTCTCACGGTGGGCTTGTGTGGCATACCCTGAATAGAAGCCTGTCTCGCTGGGGTTGGAGCAGGTGGTACTCGATTGTACTTAGCGGTCAGGTGAACAGAAGCCTCCGATCACCTACAATAAGGGGAATAAAACCCTGAGTACTTGATTGTACTTAGCAAGACTTACCCAACAGGAGGAAAATAAAAGACTCCAAGGATATGCAAGGCTTATTTGGCTTGTGGGTTATTGCATCTGCGGAAGCATTACTAAACGTGCGTCCTTATATTCAATTTTATTAGTAGTCATCATTAGTTCATTAACTAACCATTCTATGTAAGCACCTA
>CM009608.1:12544292-12588740 GCA_002993905.1 Miscanthus sacchariflorus | reverse complement strand
TGCGACTGCGAGCGGCGGGAGTGGAGTGGGATTAGGGTTAGGGATGGGGGGGCCGTGGGGCAGCATATATACGGCCGCGGCCGCGCGGGGGAGGCGGCTTCGTGGGCTGGGCCGCTCACCAGGCCACCTCTTTCACCAGGCCATGCCCATGCCGTGCCGCGGGCCTAGGTGGCGGCCCAGGCACGTCCTGGTCCTTCGGGCCGGGCCAGCCCGGGCCCGATGGCCATCGGGCCGTTCCGTGCTTGGGCCGAACCAAATTGCCGGGCCACGAGCCCGTGGGCTGCATGGCCAGGTATAGTATCCAATGCGGTAGTTGTTCACCATCAAGTGAAGATTCTGTTACTAGGATTACACCATCTGTCAAGGAGCAAAAATGCTCGCCAACACAGGATATACGACAAGTTCCACATTACATAAGTTCATCCAATTACATTAGTCCAAATACAAGTTCACCATAACATTAGTTCCATACTCTACTTCATCATGTCCTCCTGAACCAGTCCAACTCGAAGGCCTATGTCCCATGAGTATACGGCTCCCGCGCACGCCTCTGCCTCTTTGGATGTGAAGGCATCACATTAGGAGTGAACCCAACATCGGTACAATCGCGTTGGGCGCATGAATTGTTGCGTGTAACTAGTACCCTGCAATTGCAAAATAGGCATTAGTAGTTAGACTAATAAAATTTGTTAAGTATATGCCCAAGAGTTGTTTCAATTACCTGTTCATCCAATGTGTAGGAAGCGGTGCACCACCTAGTTGAGACATCCCAATCTCATCATACTCATCCTCATCCTCGTCGTTGTCGTCCTCATCCTCGTCGTCGTCGATATCCGTAGGACTCTTTCCTTCATGGATGGGTGTACGAACACCTGAGGTCCCGACAGCCATCGATCCCGATGAACTGGCAGCTGTCGGCAAAGTGCTCAAACGGAAGGTGCTAGACAGCGGGCACCCACTCGGTATCCACACAGCTGAGCTTCAGAGACAGCTTCCTACAGGTCTTCCTCACTTTGTGCAAAATAAGATGACACAGATTGATTAGCCTTGAAACGCATTACACCATATTGACGATTTATGTAATGCCATTGGAAAAATATCGTACATTGACAGACACATGTAGAATGCCATGTGGCTCCCCTCTAGTCTCGTGAAGTCGACAAACTGCTTCGTTGGAGAGCCTTGACAAACGTTGGCCTGCGCACATAATGAAGGTACGTTCGTATTACTACAAGTATTAGCAACGCAAGGGCCTAGTTGTGATGAAATGCAAACTCCTTACCATGTATCTCTGTAGCGGAGCTCTCTCGGGCTATGTCTCCTGCCTAGTCGCCATGTCGTACGTATCTTCAACATCATCTTCGTTCGACTCGTCCTCAATTGCATGGTCAGTGTAGGGGGCCTTCAAATGTGTCCTTGTAGACCTATGCAATGATTGCAGGTACTAGTCGAAGTTCTGCTGGTCGTGTGGTGGAGCATCGCTGACCTAGAACATCTGCCTTTCTTGGCACTCGTGGATGAAGGCGTTGTGCTAGACGCACCAATCCTTCTCCATGTACCTGTTCCTTGGATCGTATCTGCAATGTACACTTAAGTTAGTGGTTGTATGTATACACATGACTATTTTAATGTTTATATTGAAACAATGTTAGTGTCATCGCACCCGTGCAATTTTTTGTTTGTTGTGTACAACGGAGGTGGGCATGGCTGCCATCTTTCGAACTGCCTGTACACCCAGATAGGTTAGTGCATCTTGACCATGTGGAAGAAAATTAGTGGCACGTTTGAAAGCCACTTGTCCGACTCTTTCTCAGTGCGAGGACTCAGGTAGCCCTCCAGCTCGAATCGAGCCCAAGGACACCAAGTCACCTGAAATGTAGGTTACTGAATTAGGTTTTGAATTATTGAAAAATCAACAACACCGATTTGCATAAGCAAAGTGGTCGTAACCTAATGCTGTCTCAGGACGTCTAGCGTGTCCGTGTAGCTCCTATACTGCCGCTGCGTGTTGTCTCTCACTACCTCCGCTTCTTTCCAGACATACAGAGCAGTCGGTCGTACATCATCGTGATTCCATGCCTGCATTGAACATGAATATTGAGTGACAAGTGCGGCTTTAAGTTTCAAGTACATAAAAAATCGATGGACTTACAGGTAAACCGTCAACAACAGGCCTCTTAACTGGCCATCGCTCCCAACACCAAACCTATAGTAGGTGGGAGCAACCACCTAGGTTGGCGTTCCCTGAGGTGCGATGGCAGGCAACGTAGAGCTAACAATACGTCCATGCTAGGACCGCGCTACCCAAGTTGTACGTTGCTATGTTCTCCCATGGCTGACTCAGTACGCTCAGGAAGGCCCAGCTGATGGTGTTACCTGATGTGTCGAAGAATAGGAAGGTGTCTAGGAAGTACCACAGCCACACTCTAGCGACCTCTCGATCTTGTGCTCTGTAGCATCCGGGTGCAGTAGTGCCCATGCTGACGGTAGTTAACAACCATTATAAACCGTCAATATAATATGTATAAGGGCATAAATATAATCACCAACGAAGGTCTAGGGGTTTAAACTAATAAATTCCACGAGTTTTGGTGAATCTGTATTTTCTGTAGGGTTTATCTAGAAAATTGTCAAGGTGGACCTACATGTTATATTTAATTACGCTTATCCATAGCAAAACAGACACCAGAAGGTTCTAGAAGATTCGAGAGGACTCCACACCGAAGCGGAGGGTGAGACGCCGCCAGGTGGGGCTGGCCGGCCCTACCTGTAAGCCGCCCGGCCTCTAGGGGCCCACATGTCAGCTTCTGTTGTTATGTCGGTTCTCCACCGCCTCCTAGGTTGCATCTATGCCGTCCTTTAAGTTAGTTTGATCCAAGGGCTCACGTTGGACTCTCTGGCCTATATATATGTCTCTACCATGCCCCGAGACATAACTCCAGTCATCAAGTCATTTGAGAAGACAGAAACCCTAATCATCCTTAGAGCTCCACCATATTCTAGGGCATAGCTAGTTAGGCTAGGTCTAGAGGGAGGCAAGCAGGCTCCACTTGGATTCCCGATCTTGTCAAGAGCGTGGTTCGGTATAATCTTTGTACCCCTCTCTTTTGTATCTCCATTACTTTAATATGCTAGTTACAATTGTTATGACAATATCAGTATTCATCTTATTCTTGTTCTTCGTTATAATATTCATCGTCTACTTTGATTATATGCTTAGTATAGTTGGATTATCACCATGTTCATGCATAAGTTCGTATAGCGCTCACTCTAAGGTACCATGGGTGAGTGGTCGACATTGTGTAAGCAAGGTGCTCATACGTTGTTTACCTGCGGATACACCCTATATTCTGGGTCATATGGTAGATCGCGGATGTGAGACTCTCGTTGAGTCCTTTATAGTCCACTCCCCGAATATAGGCACACGTAGGGTTCGGTTACGAAGGAGAAACGAGCTCTGTTCTTAATCTTTCTTAGTAATATCTCTTATGTGTAGATATGACGATGATCTTAGCAATGATTACTAGATATAATTGCACTAATCAATGTATGCTTTGACTTATAATTAAGAATGACTTAGGAATTATTCCTCTAATATTCTACCTGATCATGCTAATGCCATAGAAAGGAGTACTCTGAGTGATTTATCATTATCATTGACCAATACTCATCATATATATGTATCTTATCCTATCACTTATCCCTGTTATGAGTAGAATATTGGTTATGGTTTACTTCTCCTTCAATAGTATAAGTTATCAATACATGTCCATGCTAGACCTTCCCTATGGTAAAAATATAAATAACGATACCTGGAATACTCTCGGGTAAAGTGCTACAATGGTATAATTATCTGTGCGCTTGCAGATTCCTTTTATTTATATATATTCTTTCTAGTCACATAAAATACTAAAATACTTCTTAGTGTCATTCTACAAGTGGCACTAGGTAGCATCAACAAGTATTTCTGGCATCATTACTAGGGATGATAACTTAGTAAAAAATGCTAAGGAATGTCAACATCATAGGGTGACTACTTAAAACAACTGACACGTTAATAAATACCAACAGTCCCGAAGTTTTCTGTTATCCACAACGAACTAACATCGGAGGTTTTCCTAAAAATTTTAATAGACAATGAGATGGATGGATTGTCAAATCGAAGGAAAATAACAAATTTCATAGATTTACTTACTTTGCTTTTTTAGCTTCCTCGTCGTCAAGTGGCATTCTGCCATAGAACTGCTCGACCAAGTCCATCCAGTGATCGCCATCAATGATCCCAATCACTGGAAGACCCCCCAACCACAGACACAAAATAAGCTTCACGTCCTGCAACGTGATAGTAATCTCACCGTAAGGAAGGTGGAAGGTGTGGGTCTTCGGCCTCCACCTGTCGGTTTATAATTCAAAAAGAGATCTTTTAGTTAAAACAATGAGACAAATTAGTCCTGCAAAGTTCAACAAACATAAATGAAATCTTACCTATCCACAACTGTAGTGAGAAGTGAGGGATCAAGGACCGGTAGCGCAGTGTTGAAGACCCGGACCAGCTTAAGGAAGCCAGCACGCCGTACGTATGGCGCATATCACTCGTCGCATAGGTGTGGCTGGTGCGTGCGTAGTCTTAGAGGTACCAAGGGCTCCTGAAGCTTGGATAAGTGGTAGGCTCGGTGGTCCGAATGATGATCCATCTTGGTTCAAATTGGAAATGATATGTTAGAAAAAACATTAAGATCAATATAAAAACATGGAACCTTAGTGAATAAAAGCATAGCAAATTTAAAAGGAACATGATAAAGTATTATGCAACATGAGTGAATAAGTGAAAAGCATAATTGGATGTAACATTATCAAACATAGAAAAATTATCAATACTAGCAAAATTAACAATACTAGCAAATCTAATATTAACAATACTAGCTGACGATATCCTAACATATGGGTATGTTAAGCCTCGGGTCCAATGGTTCCCGACCAAAGAAGGCCCCCCGACCGACCCCTTTAGGATCGCCTAGGGGCTCAAGGGCTATGCCCATCGGGCATGCTCGTGCGCACCCTCTAGCAAAGAGACCCAGCCAAGCCTGACTTGGCCATGACCACCGCTTGGGGCTCGGGTGAGCCCCCGAGCTCCAAACATCTGATCTACAGTGCATCCAGGCCCGGCCCTTGTATCCTGCCCGGCTAACAATGCCAGCCAAGGTCCAGGAGCAAGAAGGCAAGCCTTGGGCTACCGATGCTTAGGGCTCCCTGGCGCTGCTCCCCGGGCGTGGCTCTAACAATTGCTCCCCCAATAGGGTCACGTCCGAGGCATGACACAAGAAGACAAAGCTTTCCCTCGGCCTTCCAGGGGCTTGGGAGCTTTGGGCCCGCATGTCAGCCCTTAGAGCTGACCTCCTTCATCACCAAGAAGACTCCATAAGGTCCACCCAATGGAGGTCAGTCCAAGCCGCCATAGCCTGACATGCAGAGTGTCAGAACAGAGCAGTTGGACGACGCTCAAGGCTTCTTTGGCACCAAGGCACCTCCACGGTCAATGACACACCGCTGCAAGACCCTCCTAGACTCTAGCGCATGTAGACCGTAGACTAGTTCCCCCAAACCGTCATGTACCCGACCTATCTCGTTATATAAGGGATAAGGTCAGACCTAAGAGAGGGGAGGATCCTAGATCGATCACCAGACACTCCATTCCATTCCATCCACCTCCGCTCCGCACAGGGAGCAAGGCAACCCAGAGAGGGGCACCGAGAGCTCCTCCTCCTCATCCCACGTCTTCCTCCTCTCTGACGTGGGGGAAGGCTCCACCGGTGGCAAGGCAACCTTAGGATTAGCACCGAGCAAACCCCCTACCAAATCTCTCTCTACACTTTGTTATAACCCCCCGATTTTGGGTGCTCTTGAGTATAAGGATCATCAGCTACTAGACGTAGGTTCCGAATTGGCCCAAACCATGATAAACCGTTGTGTCTTTTCTACGTGATTCTTGTGTTTCTAAGTCCACCCGAGCCACCAGAGACCTATACTCTGACACCGACTCGAACAACAATGCTTGCCGTGGTTTTGACCCCATGACAGCTGGCGCACCAAGTAGGGGGCCGCGTTAAGTGCGATTCTGGCTCTACGGTGGCTGGAGCCACCCACCTCGTCGCTGGAGCAAGCGGCACCGCCCAAGACGGTGGTGTCTGCTTCCCTAACAAGTTCTCCATCACGCTCGGTGCCTTCGCTCTGGGTGAGGTCCTCAACTTTGGGAGCCTGGCCTATGTCACTGACTGCTATGGTGAGCTTCTTCCACTCCATGGGGCTGCGCCGGTGGGAAATGAGCCTCCGGCGTCGCCCCCTCTGTCGGAGCCCTCGGGAGCAGATCTCGAGGTTTTGGCATGCTAGATCCGTTGTGGATTTGTTGCTGCTCAGGAGCGGCGGGGACAGCCCCCATGCCTAGGCAGTGCTCTCCCGCGGGACAGGGAAGGTCCTTCTTCACTCCCCTGGCAATACGAGGCGGGCGGTGCCCGGTTCGCCAAGCATCCGTCGCTGGTTGGCCAAGGAGATCTACAATGTCACCTGGGCACCGTGGATGGGTGCTCCCCTCACCCGAGGAAAGGTGGGTCGAAGGGGATCTCGCCCTTAACGTGACCTGGCTTTGCCCCATGGTCTTTGGGGGAGAACTGACTCCACCGCCTCCGTGGCCCCCTGGGAACCCGTTGCAAGGAGTCAACATGGTGAGCAGGGTGCCGCCATAGCGCCTTCGTTGGTCAGAGGTACCAATCACCTTTGGCCACCAAGACTACCCACAACACGCCCCTAGCCTAGGCCATTTCTCACTCATCGTCAGCCCCATCATCGGACGGGCATGCCACACAAAGGTGCCGATGGATGGCAGGAGCAGCCTTAACATTCTTGTTGGTATTTCTTAACATATATAGAAATAATCCGCAAGCACACGGAATTACCGTTGTAGCATTTCACCAGGAAGTATTTAGGGTATCATATTTCCATAGGGAATGGATGTGTAAAGATCTCTTAAATAGTTCACCTAATATAACAAGAAAGATAGCTTGATTAGCGAGGTTTTCTAGGGATAGAGATCCTAAGCTAAGATAGTTTTGCCACTATAGATTTGCTTCGGGCACCGGATAATACTTGGTCTGCCAAGCATTGCCGGCCTACGGCTCTATGCCATATCCTAACGTGGGGGATTACGAAGGACGGATAGGGCTGTCACCACCAGCCGCCTACCCCTCAACTGAAGGATACGAGGCAAACGAAGGTAGCCTCTAGCCTAGACATCGTGTCTACGCTATCGACTACTGCTCTAGCGCCGTATAGGATTATCCATCTTTATTAGGAGCCCTATACTAGAGTATCTGCCATGGGAACAGACAACAAACCCGCAAGTAAATAGTAAACAAGACTAACTTAAAGTAAGAGCTCACCACCGTAGAAGAACATGAACCTTTGTACTCCAAATAGTACTAGATTCACCGAGGTACAAGTAACGAGGGAGCCAACATTCTTGGCATTCCTTCCGCTATGTGTACAAGGGGCCCCAAGTACACAAATGGAGGCAGCCAACAATTTCGGTACTTCTCCATCTCTTTCTCTTCCTCACTCACTCCCTACACTAGGACTAGCTAGAGAGCTAAGATATGAATGGAGTTTTTCTCTCTTCTTGCTACAATGTGTCTCCTTTGTGTTGTGTGTCTTCCTTGAGGAATGGTGAATTGAGGAGAGGGAGCCTCCTTTTATAGGTGGGGAGGAGGGAATGTTCATGGAATATGCTTGATCGCCACATGGAAAGCACCAAACCAACCTCCATGTACGTTAAACTTGGACAACACCTCAGCACCGACATTGGGCATGGCAGTAAGTGTCAACCAACCGAAGTTGGGGCCAAACGGGCCACACCATGGCTAAACCCTAATGCACCCATCTTTGGTGGGTCACCTCTTGTGAGCATTGTGACTTGGGCCATGGTGGTTTTGCGTGAGGTTGAGGTGATTTGCTTCGGTTATGGGCTTGTTCTTCTCATCTTTGGGCCCCTGGTTTTGCATAGTAGCAGGCCTTCTCTTCTTGGGTTGCGTAGGATGGCATTTACGCTTTGTTTCTTTGCGCATTCCTAGTCTTTTATATGCATTTCCAAGTATGTGTCCTATAAATGATAAACTCACCAAAACTCATGGAATTTATTAGTATAAACCCTATTTACTAAGTTTTGGTGTTTGTTTGTATAGATTTTATGTAAAGTTGGCGGGTGAAAATATGAGTTAAGGACCACCAACAAGCTCCCCCACACTTAGTCCTTTGCTCGTCCTCGAGTAAAGTTCTAAGGACTAAGCTGGTTCATCTCCTTGATTTCAAATCTACATACAAGTTATTCCAAATCTCACCTAGACCTGTGAACATTCTGAGTGTCTACTATAAAATCTTGAGTGATTGGATAATGGAACAGTATGGATTCAAATCTTCCTACTCTACTTTTGCTTAGAAACTTGGGTTTTATCTGATTTTGAAAATGTAAGTGTTAGCATTGCTCCTCAAAACGATTCACTCGGGTCACTCATATGTGTATAACTGGTTCCTCACTTAGGCAAAAGATGTTGCCTTTGTTTTCTACCTCTAGAAAAAGCTTATGTGGAGCTCAAGGTAGGGTAAAGTGTGGGATACTTACCTTGCACATGTTGCGAAGTCAAAATCCGAATCTAAGGAGAAATAAGTCATACAATCTGATCAAGAGGTGCAAGTGTGTGGTATTTTGTGGTTTTTGTGGAAAGAAATACTCCTTTATTGTTTTTGATCTTTCTTCACCATAGGTTTCTTTTCTAGAGGTCATGGCAATCTTTTGACTCATATCTCTTTTTTTCTTTTCTCTCTGGACTTTCTTTGAGTCCATTTTCTTTGGACTTCTTTGAGGCCTTTTTATTTTGGACTTTCCTTTGTCCAATTTTTTCCTCTTTTTTTCATTGTCGTGCCTCTCTTTTTTTATGAAACCTTGGTGAAGCGAGATTGAGAATTTTCATGGAGCTTTCTTTTTGAGGGTGGATGGATGGAATTTTTGTGCTAACTTCTAGTGTAGAAGCTTAGCTTTATTTTGTGGGTGGCGTGTACGTGCTCTTGAATCATGAAAGCATGAAATATTTCTTCACAAAGTGTCACAACATTTTGACAAAGCTCAGTACAAGAATAAGTAGAATGTGAACAAGGTTTGAAAGAATTCATCTATTGTCCTTGGTAGGTATTTAAATATCATCTTAGGAGCATGCTATTTGAGTCTTTGATTTGTAAATAAATCCCAAGTACTTTTGCAAAAGTGAGCAAGTTTCATTTTCATGCTACTATATCTCATATTTCAATCACTTAGATAACATGGGTTCGCTATGATAAGTTGTTCACAAGTGTAGAAATATTGGCAAGGAATAAAAAGTATGCAAAATTTTAATCATAGGATGACATGGAGATGGAGCGTCACTTTTTGTTTTGCTTTTTTTAATTTATTGAGTTTATTTTTAGTGATTAGAATTATGCTTGTTTTAAACTCAAAAATATAGGGAGTTGAGGGTAGTGTTGCACAAACCATCGTTGTAGAGGAAGGAGTTTAAGGGATTCAGATGTGGTTAGGGTAAACCAGAAGTTCAGCTAACCCACTCTGGAGCCATTTTGTCCTGTCCTTCCTGCACGGTGGATCTTCCGAGGTTGTGCAACGTGTTGGTGGGAGATCTCAAAAGTGTGTTCTTATGCATGAGAGATCCCCCCCACACTTATTTTTTTATACCTATTTTATTTAATAAAGAAAAACAAAAAACAAAACAAACAAGGGTTCTATCAGCTTAAACATTAGGAGCCTAAACTTTATTATTATAATTATTATTGCATTTATTATTATTATTTGTTTATTTATTTTTATATTATATTATATTATATTTTATTTGTTCACCTAACTTTTATCTTTTAGCAACACTCAAGCAAAGCTTATGGTAAAGATGCAATAAATCCTAGCCTTGGTTTATCTCCAACATAATTACTTCCATTGTTTATGACAGTAGTACTCCAAAGTTCATTCAACCAAGATTAAATACCATGTCTAATTTTGATTAAAGAAGGCCATATTAACCTAAGCACCATGCTTAATTTAAAAGGCCTATAGATGTACTGTATATGTATCGTATACGAGTACACCCAAACCAGAGCATATGACATAAACACGGGAAGTATGACTTCATATGAGCAAGTGATACAGAGATAAATTTGAGTAAAGGAGTTGGTGAACATTACCTTTGCATTCCTGAGTGTACGTATTGGCAGCGTATGTGGATGAAAACTGTGAGATTGCTGCAGTGGTGCCTTGATAGCGTATGGTCCATCTCAGGTGAGCAACAAGGCTTGGCCACACACACATTTAGTGTGTAGGGACCATGGGCCTTGGTGGTGGGAGCAAAGATTTAGAAGAGTAGAATCCTTCTTGCACCGTAGTTATGCAATGCCTGGTGGTAGATGAAAAAATGGACCAAAGCTTGCATATGCGTGAAAGCAATACGAGATGGAGTCAGGCGGGTCATTGGTGTTTATGGTGGCTAGTAGGGCTAACCTACTCCTCTCTCTCTTTTCTCTTTTTTCAGCTTTATTTCTCTCTTTTTCATCTCCTTTATCATATATTATTTTTTCTCTCTTTTTCTTTCTTTCTTTTTTTCATATATTTTTAGCTCCCCTTTTTTAGCAAGGCAGAGCTGACATCATTTTTTTTAACCAAGATAGTCTTGGGTGTGTATGGAACTTGTGGTGAGACTCTCACCATTCTCCCCCACACTTGGACTTTTGTGTAAAATTCTAGTGTGCCATGTCGGGGTCTCCTTTTTAAGTGTATTCCATCGCCAACGATTATCAAGGTATATAATTGACGTAGCTTCCATGATTTCAAGCCTTGTATGTCCCCTATTCTTCTCGATCTTGACCTGAAATGGTTAGCAACCAAGAATACCCGAAGGTGCATACTAACTTGAAAACATGTCCTTGCTTTTATTGATAAGAAAAGTTTGTTGTTTTTATGATAATCTGGGATATCTCCCGGCAGTGCTTAGTTTATGGTCATAAGCCTGACCGCCAAAGCCAGGACGGAGTTCATAGCCAGAAGTTGTGATTGGCTTCGATGGTGGTGGCTCTAAGAACTTGTCCTAAGGAGCAAATAATTTTTTTAATGGAAGGGCCTCATAGTGAAAAAGAATGAAAGGAATAACCATTTTTTTCTTTTTGAAAACGAAGATAAAACACAAGGATACATGGGTGGACTAGGTTCAGAGGTATTACAGCAATCGTTCCCTGGTAACGGCACTGAAAATGCTTGTTGGTGTTTCTTAATGTATACAGAAACAATCCGTAAGCGCACGAAGTTATCATTGTAGCATTTCATCTAGAAGTATTCAAGGTATCGTATTTCCGCAGGGAATGGATGTGTAAAAGTCTCTTAACTAGTTCACCTAAGATAACAGGAAGAAAGATAGCTCGGGTAGCAAGATTTTCTAGGGATAAAGATCCTATGCTAAGATAGTTTTGCCACTGTAGACTTGCTTTGGGCACCAGATAACACCTGGTCTGCCAAGCGTTGCCGGCCTATGGCTCTACGCCGTATCCGAACATGGGGGATTACGAAGGACGGATAGGGCTATCGCCACCTGCCACCTACCCCTCAACCAAAGGATACGAGGCAAATGAAGGTAGCCTCTAGCCTAGACACCGTGTCTACGCTATCAACTAGTGCTCTAGCGCCGTACATGGTTATCCGTCTTTATCAGGAGCCCTCTACTAGAGTATCTACCACGGGAATGGACGACGAACCTACAAGTAAATAGTAAACAAGACTAACATAAAGTAAAAGCTCACCATCATAGAAGAACACGAAACTTTGCACTCCAAATAGTACTAGATTCGCCGAGGTACAAGTGAAGAGGGAGCCGACATTCCCGACATTCCTTCCGCTATGTGTACAAGGGGCCCCAAGTACACAAATGGAGGTAGCCGACAATTCCGGTGCTTCTCCAACTCTTTCTCTTCCTCACTCACTCCCTACACTAGGACTATCTAGAGAGCTAAGATATGAATAGAGATGTTCTCTTTTTGCTATATATATTGTGTCTCCTTTATGTTCTATATCTTCCTTGATGAATGATGAATTGAGGAGAGGGAGCCTCCTTTTATAGGTGGGGAGGAGGGAATGTTCATGGAATATGCTTGATCCCCATATGCAAAGACAGCACCTCAGCATCGGCATTGGGCATGGCGATAAGTGTTAATCGACCGAAGTTGGGGCCAAATGGGCCAAGTGGGGGTGCGGCTGGACCATGGTGGGTCGCCTCTTAGGAGCATTTGTGACTTGGCCCATGGTGGTTGTGCATGAGGTTAAGATGATTTGCTTTGGTTATGGGCTTGTTCTTCTCATCTTTAGGCCCCTAGTTCTGCATAGTAGCAGGCCTTCTCTTCTTGGGTTGCGTAGGATGGCATTTACGCTTTGTTTCTTTGTGCATTCCTAGTCTTTTATATGCATTTCCATATATGTGTCCGGTAAATGATCAACTCATCGAAACTCATGGAATTCGTTAGTATAAATTCTATTTAGTAAGTTTTGGTGTTTGTTTGTATGGATTTTATGTAAAGTTGGTGCGTGAAAATATGACTTAAGGATCGCCAACAATCCTCTACACCGACACCCTCGACCGCATGGGGATCCTTCTTCGGGATCATCTTGGAACCCAAGCCGCTCCTCTCGAAAGCATCCGACTCCCTGTTACATTCGGGGAGCCTACCAACTTCTGGAAGGAGGTTCTTGACTTCTAGGTGGTCGATTTCTCCAGTCCCTACCATGCTCTGTTGGGGAGGCCATGCTATGCGAAGTTCATGGCCATCCCACACTACGGCTGCCTAAAGCTTAAGATGCCCGACTAAGGGGGCTCATTGTGGTCGCCTCTTCCACGGCCGAGGCATACCGCTACGAGCAGGAGGGCACGGCCCTCGCCGCAGCCGACGTCACCACCACCGACTTCGCCTAGATTCGGCGCCAGCCGGGTGAGGAGCCCCCAAATAGCTTGAAAGGAAGCCCGACGACGGCCTTCCGCCTAGCCGATGATACCAAGATGTCCCAAGTCTATCCCCTAGATCCCGAGAAGTGACTCTATATTGGCCCCGGTATGTCCCCGGACATGGAAGCAGCCCTTACAGAGTTCCTACACGACAACACCGATGTCTTCGCATGGAAGGCCTCCGACATGCCCGGCATCCCTCGCGAGATCGCCAAGAACCGCCACAACATCAAAGTCGACGCCAAGCCAGTGTTGGTATTTGTTATCGCAAACAGACAAAATCCGCAAGCGCACGGATACCGTTGTAGCTTTCACCCAAGAGTATTCTAGGGTATCGTATTTATCCTCAGAGAAGCAATGGTTAAAGAAGTTGATAAACAACCATCATGTATCTACTAACTAGTATACCGACTAGACTAAAGTGGGGGTAAGTGGTAAAATAAGAGTTTTGTATAAAAGACACACACAGGAGAACGTCATAGTAAGATAAAAGAGTAGACAGACTAGGCTAGGAGGACAATGGGTGAGTTCAAGATTCCTATTTACTTTTTCATTATTGTGGTTCTATTCTAGAGCAGGCCAAAAGGATTAACTAAGCAAAGGTCAGATATAGCGATCACACCAAGAACACTTCGGAGCAACAGTTCCTTTCTGATCCTCGAAAAGACTAGAAAGGGGCGATCGGGGTCAGGCTGCCAAAAGCTCTATGAAAACACCAATCCATACGTGGTGAATTACAAAGGCTTGGTCGGAGCTGTCACCTCCGGGGCTACTACAACTATCCGTAGGGTTGGGCGCAAACTCAGGTAACCTATAGTCTAGACACCATGTCTACACTATCGATTATTACTTTAGCCACGTATCATAACTAGAGCACTCGGTCGAGCGGAGATCCCATACCAAGGTGTAAACTACTATACTAACCATGCTTTAGCTAACCAACTAAGGCCAGAAATAGAGAACCATAGAAAATATTTAAGTAATCAGAGAAGATAAATATATTGAATACTGAAGTCTTACAAAAGGAACGATAAAAGAATATACCAGACCTCCAAAGACTTTTCCAAAACCCCGAGCACTCTTCCTAGCTCTCAACAAGACTATTCTAATTCAACATCTTGAGAGTGATGAAATTGCTCCCTCGTGGTGTGTGTTCCAAGTGGAGAAGTGCCCCTTTATTTATAGGATGCAGCTACTAAGAGCTGTCCCTAAATAGTGGATTTGGTACTAAAACTAACGTGCTGGCTACTGCCCATTCTCCAGTGCGTAGTTGCTTGCCGTCGTCCTGGTCTTTCCCCTGCGTGAGGCCCATGGCAGCCATGCATTCCTCTAGGCTCCATCGCCTGTGATGTGCGCGCTGCTGCATGCACGTGGGCTCGTTGGCCCATGGCTTCAGCGTGAAATCCAGCAGGTATGTGCAGCCTAAGCTGCTGCCATTATGGACGCCAACTGCATGGCCAGCAAATTCATGCTGCTGCTCCTTGCGCTGACGAGAGCTGCACTATTTTGCATGTATGGTTTTGTGTGTATATGTATATACACAAAATATAAATATAATATATATATTCTCTATATTCCATATCTTCTCGTTTGTGTTCAAAAATATATGAATACAATATCCATATTGATTGCTCTGACGAGTTCTTCACAATGATACACTCTAAATATTCATTTGAGAATGTTTTCCTTGGTGAGAAATTAAATATCCTGCAAGACAAGTGAGAGCACCAAAATTCGTGGAACTTGTTATATAAAATACCTATTTGGCTTAGATATATTTTATTTGTAGTCATTTTAATATACTTTGGTGGGCAAAATATTTGAGTTAACAACCGCCAACAAGCTTCCTCACACTTAGATCTTTGCTCATCCCGAGTAAAGGATATGAATTAAGAACAAAGGATTGAGCAAGACTAAGGTGGTTTGAAACACAACTTCTCAGGACGTGAATCTAGCATACGAGGAACGGTATATGTAACTATGAAGCATGATTTTAAAAGATACGATGCTAGCATAAAAGATATTCCATGTCATTTCTCATACCGGTGGATTTTGAAGTGTCTACCATGTCACCGTAAGTGGTTGAAAAGTGGAACGGCTGTGACACCAGGTCATCACTTTCCCTCTATGAAGCATACTTGGAGTTTTTGTAATTTTTGAAATTGAAAGCATAGTGCATACTTCTCCTCAAATGGTACTCTCAAGTCGCTCAATGTTGTATATATCCTTACCAAAGGCTTTTTAATTTGCCTTCTTTTTCATCCTACTTCTAAAAAAGCTTATGTGGAGCTTTGGGTAGGGATGAATAAAGAGGTATACTTACTTCACATAATATTGCTAAGTCAAAAACCGGATCCACGGAGATGCAAGCCATACACTTTGATCAAGAAGTGCAAGTGTGTGGAAATTAAACCTTTTTTGTGTAGACACCTTTTTCATGACTCTCTCCCTCTTTGCTTTTTTTTATTTTAGAAAACATGGGCAATTTTTCTTCTATTTTTTCTTTTTTTTCTCTCATGACTTTTGGCATGGATATTATTTCTCTTTTTTCCCGCATGCTATTTTTTATTTTAGTATGGATATTTTTTTCTTTTTGCATAGCCTGTATTTACTTTGGCAAAGGAGGATTTTTAGAGAGAGGGTTATGACATATGAATGGAGTTTTCTTATTTGGTGGACAGATGGCATGTTTTTGCGCAACTCTTAGTGTAAAAGTCGGCATATTATATCTAGGTGTACGTGAATATTGATCATGGGTGCATGACGAGAATCTCTCAAGGGTCACAACAATTTAACAAAGCTCAACCTGATAACAAGTAGCATATGCTTCATGGTTTTACAAAGTGTTATATCATATAGCTTTGGTAGGATATATTTCACCATTGAGGAGAAGTATTGCTATAAATTTTGAAGTTTTAGTAAAACAGAAATTCTCCAAAAGCTTACATAGACAAGATAGGATTTCTTTAGTCTTTGCCATGTCTTACTTCACAACAACTTAGTTGACATGTTTTCCTAATAAAGATGCGTCCACAAGTAACAAGTATATGAACTAGGAATAAAGTTTATGCCGGCCAATCTTTATAAAGCCAAGTTCATAATTTGGCAAGATTTTTATTTCCCATTTTAAGTTTGATTGACCTATATGGCATCTTTTACATAATCAAACTTATAGGTGCAAGGTATGGGTGAGAAGATGGAGTGCATACCAGTGTGCCCGAGAGAAAGCATGGTAGGGTCAGGTCCCTCATACTTCGACTTTTATGTCATTTGACACTAAAAACCAAGTGTGAATGTTGGAGCATCTCCTTAGCGTGTATTGCAACACCCATGTTGGTAGCCATTGTTCATCCTTCATTCCTATAATTGTTATTGACCAAGAATACCCGAAGGGAACTTGTCTAGCACCAAGATTTTGTTTATTTATGGGAGAAAGAGAGGTCATAACTTTATTCTAAAAAATATAAGTCTGAGTTAAAACAAGTTTATTATGCAAAGAAAATATTATTAATATATATTTTATTATTATTATTATTATTAAAAAAGTTCTAGTAACTGGAAAGTGTTTTTTATTTGTTTTATTATCATTATAATTTTTTATGACTTTATCATGGTGAGAAAGGCGTAAAGGTAAAACAAGGTAGAGACAACCAAAAAGTAATGAATGAAGCATGTCATGAAATATCTTCAGAGAACTTCACCCCCACACTTGAATTTTGCAATGTGCAAAATCAAATCTGGGTGGTAGCACTCTCCGTTGAATGTGCTTCATTTTTGAAATGATATTTGGTTGAATTTACCTTGCATTTCACCCCTTCGTTTTTTTTGCTCAAACCTGAAAGGTTAGTGACAAAAATACCCGAAGGAGCAATTTTACAAATTTGTCCTTATGCTCATTTTCAAAAGTCATGTTATTATTTTTATTATTTATTTTTTTATTTCTTTATTATTTTTTTATTCTTTTTTTTTTGAAACTGGAAGGATTTTTTCAATTATTGATGCATTTGAAAATAAGGCTAAAACAAATTTATCATGCAAATTTTAATTTTGTATCTTTAATGTAAGATTGCTTTTAGTTTTCATGCAAAAAATATTTTGGTTGAAAGCTAAATATGTGGAAATCAAAATCAAAAGTTATTTTAAAATATATTATGAGATAAATACCGATTTACCTTCGGCAAGGGCTCACTATTTTAAGTCCATTGAGCAGGACTTCTCCATTGAATTCAGCTTTAATTTGCATCATCTCATCCTGGAGATAGATAAAGATGATTGCACTTCTTGTTTCCACCATGCCATCGTGATCTTCATGTGGTGTTGGCTTGGTGGGCATGTGATTCATTTTTTTTCTTTTGATCAAGCTTTCATTCAAAGTTCACCAAATGAATTTTGATGTACCTCAGTTATGAATTCATCTCAAAGACTTACCCTCATGGATTTGAGAATTTCCTACAGGGGTTAGTCCATGCGTACAACCAAAGTCTATACTAGCAGTTTAAGTTCAAAAATCAAACTAGACTCCATGTCCAATTTAATTCTGGAAGGCTAATTAACCTAAGCACCATGCTTAATTTAAAAAGCTTATGAAAATATGATCATCGTGATTGACCAACACTCCCAAACTAAAGCATACTAGCATAGAGTAAGGAAGCATGAAAAGTTAAACACGAGATTCACATAAACGGATGTATGAACTTTGAATAATGATGATCCAGAGAACCAATTATTTATATGCAAGCAATACAAACGGGGTAGATGGATGTGATTAAGCAAACATGCCATGGTTTTGAAAACAAGGAAGTTAAACAAGTGATATGCACGAAAATCTAAGCTTTAGCCTTTTCTCGTAGCGCAAACCATCTGACGATATCATACCGATTGGCAAAGCCAACATATGAATCCAATGGTCCCGTTTAACATCCGACTACTATGAAGCTAGACTAAGAGCATCAAATAGATAGATAACAATTAAATTGCCATCTACCTAGACTAGGCATGGCACCTGAATACAGCTCAAAGT
The DNA here is from genome assembly GCA_002993905.1 of Miscanthus sacchariflorus. Taxonomy (NCBI): domain Eukaryota; kingdom Viridiplantae; phylum Streptophyta; class Magnoliopsida; order Poales; family Poaceae; genus Miscanthus; species Miscanthus sacchariflorus. The sequence goes on along the minus strand of CM009608.1, from coordinate 12,570,656 downwards.
CTTGGAGTCACCCAAAGAAAACACTATATATTTGATGAATCAAGCAAACATGCAGTGGTGAGAAAAAATTGGAAAAGATAAAATGTTTTTGGGTTAGTTCTCTCTACCTTGATTGATTCATCACTCACAATTGATGATTGAATTGTGAGTGATGCAATGCAGTTGTTCCATCACATATGATGGTCTTGTTTCCTCTTGACAGCGACCTTCTTTCCTTCTGCACATTGTTAGTATGTATATACCTTTCTATGAAATGACAGGGCGGAGGGGTTGATTATTCTTGAATGATTGGGCACCCTGAGCTCGTGATGATACTTTCTCTTTCTTTTTCTTGTGGAATTGTGTCAGAAGGTCGAACGGCTGGTGTTGCCCTATTTATTCCACATTTCAACAGGACAAGGATAATCCCATAAAAGCTATTGGCAAACTAGGTTAGCAGATATCAAGGTCAACATCAAAATCTTTACGCCAATTGCTTTCTCGGTAACAGTACCAGAAAGCTTATTGGTATTTGTTAACGAAAACAGATAAAATCCGCAAACGCACGGATACCATTGTAGCTTTCACCCAGGAGTATTCTAGGGCATCGTATTTATCCTTAAGGAAGAAATGGTTAAACAAGATGATAAATAAGTATCATGTATCTACTAACTAGTATACCGACTAGACTAAAGTGGGGGTAAGTGGTAAAATAAGAGTTTTGTATAAAAGACACAGGAGAACTTCATAGTAAGATAAAAGAGTAGATAGACTAAGTTGGGAGGACAACGGGTGAGTTCAAGGTTCCTATTTACTTATCTATTATTGTGGTTCTATTCTAGAGCAGGCCAAAGGGATTAACTAGGCAAAGGTCAGATATAGCAATCACATCTAGAACATTTTGGAGCGGCAGTTCCTTTCTGATCCTCGAAAAGACTAGAAAGGGGTGATCGGGGTCAGGCTGCCAAAAGCTCTACGAAAACACCAACCCATACGTGGTGGATTACAAAGACCTGGTCGAAGCTGTCACCTCTGGGGCTACCACAACTATCCATAGGGTTGGGCTATAGTCTAAACACTACGTCTACACTATCGATTACTACTCTATCCACATATAATAACTAAGGCTCTATCCACATATAATAACTAAGGCACTCGGTCGAGCGAAGATCCTATACCAAGACCAGAAATAGATAACCATAATAAATATTTAAGTAATTAGAGATGATAAATACATTGAATACTTAAGTCTTAAAAAAGAACAATAAAAGAATATAGCAGACCTTCAAAACCCAAATACTCTCCCTGCCTCTCAACAAGGTTATTCTAACTCTACGTCTTGAGAGTGGTGGAATTGCTCCCTCGTGGTGTGTGTTCCAAGAGGAGAAGTGCCCCCTTTATTTATTTATAGGATGCAGCTACTAAGAGCAGTCCCTAAATAGTCGATTTGGTACTAAAACTAACGTGCTGGCTACTGTCCATTCTCCTGTGCGTAGTTGCTTGCCGTCGTCCTGGGCTTTCCCCTTCATGAGGCCCATGGCAGCCATGCATTCCTCTAGGCTCCATCGCCTGTGATGTGCGCGCTGCTGCATGCACGTGGGCTCGTTGGCCCATGGCTTCAGCGTGAAATCCAGCAGGTATGTGCAGCCTAAGCTGCTGCCATTATGGACGCCAACTGCATGGCCAGCAAATTCATGCTGCTGCTCCTTGCGCTGACGAGAGCTGCACTATTTTGCATGTATGGTTTTGTGTGTATATGTATATACACAAAATATAAATATAATATATATATTCTCTATATTCCATATCTTCTCGTTTGTGTTCAAAAATATATGAATACAATATCCATCTTGATTGCTTTGACGGAGTTCTTCACAATGATTGATACACTCTAAATATTCATTTGAGAATGTTTTTCTCGGTGAGAAATTAAATATCCTGCAAGACAAGTGAGAGCACCAAAACACGTGAAACTTGTTAGGTAAAATACTTATTTTGCTTAGATATATTTTATTTGTAGTCATTTTAATATACGTTGGTGGGCAAAATATTTGAGTTACGACCGCCAACAGCCGGTGCAACAGCGCCTTCGCCTGTTCGATGAAGAGAAGCGTATGGCAATTGGCGAGGAGCTCGCTAGGCTTCTGGACGCTGGCTTCATCAGTGAGGTCCAACACCCCGACTGGCTAGCCAACCCCGTCCTGGTCAAGAAGAAGAACGGGAAATGAAAAATGTGCGTTGACTACACCAGCCTCAACAAGGCCTGCCCAAAGGACCCGTTCCCCCTTCCTCGAATGGACCAGGTCATCGACTCCACCGCCGGCTGTGAGGCTCTCTGCTTTCTAGACGCGTACTGCGGGTACCACCAGATCAAAATGGATCCCTCTGATCAGCTGGCCACCTCCTTCATCACCCCCTTCAGCACTTTCTGCTACACTTCCATGCCGTTCGGCCTCCGAAACGCCGGGGCCACCTTCGAGCGGTGCATGCAGAAGTGTTTCAAGGAGCAGATCGACCGCAACCTAGAAGTCTATGTCGACGACATCGTCGTCAAGTCTCGGGTGGTTGCGCAACTGATCGGCGACCTAGAGGAAACCTTCTCCAACCTTCGCGCCAATCACATCAAGCTCAACACGGAGAAGTGCGTGTTTGGACTCCCCGCTGGGAAGCTCCTGGGCTTCATCGTCTTCGAGCGCGGCATCGAGGCCAACCCCGAGAAGATCTCCGCGATCATCAACATGGAGCCAGTCAAGAACCTAAAGGGAGCCTAGAGGCTCACCGAGTGCCTGCCGGCGCTCAGCCGCTTCATATCCCGCCTTGGAGAACAAGGTATGCCACTATACGAGCTCCTAAAGAAATATGAGCATTTTGAGTGGACGTAGGAAGCTCAGGAACCGCTCACAAGGCTGAAGGACTTCTTGACCACACCGCCGATCCTGACCTCTCCTTCCACGGGGGACACTCTGCTCCTCTACATCGCTGCCACCCCGCACACCGTCATCGTGGCTATGGTGGTGGAACACGAGGAGGAGGGCCACGTCCTCAAGGTCCAACGGCCGGTGTACTTCGTTAGCGTGGTCCTCTCCGAGTTGAAGGCCCATTACCCGAGAGTCTAGAAGCTCCTTTACACCGTGCTCATTGACCAGCGCAAGCTTCAGCACTACTTCGATGCCCACCCTATGGTGGTCGTATCCTCCAGCGGCTTGGGGGACGTCATCAACAATCGGGAATCCACCGGTCGCATCACCAAGTGGGGGCTCGAACTCATGGGCCTTAGCATCACCTATGGCCCCCGCACCATGATTAAATCCCATGTCCTCATCGACTTCATGGTGGAATGGACTGAGGAGCAGGCCTCCACCACCCTCGTTAGGGTGAAGTACTAGACCATGTACTTCAACGGCTCCCTCACCCTCGAGGGGGTGGGCGCAGGGGTCCTCCTCATATCCCCAGCTTTGATAAACTAAGGTACGCCCTTCATCTTCATTTCTGGGCCACTAACAACGTTGCAGAGTACGAGGCGTTCCTCCATGGCATTTGGCAGCCGTCGAGCTTGGTGCTCGATGCCTCTTCGTACGAGGAGACTCTAAACTGGTTATCAACCAAGTCATGAAGGAGTCAACTTGCCGTGATGTGAGGATGGAGGCCTACTGCGCAGAGGTCCAAAAGTTGGAGGACAGGTTCGACGGCATCAAGCTCCATCATGTCCTCCGACAGGATAATGAGGAAGCTGACTCCTAGCAAGGCTGGCATCCTCTCGTAGGTCCCCATCGCATGGAGTCTTCCTCGACGTCCTCGATGCCCCCTCAATTCACCTCGAGGGGAAGGAGACGCCAGCCCCGGCTGGCACTGCTTCTACCACGACCTGCGTCACCAAAGAGGTGCCGTCCCCCAGGAGTGCATGCTCGTGGTCACAACGCATAGCCGGTGGGGTATTGAGCCGCTGATCAGCGCCCTCCCTGACCCGCCAACGCGTCCTGTGAAGGGCAAAAGATAAGAGCCGGCCACCCCTAATGAAGCCGCCGACGGTCGGCCAACCGAGGCCCCCGAGGCGACCCCGAGACCGACGATCGATACCCCAGAGCGACGAGGCATCCTCCCTTCGAGCCCGGACTCAGCCCACCAAGACATCGAGACCGCACCGAGTGAGGCCTCTGCCCGGTCGTCTAGGGCATCGAAAGACTGGTGGGCACCCTTCCTCGACTTCCTCGAGCGGGGGATCCTTCCCATCGACGTAGCTGACGCTCATAGGCTGGTCTAGCATGCCAAGAACTACTGACACCTCCGTGGGTAGTTCTACCGCCAGAGTGCCTCTGAAGTGCACCTGCGGTGCGTCACCTCAGAAGACGGGAGGAAGCTGCTCCTCGACATCCATGACGGTTTCTGTGGGCACCATGTGGCGCCATGCACCCTCATGGGGAAGGACTTTCAACACGGCTGCTACTGGCCGACCACCCTCACCGACGCCCGAGCCTCATCAAGTCGTGCAAGGGATGCCAGTACTACGCCAAGTAGAGTCACCTATCGGCCCAGGCACTCTAGACGATCCCCATCACCTAGTTTTTCGTGGTCTGATGCTTCGACATGGTTAGGGAGTTCAAGAAGGCTCCTGAGGGCTTCGATCACCTACTAGTCTCCATCAACAAGTTCACCCAGTGGATCGAGATCCGGCCCATCGCCTACCTCAAGTCCTAGCGCACGACCAAATTCATCCAAGACATTATCCACAGGTTCGGAGTTCCCAATCGCATTATTACTGACAATGGCACCCAGTTCATAGGTTGCAAGTTCCTGTACTTCTATGACGCCTGGCGAATTCAGGTGGATTGGACTACGGTCTACCACCCTAAGTCCAACGGCTAAGTTGAGCGCGCCAACAGGGTGATTCTATAGGGGATCAACACCCGTATCTACAACGAGCTCAAGATTCACGCTAGACGGTGGGTGGATGAACTCCCATTCCTGCTCTAGAGCCTACGGACGAGCGTGAGCCACTCAACAGGGTACACCCCCTTCTTCATCTATGGGGCTGAGGCAGTCATCCCCTCTGACCTCGACTTTGATGCTCCACGCGTCCACTTCTACGACAAGCAACGGGTCGAGGAACAACGCCAAGCGGACGTCGACATGCTCGAGGAGGTGTGGAACACCGCCGTGGTGTGATCTGTCGGCTACCAATAGGGGCCTCACCACTATCACGCTAGACGGGTACGTGAGCGTTCCTTTGTTGTAGGTGATCTCATCCTCCGGAGAGTCTCCCCATTTGAAGAAGGGCCACAAGCTGTCCCCACTGTGGGAAGGATCCTTCTGCATCTCATGAGTGATCTGCCCGGGCACCAAAAAGATCAGCACCATGGTGGGACACGAGTACGATAATGGGTGGAACATCAAACAGCTACGTCGCTTCTATCCATAGCTCATTCCTTCCCATTTTTTGTTAATCATACCTTTAACCCCCTGGTAGGAGCCCGCTCATCAATGGGGTGGAAGCGACGTGCCCCTAGAAGGGGGCACCGCCCGGGGTTAAAGGTCGGCTCCCCCGAGCATCAAGTTTGCCCCGAGAAGGATACCGAAGTGCTAGGGACACTCAAGAGACGCTTCAAGGTAGCTAGGATGCCCAGAGTGTCCCGACCATCTGGACGAGTTATGTTAGAGTATCGACCTTGAGCCGCTCATGGTGACCCAATGAGGGAGGCAGCAAGCCCCCGAGTGCTGATAGACTGGCTCAGGAACTATACGAGTGCCTCGGTCGAGAAGCCAAGAATATCCCCTTGGGGGACATGACCATGACATGGAATGATTGTAAACTTGGGGTTCTCATGGACTTACCTGCTAGTAGCACGGGCGCAGAAATCTTGGCCATCGAGGCTATTGTCGTGGTAGCCTAGCCCACCGAGGGAACATTAGCCCTGAGCTGAAGGCTCAATCGAGCCTATGAAGACTTCGAGTCCCTAGTGGTCTCGAGGGCTGTGTCGGCTCCCTAGACGGAGCAGCTCGACCCCCTGATCGACGGGCGTTCGGGTGGTGCATCCCCTAAAAACCAACCAACTCCTCGGAGTTGGGTCGGGAGTTGCTGAGTAGTGGGCCCAATCAGGGCCCCCTCCATTGCTCAGTGCACTCCCCACTCCCCGATCTATGGCCATAGGAGGTCAGCCCTAGAAGGCCGGCTCAAGAGGATCGAGGACTGTTACCGTAGCCCTTAGAACGGCGTGGCACTTCGGATGATCAGATGGCCCCAAGCTAGAGCCTAGCGCTCTTGATCAACCAGCCCATGGTAGGCTCCAATAAAAAAGAAGGGCGTCCCTGGGCTTGAAGTCGGCAACCCCCAAACAAGTTTGCCGAGCCCACGCTCGAGTTGAAGAGCCATGCGACATAGACTCATGAAGGGATCGACACCATTTCTGCTCGGCCCTAACAGGCGGGCAACACCCATCACAATGAAGAAGGCCCTAAGCAGGGTGCGACACTCTTGTCAGATGAAGCTGTCCCCGCCAAGGAGGGTTCGGTCACCATAAGATCGAATTAAGCCTTTCGTTGCCATCACGCCAGATGAGGCCACGAAGGGCTTGGGGGCTCCTGATGAGATCCTAACATATGGGTATGTTAAGCCTCGGGAACAATCGTTCCTGACCAAAGAAGACCCCCGACCGACCCCTTTAGGATCACCCGGGGGCTCAGGGGCTATGCCAATCGGGCACGCTCGCGTGCACCCTCTGGCAAAGAGACCCAGCCAAGCCTAACTTGGCCACAACCGCTGCTTGGGGCTCGCCCGAGCCCTAGGCACCCAATCTACAGTGCATCCAGGCCTGGCCCTTGGCTCCTGTCCATCTAACGACGCCAGCCAAGGCCTAGGTACAAGAAGACAAGCCCTGTGTTACCGATGCTCGGGGGCTCCCTGGCGTCGTTCCCCGGGCATGGCCCTGCCAACTGTCCCCCGATAGGGTCACATCCAGGGCGTGACACAAGAAGACAATGATTTACATCGTCCTTCCAGGGGCTCGGGGGCTTCGGGCCAACATGTCAGCCCTTGGAGTCGACCTCCTTCACCACCAAGAAGACTCCATAAGGTCCACCCGGAGGAGGCCGGTCTGAGCTGACATAGCCTGACACGTAGAGTGTCAAAATAGAGCAGCTAGACAATGCCCAAGGCTTCTTGGGCACCAAGGCACCTCCACGGTCCATGACGCACCGCTGCAAGACCCTCCTAGACTCTGGCGCGCGTAGACTATAGACTAGTTCCCCCAAACCACCATGTACCTGACCTATCTCGTTATATAAGGGATAAGGTCGGACCTAGGAGGGGGGAGGATCCTAGGTCGATCACCAGACACTCTATTCCATTTCATCCACCTCCGCTCCGCATAGGGAGCAAGGCAACCCAGAGAGGGGCACCGAGAGGGAGAAGGCTCTACCGGCGGCAAGGCAACCTTAGAATTAGCACCGAGCTAACCCCCTATCAAATCTCTCTCTACACTCTGTTGTAACCCCTAATTTTGGGTGCTCTTGAGTATAAGGATCATTAGCTGCTGGACGTAGAGACCAAATTGGCCTGAACTAGGATTAACCGTTGCATCTTCTCTGCGTGATTCTTGTGTTCCTAAGTCCACCTGAGCCACTGGAGACCTGTACTCTAACACCGACTCGAACAATAATGCTCGCCGTGGTTTTGACCCCGCAACACTAGCTAATCTAATATTAACAATGCTAATTATTCCAAGTAACTATAACTAACGATAATAACTAACTACACTAGTCTAATATTAATATTAGTACCTATACTAACTAATATATTATTAATACCTATAATAGCTGTAATAATAAAAACCAACTAACTAAATATACAACTACAAACTATAGTGAAACCTAAATAATCTCATGAAGGGGATTTTGAATCCTAACCCTAACTAATCACTCAAACAAATTTTGAATCCTAATCCTAACTGACAAAAATCCGAATCAAGCAACAAATGGAGAAGGGGATTACCTTGACAAACAAGAGGGGTAGATTGGGGCTCACCCCAAGGTCAGCCGGCATAGTACCAACAATTGGCCGGTGGCGGCGCACAGCTCCACCGAGGAGAGGGATAGAGATAGGGACAGCTCAGGGGAGGGTGGGAGAGCGGGGAAGGACGAGAGGGAGGCAAGGATGGAGAAGCGTGCACCACCAATGATGAGAGGGAGGGAGATGGCGGCCTGCTAAGGGAAGTGAGGGAGAGTGGGGAGGGCTATGGGGAGGGAGAGACGGTGCAGGGAGGAGTCGGCGCCGGCAGGCAGCGGCGGAGAGCGGCCGGGGACGATGAGCAAGCAGGCCGGACGGCCACGGCGGTGCTGGCGAGTGAGGTAGAGAGTGAGAGAGCAAGGGGAAGAGGAGGGCACGGCCACTGACCCTTATTATGCGCTACCGCGCCATGCTGTGTGGCGCGGCAGAGCCAGCCACGTCAGCGGTCAGCGGCCGGGTCGTTGCCACGGGGCACCCTTGCCGCGCCACCATGCATGGCGCAGCGGTATGATTTAGCCACACCAGCACGGTAGGCACGGCCAAAAGTGTTAAATTTGAAAAAAAAATAAACAGTATCAAACTTAGAAATAGTTTAAAAAAGTGTTAAAAATAAAAAAAACCCAGCTTGTCACTAGTTCGCTACAATCTACTCTCCCTGTCTCTTTTTAACTACACTTTCTGAGAAGTCAAACATGCTTAACATTGACCAAATATATATAAGAAAATATTAATTTGTATACATAATTAGTATTATTAGATAGATCGTTGGATCTATTTTCATAATAAATTTATTTGAAGATACAAATATTGCTAATATTTTCTATGAATATGGTCGAACCTAAGAAAGTTCGTGCAACACCCCTAGTGTTAAGCCTCAATAAAACTTGATCATTACATCATCATGCATGTTCATCATCCATAGTAGCTAAACATGCCTTGCATTCACTAAAATCAATATTTATTTTCTAGCAACGCAATGCATGTGTTGACATGTGCTTAAAACCAAAAATCTTTTTAAGGTACTTTGTGACCTTCTATTTTTGAATTTCACTAAAATACTTGAAATTATGCCTTAATAAACTTTAAGGCGTAAAGGATGTACTTTACACTAGTGTCAAGTGTAGGGTATGAATTCAAGTCCAACCAAATAAAATTTGGGCTCCAAATTTGAATTCAAACTTGGATTCCAGCACCACCAATATTGGCTGTCTTGGAATTCAACAATGAGTTCAATTTTGTGGGATTTATTAAAATGAATTTCATTAATAAACTTGTTCAAACAAAAGCATCATTTTGAAGTATGAAGTTTGTACTTTACAATGGTGTTATTGGTTGATTTGTTTGCTCACTAATTAATCACCAATTAATTCACTAAAGTAGCTAAGTTGACTGTTTTGCAAAACCCTAACTGTCTGTCATGCAAATTCAGAATTCAAGTTTCAATCTACCCCTGTTATTCATCCTAGATCTCTCTAACCAGCTAGAATTAGGGGTTGGGTCCGAAAGCAATGTTGAAGATCATACCAATACGAGAAACTTTTATTTTTGGGGGTTTTCAAGTTACCACATGAAATCAAGAGAAAATCGGAGAGGAAGGGGGCTGTTTCAGTCTGCTACAGTACTCTCCCCAAGCAGCTGCCACGCAGCAAGCTGCTTGCCGCCGGCCGCCGCCCTCGCTCACCACCTTGCACGCGCGTGATGCGCAGCTGCTTCCACAGGCAGCTCGCAAGCAGCTGCTGGACGTCCAGACGATTCGCCCTAGCCTATACCTCGCCCAACCAGTCGTCATCCTCGCCTTCTCTCTTTTCCACTGCCTCGTGCATCTCCAGTTCGCCAGCAATTCCTCCGTCACCGCTCACCCGCCGCCCAATTCTTCTTGCAGTTACGCTCACCACACCCTTGTGCATTGTTTGAGCCAGCCAACGTCAGCTCTAGCCGCCGGAGTCACCCAGACGACATCGTCTTCCTCCTCGGCGTTTGCCGCGCCGCCGTGAGCCCCCTCACCGTGGGCAGCCCTCTATGGCGCATCCCTTCCTTGTCCGTCTCGTGATTTAGCTTCTCCTTGTCGCCCTGTTGCTCATCATCTTGACGGTTTTCACAGCGGGAGTCTAGACGCACCGGAACGCCGCCATGTCCATGAGTTTGCACCGCCGCCTTCATCTCCGACGTTGACGACCTAGCTCCGCCTCATCTCCGTCCTAACCAGTAGCCGTTCCGAAGTCGTGGTGAGCTACTCAAGCTAATTCTGCCACCTGTTTTACCTCTAACGAGCCCTTATGGCCGGAGCGCCACCACGCCGGCTTGCTCTGCCTTGAGTGTGCGTAGTTGGCTTGCGCACACTCAACGGGAGTGAGTTGAGTGTGCCGGTGGTCTTTGCGCCGCCGGGAAGCCCGCCGTTGTTCAGGTCAGCTGTGCCAGAGCTCCGCCGTGCCGCCATGGCCACCGGCGTGCATGCTGTCGTGCCCTAGCAGATCAACCATCACCGTTAGCGAGTTCATGAGGTAGAGAGGATCGCGTTTAGCTAGTTTGCGTCGCCGGTTCCATCATCTTTGACCATCGTCGCCACGCCGGAGCACCACCGCCCCGCCGGAGACGTTGTCGTGCTCGCCACCGGGCACCAGACGATCAACCAGTACCACCAGAGTGTGCGCGAGGTAGAGAGGAGTCCAGCGGGGTAGGTCTCGCCGCCGTCGAGTACCTGCCCATCAACGGCCGCCAGCGCCGCAGTCAGCGCGGGCGTGGTCCGGCCCCCCTGTCAGTGTGAGTAGGTAAGAGAGAGAGTAAGAAAAGGATTTTATGCTTTTTCATTTTTCTGAAAATATTAAATGAGCTGAATCTTGTTTAGTTCATAACTAAATCATTAGAGCTGATAAAATTATAAAAAAAATTTGTGTGAGCTTGTTATCTTATGCTTAATCATGGAAAAATATGTGTTTAACAAAATTAGTACTTTTGCTAGGTTTAAAAATTACATCTTTTAATTAATAAATGGACCTTCCTTAATTTTTAGAGGGTACAATAATTATCCTTTAATCATGAAAATTTTTGTGTATGCTTAATATGCTTAGACCTGTCTTCACAAATATTTTGGTACTGTTTTGATAATTATAAATTGTTCACTTAGTTTAGGTATATTAAAATGCCTTGTATTTAATTAAATAAATACCAAAATGATTTCTATAAATCCTTAAATAACTTTGATGTGATTTTGGATTGGATTGTGGACCTTGAAACACTAATCCCTTTGATGTACCTTGGCAACTTCTTTACGTGCTTGTTGTACTCATATTTAACTTGTTAATAATAAACAACAAATGTTGGTGAGTAGTTAACCTAACTATACCGCGAAGAAAAGTTTTACTCAAGTTAGTTAATCTTGTTTAGTCATCTTAATCCTTGTTACACCTTCCATGTGTCATGTTAGTGCATCATCTTCTAAAGCATGCATCTTTACTCACGTTTAGTGAACGAAAGTGGTGACCCGTTTGTTGAGCAAGCTCCTGAGGCGGGTTTTCACTTAGAGGAAGTCAGGTTTGATATCTGTGGAGCATATGAGGAATCTGACAACCCCAATACCACAGGCAAGCCCCGGAGGATACAACCATTTCCTTGTGTTTTGCAAATAACATTCCCATAAGTCTTATGCTTTGTGCACTAAGTATAATAGGAAATGGGTAATTACCAACTGCTGCATGCCTGCCTTAATATTCCAATACCATTCCTTGTTACCCTTTTTATAATAGGTTAGATATGCTTAGCCTTGCTTAGGAGATAAAAGTTGAGTGGTGATTTCATCATTGGCGATGGGTTCGTACTCAGGTAATGTCCTGACAGTTAAATAATGAATATGCTTTAAACTGGAGATTGGGCGGGACATGGGTTATGTCTCTGGTGGTTAAGTCGACAGGTTTGCCTGGTTGTGCTTGCCCCGTTTGTGTCGATTAAGGACTGATCGTTATAGGCTCGCTTGTGATCGTGACTTGTAGTACTGGCCACATACTCCGGTAAGCCTGATACCTTAGCTATTCCATTATGTGCAAAGACAACTGCGTACTAGGCATGGGAGATGGTGAGAGTAGCGTGTACACATCCTGTGAATCCGCCAGGTGCGGCATAGGGAGGTGGAGTACTGTGCTCTCGGGTAGCGCAGACCGATTCACGTTTTGAAGGATCCAAGTGAAGGTTGATATATATAAGTCCGAAACCAGGACCTACATATGTCGTGTGGAAAGGAAACCCCAACTGGGCTAAATCGATTCGAATCGCCGTTACTTCTCGAAAAAGAAAACTCGATCAACTAAATTGCATCGTAGTTAATAACTGAACAACAGTTTCATGATTCTAAGATGAGATGATAAAGAGTGAATGATTTAGATTAGGTGCAAATTGAGACTCATAATCTTTTAATATTGAGCTAAAACATTGAAAGTAAGGATCAATCTTTAGTAAGCTTTTCCTCAAAAGTTAATCTTAATTCTTGCTATAGACTTACCTTGATTCCCGTAAGCCTGCATATTTTTAGAGTCTTTCCTTTTCGTCGATTAAGTCTTGTTGAGTACTTTTGTATTCAGGGTTTATTAAACCGTTGTTGCAGGTAAGCCTCAAGAGCAGTCAAGCTTTTACCCCTGTTGTATGATGATTCTGGAGGAGTCTAAGCAGTAGAGCAGTTGTCGTGCACCCTTGGGCAGGGTGAACTTCTTTTGTGTATTGTAATATAAGTGGTACCCGTGATGCTACTACACTACCTTGATGGCTAAAACTTATGGTTTGTAATCACTAAATAAATAGTTTGTAAACTTATGGTTTGTAAGACTTCCGCTATTACTCTGATGTACTATATTTGTATATTTGTACAACTGTTGTAATGCTACGATCCTTCATGTAATGTATCCTGCACGGAAAGGTAAATGTGGATGATTCGGGGTTCCTCGAGGACACCCGACAGACTACCAGAGTTATCTAGCTCCCATATACAGCAGTCAGAAGTCTTAAAGATAATAACAGGCATATGTAGACCATATAACTTATGTGGTTTTGCCATAGTTCGACCGGCACAAATAACATAACGACCCTTAAAAAGCCCAATCCATTTGAGCGGGCGTTCACTCTATTCGTACCCGGCGAACTATCTGACCGGGCTCCCCTCAGCGCCAGCTTTTGCATGGATATGACGTCAGCACTGATACAGGTTAAAAAAGGAAAACATTTATTTCAAAATGCTATAACTTCTGAATGGTGGATCTATTTTTAATTCCATCTGCACCGGTGTATTCTACGCGACGAGACGAATAAAACTAGACCCCCACTTATATATGTTTCGAAGATTTTTTCTATTAACAATTTATGTATACTAACTTATAATTTATGCACACAGTTGTATTGCATAACTTGTGTACATAAGTTGTATAAAATAACTTAGACACACAAGTTAGGTTAGATAACTTTTGTTCATAAGTTATGTTTCATAATATTGTGTTTCTAAGTTTTGGCATAAGTTAATTCATTCCTTAGTGTGTTGATAACTTTTGTGTTTGCAAGTTCTGGCACAAGTTATAAGTTAATTTGTTCTTTTGTGTTTAATAACTTTTTGTAAATAAGTTATGTTTTCATAACTCTTGAGTTTTCAAGTCTATCGTATAAGTTATATGTTATAAGTTAGTACACATAAATTGTTGCTAGAAAAAAAATCTTCAAAACATATGGAGGTGGAGTCTAGTTTTGTTCGTCTCGTCGCGTAGAACACAGTGGTGCAGACGAAATTAAAAACGAATACACCATTTAGAAGTTATAGCAATTTGAAATAAATATTTCACTTTTCTCTTTTCTGTGTCAGCATGCACAAGAGAAAGAGAGGTGCGTGCGCAGTCCGCCCACAAAGCCCCAGATCATCCGAAAAAGGTATCAAGCGGGAATGAATACTTTCCTAAAATGAAAATTCTGATTGGTCGGAGAATTGTTCGCTCTATTCAGATTCAACGAGCGTTCGTCAATTAGTGACGTCGCTTAAAAAGAGACAAATGGAGTATTTGCATATCACAACTATCTTACTATGTACAAGCATGTTGGTAATTGAGAGAAAGAAAAAGCTGCAGGTAACTTACTAAAGCCTCCGTTGCTACAGTATTTACATAATTAATGTTGATTCTATAATATTTCTAGCTAATGTAAATTTTCCTGTGGCACGTCTCACACTAGTGCACAAATAATTTTTAAAGAAGGTTCCCATTTTCAATGGAGACGGACGACTTTGAAAACCGCCTATAACCTTGACAGGGAGTATTGTAGCTAACGAACAGTTGCTGGAAATAATCAATTTGCACGGGCCGTTTTTTTAAGTAAATCATTACTAAAAATATACATGTTTTTAGAAACAGTCGGCTTAAAAGAACCGTCCCTAAAAATAAGATTTTCAAGGATGGTTGCTTGTGTCAATTGTCCCTAAAAATCAATTTTTAAGGGCAGTTGACTAAGTCAAACCATACTTAAAAATAAATTCATATCTTTTCTAATGAAGTCGGATGAAGACAATTATATAAAAATTATAGAGATCGACAAGATCTAAAATTCTGTAGTTGATAAATTTTTTTTGAGATCATTTATGATTACAAATATATAAATTAAGTCTTCATATTTTGAATTTCAAATTTTTTAATTTTTCAAATGACCTTAGATAGAGACACTCTATATCAAAATTGTAGTGCTCGACATAACATAAAACTTTGTACTTGAATTTTTTCCCTTTAAGATCATTTATGAGTCAAAATATTGATTACAAGATTTATACATATATTGGTATAAATAGATAGCTTCATATGAGTAGGCACAAGTGACTACATGGTGTGGTGGTAGAGGACAGAATGCACAAGGTGACAGGTTATGGTTCCAATCCTGGTGGCTGCACTTGTTTCAAACTGATTGACTTTCCTCAGAATCAATTTCTAGTAACAGTTTGAAAATTGCCTCTAAAAATCACTTATTTTTACGATCGATAGCACAGTAGCGATTTTTTAAACCGACCCTGAATATTGTTTTTGATCGTAAGAAAAAAATGATTTTTGTACTAGTGTCAGATGCGACTTGCCACGTAGAACACGTCTCCTCCTTGCTCAAAAGAGAGTCACCGATAAGATTCAGTTGCCCAAAAATACTAAATCTCATCTTCGACGCTCGCCAGCGAGGGGTTCCGAGGGTGGGTTACGCTCCAGGCTGCATGAAATCGATTTCAAACATCGCTCTGCACTCGCCTGCGAGGGGTTCCGAGGGTGGGGTCCTCGGTAGGGATGGCAATTATATTGTACCTGCGGGTTTCATACCCGATGGGTGTGCTCGGGCACGAAAGCTCACTCGCAGGTATATTAGGTTCAGTAGCTAGAAAGGTGCGGGTATCAAATTTTTACCTGTGGGTAACCGACTATAATATGTGGCAAATGTATATCACGTCAACTAGCCCATTTAACATGTAAGCATATGCATAACATGTCAAAAAGATGAAATTTTTTCATGGATGGCTGAATAAAGTGATTGTGAGAGCTATTAACTCGTTACACTAGCCCTTGTAAAAGTTTGTGTTGTTTTATTTCGATGAGCACGAATGACTGAACTACGAATCTATGATGTATTGTGGTTTCTGGGCTACTACATGTTGCCCTACTGAACTCTATGTAAGTGCGACTAACAGATTTGTATGAGGTTTAACTATAAATTTATTATTTCATCTCTTCCCATTTTCACATTTTAGTAACTTGGAGTTTTTGTAATCTTTTGAAATAAATCATAGTTCACATGTCCTCCTCGAATGGTACTCTCGAATCACTCAATGGTGTTTGGTTCCTCACCAATGCATATTGTAGCATTGCCTTCTTTTTCTTCCTATTTTCAAGAAGCTTATGTGGAGCTTAGGTAGGGAAAAGTATGAGGGCATACTTGTATTGCATATTTTGCTAAGTCAAACAAATGATCCGAGGAGAAAGATGTCATACAATCAAATCAAGATGTGCATGTGTGTGGAACATTAGGTGGATATATATGGTGGCTAACCTAATTCTACTATGCTCTTTAAAACACATCTCTCTCTTTATTGAGATTTGGAAAATATTTGTGAGAACATGGGCTACCTTTATTCTCATCTTTCTTTTATTCTTTTCTTTCTTTCTTATCATCTCTTTTTCTTTTCCTTCTTTTTTTTCTTTCTTTCTTTTTGATGATAGCCTCATGCCTCTTTTTGCAACAAATTTTTTGAGAGAGATATCAACAAGAATTTGGAGCATTTGTTTTGATGGAACCTAACAAACATAGTTTTATTCACTCTCAGTGTAGGTACAACATTTTTTTGGATGGATCTAAGTGGAAGGCATGTTTTTGCAACTACTCCCAGTGTAGGAGTAGTGCATATATTTGGTGGCGTGTGCGTGATCTTGATTTTAAAAGCATGATTACTTTCTCAGCACGGGTCGGCAAAGTTTGACAAAGCTCAATACAAAAACAAGTAGCATATGTAGAAGGTTTTCAACATAATATTTGGCCTTGGTAGGAATTTTCTTACCATTGAGGAGTATGTGTGAAACTATGTATTTTTACATTTTATCAAAAAGAAAATTCTCCTAGTACTTTGAATAGAAAAGGTTGGATTTCCATGTCAAAGCCATATCTCACTTCACAACAACTTAGTCAATATGTTTTTCCTATATGATATTTTTCCCACAAGCACTAAGTGTATGTAAGGAATAAAGATTATGCAAGCCAATCTCAAAGAGCTATATTCATGTTCACTTTGAAAATTTTAATTCTAAGTGTACAATTTGGTTCTTTAATATATATATGTTTAAACAAGTGTAGAACAGGGAGTAAGCATAGGAACATATGGGAAGGAATAAAATCGAGTTGTGTGCAGGCTCCTCCACCAGTTCTTGATGTGGTTCGGTGCTTTTTGTTCTTCAATGGAGGTGTTGCACACCCCACACTTCCTTGGAGCTATATCTGACTTTTATTCAAAGACAAAACTAGTGAAAATAAAAGGGACTTTTCTAGTGAGGAACACCAAAGAGCCAAAAAATCATTTGACTTAAAAGATTAACCTAAAATCTAAAAGATACAAGATTGAATTTTCTTAGATGGAATCTTTAAATTGCAGAAATTCAATCATGTCAATTTCTTCTAAGTTCTGGGGTTCAAGGAAAACTTTCAAATGTTGGTCATTTACCTTAAATAAATTACCTTCATCATCTTGGAGCGTGACAACACCGTGTGATGAGGTCTTGATCACCTTGAATGGCCTTTCCCATTTGCTCCGAAGTTTTCCATGACCAAAGAGTTTTACCCTTGAATTGAACATCAGAACCTTATCTCTAGGTGTGAACTCTTTGTGTCTGATTCTCTTGTCATGCCATCTTTTTGTTCTTTCTTTGTAAATCTTTGAGTTGTGATAAGCTTTTTCTCTCCATTCCTCTAGCTCAGAAAATTGCATTTGTCTATTCTTGCCGGCTAGGTGGAGATCCATATTCCATTTCTTTATTGTCCAATGGGCCCTAAACTCCAACTCCACAGGAACATGACATGTTTTTCCATATACAAGCTGATACGGTGACATGCCTATGGGCGTCTTGTATGTCATTTATTATGCCCATAGTGCATCATGTAGCTTGTACTTCCATTTCTTCCCCATCTCATCCACGGTCTTTTGTAGAATGTTCTTGATCTGCTTATTTGATGTTTCAACTTGACCGCTTGTTTGGGGATGGTATGGAGTTGCAACGTTGTGCTTGACTCCATATTCTGCCAGGAACTGTCGAAAGGTCTTGTCGATGAAGTGTGAGCCTCCGTCACTTATGACCATTCAAGGTGTTCCAAACCATGGGAATATCACTTCATGGAATATCTTTTTGGAGTGCTTGGAGTCGGCTGTCCGACATGGCAGTGCTTCTACCCACTTGGACATGTAGTCCACTACCACCAAGATGTAATCTGCATCTCTAGACTTTGGGAATGGTCCCATGAAGTTGATCCCCCAAACATCAAACAAATCTACTTGGAGGTTGTTCATGACTGGCATTGCATCCTGAGTTTTGATGTTCCCATGCTTCTGGCATTTGATGCATCTTCTGACAAACTCTTTTGTATCTTGGTACATCATTGGCTAGAAGAATCCGCTCTACCATATCTTGGAGTGTGTATGGAATGCCCCATAGTGTCCTCCATAGGGTGATGCATGACATCTCTCTATGATTTTTGTGGCTTCAACCATTGGGACACATCTTCATAGCAACCCATCGGCACAGACTCGGTAAAGGTACGAGTCATCCCATAAGTGGGAATGACTTTGATGCTTGAGTTTCCTCCTGTCTTCCCCTGGTGCAACATATCCTGCAACTATATAGTTCACAATATTTGCATACCATGGGTCTGAGTTCGTTACTTTGAGGAGTGTGTCATCCCTTAGATAGTCATTAATAGGTAACTCATGTGTATCCCTATGTTGAAGCCTAGACAAGCGATCAGCTACCAAGTTCTCTACTCCCTTTTTATCTCGTATTTTTATGTCAAACTTTTGGAGTAGAAGAAATCATCGGATTAGCCAAGGCTTAGCATCTTTCTTAGTGAGAAGGTATTTGAGAGCAGCATGATCTGTATAAACAATTACCTTTGCCCCCACAAAGTAAGATCTAAACTTGTCTGTTAAAAAGACCACAGCCAACAACTCCTTCTCAGTTGTAGTATAATTCAGCTGTGCCCCAGACAAGGTTTTGCTAGAATAGGATATAGCATAGTGCTTTTTATCCTTATTTGGCCCAAAACTGCCCCCACAACAAAGTTGCTAGCATTGTACATGACTTTAAAGGGCAACTTCCAATCAGGCGGTTGGATGATTGGAGCTGAAATGAGTGCCTTCTTCAAAATTTAAAATGTTTCAAGGCACTCATCATTGAACATGAAAGGTGCATCTTTAGCCAAGAGGCTGGTTAGGGGTCTACCATTTTGATAAAAGTCTTTGGTGAATCGCCTGTAGAACCCTGCATGGCCTAGAAAACTACGAATGCCTTTCACAATTGTGGGAGGTGGAAGTTATTCAATGACTTCAATCTTAGCTTTGTCCACCTCTATCCCATGGGCGGACACCTTGTGTCCTAGCACTATTTCTTCCTAAACCATAAAATGGCATTTCTCCTAGTTCAGGACTAAATGCTTTTCTTGGCACTGTTGTAAGACCTTGTCTAAATTCTCCAAACAATCGGTGAAGGTTTTTCCATAGACAGTAAAGTCATCCATAAACACCTACATGATTTTCTCAATCATGTTAGAGAAAATAGACGTCATGCACCATTGGAAAGAAGCTAGAGCATTGCATAATATGAACAACATACGTCGGTATGCGTAAGTTCCCTATGGGCATGTGAATGTGGTCGTAATTTGGTCATCGGGGTAGATCGGGATTTGATGATACCTAGAATACCCATCAAAGAAACAGAAGAAGGAATGGTTCACAAGGCGTTCTAATATTTCATCAATGAATGGCAATGGGAAGTGATCCTTCTTAGTGGCCTTGTTGAGTTTCTAGTAGACAATGCACATCCATCACCTGGGGACAGTTCATTGAGGAATGAGTTCGTCCTTCTCATTCTTAACGACCGTCATCCCTCCTTTCTTCGGCACAACTTGGACATGGCTAACCCCACTCACTATTTGGCATGGGATACATAATCCTGACATATAGGAGTTTGAGGACCTCTTTCTTAACCACCTCTCTCATAGCATTGTTAAGCCTTTGTTATGGTTCCCTTGATGGTGAAAATCAAGATCGATAGGGATATGATTTATGTCTTTCTAGGATAGGGACAAGCTTACGGGTTTCTTCTTGGGAGAGCTTGTCGCTTATGATGATAGGAGTTTCTTGATTGTTGTTCAGAAAGACATATTTTAGGCCAGAAGGAAGGGGCTTTAGCTTGATTGAGGGTTGTGATGGCACTTCGGTTTGGTCTAGCTTGATAGACTCTCCCAGCTCTTCATCTTCTTGAATGAAATTTTCATCATCGAGAGCTAGTTGGGCCATGTCTTCTAGAGAAGCCATCAAGACATCCTCAATAGGGTCTTGTTCGGGCTTGGGTTCTACTATCGCGTTGTTTGAGCGTGCAAGCGACACGGCGATAGGAGAACTTCCCGATTTTAATTTTATGAGACCCTGTTCGGGCCTGGGTTCTACTATTGCGTTGTTTGAGCGTGCAAGCGACACAGTGATAGGAGAACTTCCCAGTTTTAATTTTAAGAGACCCTGTTTTGGTCTTCCTTGAAAGAGTGTCCCTAAGGGTAGACCAACAAAAAGGGACATGTCTAAGCCGTCATAGATGTGAAAATCTAGGCAGTACTCAGAATCTCTTTTGCACAAAGGAATAGACCTCATGACCCCATAACTTTCAAGAGTAACTCCTAAAGGAAATCTCAAAAGCTTATGAGATGGCATCAAGGATTCGTTGGGGCAAAGTTTTTCAGCCAAGGATTTTAAAATGATATTTATCCCAACGGTCGGACAATAGTGAGCCTCTATGGTGGTTTCCTTAAGGGCGCAAGGTAGAACATCAGATGGGGCAATGATTCAGGCTACCTCAGTGGATAACTCCGTTTCTGCCAACCACTCACGACTCATGATGCCCGAGAGTCCTTTGATGTGTTCTATGAGGAAGGACTCATTGTGCGGACCATCATCCTCAAGTAGTGCAGAGTGCACTAGAGGTCTCCCTTGAATCGTTAAATTTGAGGCATTCCCAAAATCTTCAAAAAGATCTTCCTCAAATTCAAAGGGAAACAAAAAGGGATGAAGTTCATCATCCTCTAGAGTGTGGTGTGTTCACATAATAGGGGGCTCTATGGCAACCGGATCATGAGAGGGATTTGAAGGAATTTTAGGTTCGGTTGCAAAAATGAGCCTCTAGAAGATATGTAAGGTGGAGAGCAGCTTCTTTGCTAAGACCAAGATGGAAGTGATGTAGGAGAACGTGGTCAGGCAAAGAAAGGTTTGGACAGGTATTGATAAGGTTTGTGAACCTAGCCCAGGCTGCTCCTAGAGTCTCCTTGTCCTTCTAAAAGGTAAGGATTTCTATTCAAAGGGCAGAATTCGAGAAAGAGGGAAGAAAGGAAGACAAAATTTGTCTCGAAGTTCATCCCAATTCCCATGAGCACCTCCTACGGTATGAGCATACCATTGTTTTGCTCTTCCCAAAAGGGAGAATGGAAACAATTTCCATTTAATGGTCTTATGTGTCAGCCTAAAATATGTAGGCAAGAACACAGTTGCTCAAATTCCTGAAGGTGGGTATAAGGATTTTCATCTTCTTGCCCAGAGAAGGATTGCCCCCGAACCATGGCTATAAAGCCAGGACGGAGTTCATAGCCAAAAGTTGTGATTGTCTTCGACGATTGTGGTGGCTCTAAGAACTCACCCTTTGGAGCGGAGAATTTATTAATAAGAGTGGAATCCATGTGGTAAAGGTGGTTATGTGGGTGGTAAAAAGAAAAAGGATACACACACGAACTTGGTTTGATTCTAGAACAGCTACCATTTCCTAGCAACGGCGCCAGAATGCTTGTTGGTATTTGTTAAAGTAAATAAACAAATCCGTAAGTGCACGGATATCGCTGTAGCTTTCACCCGGAGTATTCCTAGGTATCGATTTTCGGGGGAATGAGAAGTAAACTAGAAAAGATCAAGGTCGCCCAAGGATAAACTATGTTTGGAGGTAGAGAGGGGTTTTCTAAGGTTTTCGTAAGATAACTAGATAACCAAGGTTCAGGCTTACTAAACTCACTTACTTTAGAGCAACAGTACCTTTCCGATCCTCAAAAAATTGGAAAGAGGTTATCAGGGTCAGGCTGCCAAAAAGCTCTACGAAAACTCCAATCCGAACATGATGGATTACAAAGGCCTAGTCAGAGTTGTCACCTCTAGGGCTACCATAATTATCCGTGGGATTGGGTGCAAACTCAGGTAAACACTAGCCTAGACACCATGTCTATGCTAATAATTACTACTCTAGCCCAATATCTTAGACTAGAGCACTCAGTCAAGCGGAATTCTCATAAGTAAAGTTAAGCAAGAACTGAGCTTAGTTAAACAGAAAGCTTGGAATTACCAAAGTATAACCTGGATATTACTCACGAATTGAGTCGGCTCCGTAGAGGTAAAAAGTTGAGGAGGATCCGACAGACCCGGCTCCTCCTCCGCTCTCTTCCTCTCCTCTTTCCCTACTTTCTTTACTACAACTAGGTGGGAGCACCTAGAGAGACACTACTACTAAATATAGATGAAGAATGGAGCTCAAGTGTAGGCTTGTGTGAACGAGGAGGCCTCCCCCATCTATTTATAGGGGTGGATTGGTCGGTTGTTGGAGGAATATTCCCTTGATTCACATGCAACCGCCTTGGAGGAGCCACCAGGAGACGCCATGTGGAAGGAGGAGGCGGTTGGTGCAGCCAGGGGTGCGGCCTCACCCAGGTGGAGCCTCCTCACGACCGCCTTCTGCATGGCGGTTGTATGTTGGGCCTAGGCTGCTTCTATGTGGGTTTGGCCTAGATTTGGTTTGGTAGAATCTGTTTCATGTGCTCTTTTTCCTCCTTGTGCCTACGCAGGATGTAATACGCTTTGTGTGTTTGCGAATTTTCATTACATTTTCCTTGCTTTCTCGATATATCCTCCTGTAAATGAATCATTACCAAAACTCATGGAATTTGTTAGTTATAAACCCTGATACTGAGTTTGGTCTTTATTTGAGAGAATTTTATGCGGGAGTAGGTGATTATTTTTAGGCATTAAGGACCACCAACATGGGGCTAGACACAATGGCCGGGAGGTTGGCGAGGACAAAGGCTAGACGGCGGTAGGTGGGGGCAAAATAAGCACATGAAACAAGCAGAAACAAAGATGTTCAATCCCAAGGTTAAAGATGGATGGTGATGATTGGATTTAGGTGTTGTTGTTCGTGTGAAAGGAAAGAAAAAAAATCGAGCACCTATGATTTAGTACTCTCATAGTAAGGCCCAATTGGAATGTGGGGAATTTTCTTATTTTCCTACGTTTTTGCTGTAAAAAGTGAAATAACTCACGTGAAATTCATGTGTTCGAAGGGGTCACAAATAAAAGATTAATTATGGAAACTATAGAGGTTTTGCTTTCTCACAATATATTGGTTAGACCTGCCAATGTTCACATGAGGGCATATTTGGTTGAGCGCCTGCATGTAGCTCCTGCGCCACCAGGCAGCTATCTCAGCCCCAGGCGCTTTAAATGGGCCACCTGGGACGCTACCTGCACTAGGAAAATTCCGCCAGCAGCAAACCAAATAAACGAGTGCACGCGTATCAAAGAAAGGTTATGAGTTATAAATAATTAAATAATGTAAAAGATGAATAATTGATATTTTAAATTTGTGTAAAATTTGAAAATAAATTAATGTTGTGGTTGTTGAATAAGAAGTTGTAGTCTAATGGAACCGACAGTGATAGTGGTTCTGGGCTACTATAACTAAAAGTGATAGCGTAACCGACAATAATAAGTAGGTTTTCACTACAACTTTGTGGCTATAACTAGCAGGTCGGGTGTAGCCACAAAGCAGCAGTGAAAATATGCCTATCGTTGTCAGTTTGTAGCTACATATTACTCGGTTAATAATTTTTTCATATGGAGTCAATAAAACTTTATATTAAAATTGTAAAGTTCAAACAGAACTAAAACTTTATTGTTAACAAATGTTTTATTTGAGATGATCCATATGTACAAATATTCAATATAAATTCTTGTACCCACCATATGTACAAATATTCAATACTTGTACCGGTTAAACTATCTCGGATGGAGACAAAACTAGCACCGTGCTCCATAGGATTTACAACTTTGCAGTTTAATTTTTTTATTTTGAGATCATAAGTCTTAAATACTCCCTCCGTCCAGGAAAGAATGCAACTATATGTTTGGCCAAATTTATAGTAAATACTATTCATATTTATGGCTTAAAAATAATTTATTATGAAAATACATTTCGTAGTTAATGTAATGATATTTATTTGATATCCAAAATATTGATACTTTTTTATCTATAATTGATCGAACTTAGTATACTAAACCATAACACTATACTAGAATTGCATTCTTTTCTGGATGGAAGGAGCATGCAATAATACAAGATCGTAAATGTTAAAGTTAATAGAATAACGTCCATTATATAATCATAAGTTGTTGCATAGCTGATATATTTGGTAACAACACTATGCGTGAGGCTTGAGGTCATTGGGAGTCCTTAGAAGTAGGTTCTAAAAACTGATAGTATGTAATGACTTTTGGAACCGATCCCAAATGATAGGTATTTATCCAATGCCGGTTCTAAAAACAGTAATTGACCAGTTTAAAACTGAAAGAGATAGGTATTTTTATAGTAGTGATTAGGCTATCTATAACAGTACATATATTCTATACCTAATAATAAAAAAGCAAAATTTCCATTGTTTTTTTTTTCCATTTGTTTGGTCTGTGTAAGGACCGTGACACCTAATAGGGGACAAATTAGGTAACTT
Source organism: Miscanthus sacchariflorus (assembly GCA_002993905.1). Classification (NCBI taxonomy): domain Eukaryota; kingdom Viridiplantae; phylum Streptophyta; class Magnoliopsida; order Poales; family Poaceae; genus Miscanthus; species Miscanthus sacchariflorus. Next base: position 12,546,127 of record CM009608.1, on the reverse strand, counting down.
AAAATCTACTTCTAACTGTGGCCTCTAATTTTCACCTTAGCAAAACCTAGGCAAATAATTAAATTATCTAAATGTGCAACTACGGTTTTGCTAATGTGTTGCTATCTCTACCTCAAAAGAGTTATGCAACCTAGGTTTCAATCCTATCAACTAAACTCGGAAAGGCAAAGCACACAACCAAGATTACAATATAAATGCGGAAGATAAGAGTAAGGTAGAGATGCAAACTCCCGTCGATGACTCCAGTAATTTTACCGAGGTATCGAGAAGCACGTAAGCTTCTCCGTAGTTCTCGTTGGAGCCCCTCGTAAGGAAGCCCTCGCAAGGGCCAAGCTCCAGATCGGGTAACTCCGTGGATAGCCCGGGGCCTTCCCCACGCGTAGGTGGGTCTCTGGTGTGCCTTCTGGCAAGACTCTTCCAGATCGCTCTCCGTCGTCTCCACTATCAAGCTTCCGGCCGAAACACCGCGAGCCTTGTTCCCTCCGTACACGGTGGTAGCCACACCACAAACGCGGTTGGTGTGGTCTTGCAAGATTTACAAGTCCTGTCGAGTACAAGCACAGTGCACGCAAGCACCTTTGGTTGAAAGGTATGCAAACCTCACTAGCAACTAGACCTAAGTCTAGAGAAGGCGCATATGAGCGTGGTCTAACTAACCTAAGCCCTATGCTTGTGGAGAGCACAAATGTGGTGTAGGAACACCCCTCTACCTTTACCTTGCTCCCTCACATCTCATTTGTTCGTTTGGGAGTGGTATTTATAAGCCCCAACTTGAAACTAGCCATTGGAGATGCTGCCAAAATTCTGCGTGTGCACCGGATAGGTATTGTTCACTGTCCAGTGCACAGGACAAGTACCGTTCACTGTCCAGTGCACATGACAAGTACTGTTCACTCTTTTAGTGTCTGTACTGTTCACTGTTCGGTGCCCTCCAAAATGCTATATTTTCAAACTAGCTGTTACACTATTCACTGTCCGGTGCACAAGACAAGTAATGTTCACTGTCCGATGCACTCTTGGGCAATTTCAACCGATATGCATAGTTTCTAGAAAAATATGGCAGTGCCCTTGTTCGGTGCAAAGGACCTATCTGGTGCCACCCTGTCCAGTGCACACCGCCGTGTCCAGTGCCAGTTGTAGCTTTGCCCTTTGTTCATTTCTTCACGATCCTTCTTTCGGACTTCTTCATCTTTACGTCTTGGACTTCTTGCTCACTTTTAGGTTCTCAACACCTCCTCTAATGTCTTCTTTTTGGTGTCGATCATACTCTTCTTGCTCCAATTAAATTCAAGTCCGCTATCACTACAAGAAATGTGCCGGTTTATGACGTTTATGACATGATATTAGGTCAAAAAGTCACTAAATCAACTAGTTTATGACGATTTTTCTAGAGGTATTCGAACTTAGTGACATATGTAAATGTATGTCATAAAAAATGTCTTAAAGCTAGTCCAATTGTATATTGTGACAATATTTGCCATGTCATAAAGATCAATTTGAAATTTTATGAATATATGACAAGGGCGGTGTGTTACTTTATTGAATCTTTTTTAACATTGTTATCCAACGTGGTATGTGCAACACCTCGGGTGGTACGTATGAGTTGAGCATTTGTAGTTAAAAACTTGATAAAACACATCTCTCAATTGTCTCTGGTTCGGTGTATTCATCGTAGGAGGTGTAACACCCTAGTGTTAAGCATTTCATTGAGCACCTGCATTTCATGAGCACAAGCATCATCTAAGCATTCATGAGCATGAGCATATGAAGTTTCATTTCATTCACATTATCTTCATCACATGTGATGTTGATTATATGCATGCATATGCTTGTGA
>CM009608.1:12498923-12512653 GCA_002993905.1 Miscanthus sacchariflorus | reverse complement strand
TAGGGTCCTATGATCTGGTTCTCTCGACATACCAGTCCTTAGGGGGACCAGACATGATATCTTCTCAAAGGGGATAACCAACACCCCGTACCTCGATGGCACCTCCATCCCGGGGCTTCATCCCACAAAGACACTCCACCCCGGGATCTCCTCATCTCACATGCACCCGCCACAAGTACCTTTTATAGGGGATGCCCAGGTCGCACCCCCCAACAAGACTCGTCCAATGACTCATCGTAAGATCCTGCCCAATCGACTCAACCCTCACCACACACCCAAGACGCACGCCAAGATCTCCCCGGTTATTACCACATTATCGGTACCATGTGCCTTAACCACTCACAAAGCATCACATCACAGATATAATGCATAGTAGAAACAGTAGCAAGTAAGTAGTAAGCGAGCGTCTAGCCTAATAGCGGGTGTGAAAGGGTATAGGTTACGACAAGGTAATGGCTCACAAGCAATTCTACCATGCAACCTTTCACAAATCATTTACATAATAGTAAAGCACTAGCAGCTAAATTATAGCATGTCTAATAGGATTCTACGAGGTTGGGTGGGACATGGCACCTGTTGACTGGTCATCTCCAAGATCCTCAGTGTACTCGTAGCCGTTCTTCTCATGGTTCTGTTGTCGTTCGCGTTCCCTTCCTCCAACGGGTTCTAGTCCAATCAATGTTATCCTCGATGCAACTACCTCAATGGAGTGACAAACAAGGCAAAGAGCAATCAATACTCTAAAAAGGCAACAAGACTAAGAAAGATCGAACAACACCAAAAGAACACCAAGGGAAAAAAGACTTAGCCCTCGTGGAGGACTTCTGATCCTTGGGCCAAAAGAGGTGGAAGTGGTCATTTGCTAAGCACAAGCGCAAGTCATAGCCTAGCCAGTACTTCCCGGGTCAATCGTGTCAACTTGTATGGCTTCAAGAATAATGGCCTAGACCCTAGCTCATCCTAAGCAAACACCATGAAAAACAAGACTAGCCCTCACGAAGTGAGTCCGTATCCTCGGGCTTAAAATGGAGAAAGTCGGCTAGGCATGTCATTGTCACATCCTTGGTAGAGATGGCACTCTAGAGGTCGATCGGGTCGACTCGCATGGTTCCGAGAACACGACATAGACCATAGCTTTGCTAACTAGAGGTGATAGTCTAGTCTTTGATCTGATCATCATGGCTAGGACGGGATCGAACAGAGCGAGCTAAGGGGGAAAAGGAAGCAGTTCCAGTCTCTCTCAATCCGTGCACCATTGCAATTGACGAGAACTGAAGAGAGGGTGGAACGGGAGGAGAAAAGAAAGGAGCGGTGGTCTACTTCTTCCAATCCCCACGCCATGGCAAAAGACGGGGCATAAAAAAGGAGCGACACATAAGAGAATACTAATGCCCAAATCCACTCATAGGGTACCTTGACCCACGTGCACTAAATGGCACCAAGACACCCCTAGGGTCTTAGCAGTGCGGTTGTCCCCATGAGAACCTAGAGAGCGCTAAGGCCTAAAATAGGTACAAGCATACAAGGGGCTTGAGCACGAAAAGAGCCAAAAGAGGATTAGGGACAAGGGATTCACCTTCCTTTGATCCACTCACCATAGCTGTTGATGGGAATCGAAGGAATGGAATCAAGAGAGCAACAAGGAACACCAAACGGGCACAAACAGGCAAAAAGGGACTTTGGTTCCACGGTGCTTCGATCCACATGTCATGGCAATAGACACGGACTGAAGAAATAGGATCAAGAAGATCAATCCACATCTTACTAGATCGATGGGAATCGATAGGGGGAAGAGAAGATAGAAGAATGGTCTCTGCATTCTCTCGACCAACATGCCATGGGGATAGGCGAGGGTTCAAAGAAAAGAGACACAAATCCTGTGGTCGCTCGATCCAAACCATCTCGTAGGGTACCATGACCAATGTGCAACTAGGTCAACACTTTGTAATTCCTAGGGTTCACAACGGTGCGGTTGTCACCGCGAGAACCATAGAAATGCTATGGTCTAAGTGGCACAAGCATACGAGGTGGTTAGGAAGAAAAGAAGAGCGAAAGAGAACGAAAGAGCAAAAGAGGTAGAGCCCAATGGTCATGGCGAGGCAACTCGCGGCCATGAGCTTCACCTACACGATGGTTGTCCCCTAGTTCTCCCACTAAGCTAGGTCACAAATGGTTCGCCAAGTGCGGGTGGAAGCACACCAACGTCAAATCCATGGTGACCTCGTCCAAGGGCTGAATAGGGTTGCTAACTATCATAGTTTGATGTAGACAACTAAAACATGAGAGAAGGGATATGCTCGGCATTACGGCCATGGCTTGATGAACTCACGATCATAACGTTCAAGCGCATCGCTCTCTCAATCGGCTCGAAGGCTCAGTCCTCAGGCAAACAATCACACAAGAACCAAGAACTACACCGACACAAAAACAACTAAACAGAGTAGCACATATCCATAGCACAAGAGATAGACCGGCAACGAAGGCACGACACAGGCATGCATAGATATAGATAGGTGATCATGTATCAAGTGCATGAACAAGTACAGATGATAGATGATTGTCGACAGAATATTGTCGGTAGTCGACCGAGGGGGTACCCACGATGGTAGATTGTTTGGTAGAGGTGCGCGTGATTAGGAAATAGATGGTGACACAAGGCGCAAAGACAATGATTTAGACAGGTTCAATCCGTCTGATCGATATAATACCCTACGTCATGTGTCTTTTGTTGGATTGTATTGAATATGAGATGATTTCAAGGGGGGCAGGGTTACCAGTCGGTTAGATCTAGATCTATTTAGCTATATGGTAAGTATTTACAAGGAATATGACATCTATCATATCCGAACAAATCCTTCTCTATCTTCAAGATTCTTCTGATTGCCTTGCGGTGCATGCCGACCAGAGCCGAGCACCGTAGGCCTTGATCTTATGGGCTGGACCTCCCCTGGTGGTGCGGCCCATGTCTTGTCCTATAGATACCGGGGGTCATATCCCCCACAATGATAAAATGATGTATGAACAAGTGAATGAAATGAAAAGCGGAGCTTTGTAGATGTCGAGGACGGCGTCGGCTAGGTTTAAAAGGGTCGACCTTGCTATGATAAGGAAGAGGGGTTGTAGCATTGTGTTCTGGTGAACTACAGCTAGCTACGGCTTGCTGCGGTCTACTGCTGGCTAGCTGCGGCTAGCTACGGCTGGCCGGTGGCTGGCTAGATGTGGTTGGGGCTGGTCGGAGAGGTCCGGCAGTGACGTCCCACTCTAGCGGATGGCGCAGCAGGGTCGCATCCTCCCTACGACAGTGAAGACAGCGGCATGAAGGCCGGTCTCAGACAAGGTCGATGGAAGGGAGGAAAAGGCAGAGTCTTGGACCTTGAGGGCCCACTGGCGAGTCGTCGGCGAGGCGCTGGGTCGTCGGGGCGCTGCTAGATGGTGGCTTGGCCGTGGTCAAGGAGTAGAGGTGTGCCTTCCCTACAGCAGTGGAGAACGGCGGCATAGGGGCTAGTCTTAGGTATGAACGGCGACGAGAGAGGGAAAAGGAAGGAGCTTGGGGCTTTGGTTGCTCACCGGCGACAGAGAAGAGCTCCGACGAGGTGGTGGCACGACTCTAGCATCGGTCATCAAGGAGGAAGAGTCCGACGGCAAGGTGGTGCTATGGAACGGCACCGGTGAATGAGTCTGGCACGATGGAGATGGCTCAGCATGGTCGCGACGAGGATGAAGTAGAGCACAGCATCACGGATGGAGAGGTGCATGGCGTCGTGAGCTCGGTGAAGCTCGATGCGGGGAGGAGCGGGCATGGTTGGAGTAGAGCCGGTCAGTGTTGATGGTGGACGAGCTCAGCACGGCGTCCGTAGGGCGGAGCAGGGAGGTGGTGGTGTTCGGCAGTCGACACTGGCTGTGGGTCGATGAGGCGGTGGAGCGGCATGGCTCTGCGGTGGGTGGCAGTGGCGGGCGGTGGGGTTTAGCAAAGAAGAAAGTGGTGAGCTTGGTGACGGCGCTGCTCGGAGGAAGGAGAGCAGCATCGATGGATGGAAAGCTGAGGAAGAGGAGCAGCGGCGGATTGGGAGCAGGTGCTGAGGAGCGGCGGCTATGGCTTTTATAGCCACATGGGCTAGGGTTCCTGAGGATGCCGGCGATCCCCGTCGTTCGTGCTAGGGCAGGGACATGCGGCGTGCATCCCTTGGCTCTTGGTACGGATGTAGAGGCATGGGGATGGGACAGCAGGCGGCGGCGGTGGCGTCTGGGGAGCGAGAACGCATCTAAGGAGCGGCGCAGATGCGCCTTGGGTTTGGGTGCAAGGGAGCACGACGGCTCAGGCCAGCGGGGGCCGATGTGGGTTAGCAGGCCGCGGCGCTGTGCTGCTAGGCCAGCGGGGAGCGAGGTGAGCTGGGACAGTGGCTTGCGGGCTTGCACGTGCGTGGGCCGGAGGCAAGGAGCTGGGCGCTGGCATGGACGAGCCAGAGCGCAAGCTGGGATGAGTGGAGGAGGAAATGGCCAGATGGGCCTAGCGGGTGGAGGAGAAGGAAGAGAGGGATGGTGGGCTGGTTGGGCTAGATGGGAAAGAAAAAGGAAAAGGAATTTTCCTTTTTAAGATTAAGGAACTTTGAGATGGAATTCAAAAGGATTGGAGATGAATTGCTANGNATTTGTGCACTCCAAACTCCAAACAAAACTCACAACCNNAAACNAACTCAAGGACAAGGCACACACCTACAATCAATTCTATATGAGTGCAACAATTTATTAGCAACTCTCCTAGGTTTGACTTAGGTTTGACCTAGAGACTACATGATCCACGCATTGCATAATTTTTTTTAAAAAAGCTAACATTTTTGGTTGCTCGAAAAACCCGGGTTGTTACAATTAGTTACCTTCTCAAACTACCTTTCCATCCATATGTGGATCATCGAAAACAGAGTCGCTATGTGACCTAGGCATCCTTTTTACTACACGCTGCTCCTGAAGCTCGAGATGGACTCGAACTTGACTTGGATTCAGCCTCCAACTTGGCTTGGACATCCTTGCTTAGCTCATAAGGTGGTGGCCAAGGAGGAGGATGTCCTTAGGTATCTCTTAGGTGTTCTCCATCTCCTTGGGGCGTGCTCCAACTTAGACTTGGGTGTGAATAATAAGCCCGCGACGACGTTGTAGCACCCGATAGAAATAGTGACATAATATCTTGATGATTTGAAGACCTTTCTGACATGATATTGAGGTGGGACTAGATCTATTTGAAAGCTTATCAAATAATCTTTCCATCAAGTGCTCATTGATCTCAATCGCACTCCGGATGGACGAGTTATGACCTTCGCTATGAAGCAGTGTCGTGCTGCCGACAAACCGAATGTTGGACTTCGATGAGCTTGCACTCCAAGATCGGTCTTGTTCATGGCATATCCATACTCTATCATCATCACCATCGTTCCTAAGCACATTTGAAATACCGATATTAGGTAATAACAAATTCTTAGTTTTATCATTATGCAAACATCCAACGAGCTCATCTTATTTTTAATTTTTATGGGCATATCCATAGGTGTCGTGTGCTCGTCAAGTTCGGTGCCGCCGCTCCGAGTAGAGCTCTTTAGCTCCCCACATCATTACTCCTCCGTACTGTGCAGATCGAAAAGTTCAGCGTCGCTGCTGCCCCATGCTATTTGGATGGATCTGTTCGACGCTATGAAATCAAACAAGATGGACATAAATCAAATTTGACCGGACAACAAACTACAAATCCCTAAATCCCCTAACAGGCGAGAGCGCTGATCCATGTGTGAGCGAAGGGCGGCACACGAACAGCGGCGGCCTCACACGAGCAGACAATGGCAGTGGTCTCCCACTAGCAGACGACAGCAATGGCCTCCGCCCTCCTGTGGGGAGAAGGCGCCGGGCTTAGAACTCCATTGATGCTCGAGGTGCTAGTGGAAGCGGAGCGATAGGAAGGTGGAGACGGAGCAGAGGCAGATGGTGGCAGCATGGGACGTGGGCAGGAGGCGGCATTGCCGGTGACAGGAAGCGACCATGGATAGGGGCGATGCTGCAGAAGGAACGAGAGGATAATGTTGCAAGTTCTCTTATCTTGAGAACTAGATGACACCCTGCGCATTGCTGCGGGAATTTGTAGTATTGCATGTGTAATTAAAAATTCGAATGGAACATATTGTATTTTGTTATATGTAAAGGTTAAAAAGACATATGGAAGGTACAAAATCATTTCTGGAATTAAACCTTCTAGACAACTTATTTTGAAACTAAAAATGGTGGATTTCAAGAAGTTTGGAGAAATGAAAATTGTAAATTCAAAAATAGAACCGACATCGTCGTAGCCATTTAGAATATAACATGATGAATTCGAGAGGAATGAAATCTCTGTAGTAGGACGTGACACTAACGTCTTTACCTAAATTAAAAAAAAAAAGAGATTTTACTGCTCCAATAAAGGAAAAGTTGCTCCGTGCAGACCAAAGGCGAAAGCAAAAGATCATGTTATGAAAAAAAAAAACCAAAAGACCAAAGGCCGTATTTAACCCTGAGCTATTGAGCTCCGAGCTATCTTGACGTGGCCTGTATGAATGGATACATTGCATCTGAGTAGCAGCATTGAGTAATTGGAACGTGTGCATCTCCTAGCGTAGAGAAAATGACGGGAAAAAATTCTACTTCTACTTAAAAAAGGGAAAACTAACTGATGGGCGTGCAGTGTGCTCTCGTCCACGCGTTCAATCCTTTCCCACCGACAACACCGAGGCTCCCGTCCAGGCGTCCACAACTGTGCGAGCGCATGGCGCATGTCTCTCTCTATCCCCTTCCCTTCCAAAAGCTTCCCATCCCTTTCCCTGCCCTTCACACACCCCGCGCTAGTACAGCAAGCTCAGTCCTTTCCCGTCCCTTGAAGACATCGTTCCTGTGTGGACATGGCTGCAGGCGGCGGGTTGCACCACGGTAGCCAGCTAGCCGCTGGATGAATGGAGGCGGCAAGATGGCCGGCGATGGCGGTGTGGACCTGTAATAGTACTCTGCGTTTGTGACGTTGGTGACTGGAGTCCTCATCGTCCCCACCATCGATGGAGCCTGGGCAGGACCATGATATTGTGCAGAGCGCCACCACCACCGCGGCTCTCATCGCCCCAGCCAAGCACAACAAAATGGCCATGTAGGTACGCTTGGAGTTTGATCTCACCCTGCAAAAAATGATGCGCTGCACCGCACTGGCCATCTCCAGGACGTGCTTGTCGCTGAGCCACTCTGTTTCTGCCTCCAGGCCGACGGGGGGAGACGAGGATAACAATCTTGGCGCATCGCAGAGGACAGTGAGCTCCAAGACCTTCAAGAGCCCCGAGCGGCACTTGGAGAAGCGCACCTAGCGGCTCACGGTCACCCAGTCGTCGATCGGCCACAGCTACACGCAGCTGTGCGGCAACATCACCACCGACCAGCATATATGGCGGCTCACGGTCACACAGCCCTCGATCTGTCATCTGATGCAGCTGGGAGGATTCATTTTATAGGGGAAGATTGTACTGGGGTAGGCCGCAGACGTTTCACCATCTGGATGCATGCGTGGTGGCTAGTGGAGACGTTTCGATGCATGGTGATGGTGGTTTAGTGGAGAGCGCAGGAGACAGGACATGCGGCAGGATCGCTGGAGGTGAAGACCAAGCGATAGTTAGTGCCGTAGTGATGAGCACCGGATGGATGAAAGCTGATGGCGTGGCTTAATGAGAAGATAGGAAAATCACCTAGTGGGGATCTCCTATTTTGGTATAGGAGATAGGTAGGAGACAGGAGATAGGAGATGCGGCCCTGTACAGAGGACGTGTTCTTTTCCATAGGAGAGGGGACTAAAGACTAAACTTTAGTTCCAATTAGTCCATTTGAAACAAACAGTAAGGACTAAAACAGGGACTGGGAACTAAAATATACTAGTGCCTTAGGGAGCTGCTTATTGGACCTAATGGGCCCTAATTGATAGCCATTGCCCTTCAATAATTGCTCCTAGCGCCCTCATCCACCGATCCCTAAACCCTCAGCGCCACTTGCTCCCTCGCCCTCTCTCTCGTCCCCGCTGCCTCCCCGATCATGCGGACCCCTGCGCTGCCGCTCCCCCTCCTCCCCTGAGCCCTCACCGTCCTCAGTCGGTCCGCACGCCGCCACATCTCCGCCACGCATCTCGCTCGCACGCCGCCGCCGCGGCTCACCCTCCTCCCCATACCGCATCCACCATGGTCGGCTACGGGAACAACTATAAGGATTACTTCACCGGGTCTTCTTCCTTCCCCGCCACCGGATCTGAGCCCTACCCTCAGTTCCCCGGCACCGACGAGTTCAGCGTGTACTCACAAGCTCCTTCTTCTCCCTATGCCTCCCCCAGCCTCTCTGCTCCACGGACGCAGCTGGAGAGCCTTGACCTGAACTCCTAGGCCGAATTCCCCAACCTCGACGTCTTCCCCAACCAGAAGCAGCTGCCGTCGGAAGCATTTCGGGCCAGCGTTGGGCTCCCTCCCCTTGGCCCTAGTGGCAGACCAGATCACGTCCTAGAACTGGCCGTGGAGGTAGCCATGCTGCGTGCCCAGGAGGTAGCCATCATGGAGCTCTGTTGACCGGAGCGGCATCCGGTAAACAACCAATAGAATCCGCTCCTCAAGGTTTGCCACTTTTCGGAATGGGCGGTGGTGGCCACGGGGCCCAGATGAGGCAGACGTTGTCCCGTGCATCCACATCTGCCGCCAGCAACTCCGACACCGTGGATCTGGACGGAGAGGATGACGACAACAACAAAGAATCCGATGAGATTGCCCTTGCGTCGGTAAGATCCAAACCCTAAACCTTATTTTGTTGTATATCCTATTTTTTATTGTGTTTTGGTGACCTCCAGATGATTATTTAGCATGGATTTGTGATGAACCTATTACCATTTTGTGCTTAAGTTATCTGTTACATGAAAACTACATGTTGTATGTTTTTGTGCTTATGTTTCTGTTACATGATAACTACATACTGCATGTTTTTGTATCATTGATGAAAGCTATTTTGATATGTCATGTCCTCTTTTTCATCTCTTTTATAAGAAAAATGACAAGGCCAATTGGTTCGATCAAAACATTACCACTTTGTGTGAACTCTACGTTGAGCAAATGAATGCTGGAAACTGGAACCAGTGAACAATGACAACTAGAGGTCTCAATATAATTAAAAGCAAATATGAAAAGATAATTAAACTGAGGCATAGTAGAAAACAATTAAAGAATCGAGTCAATCATTTGAACCCGATGTGGCATTTTGGGGACAAACTGATGAAGAACACAGGGTTAGGCCATAGGTCTGATGGAACAATTGATGCAACACCGGAATGGTGGAAAAACGAATTGAAGGTACTGTCACACTATCTAACTTTTGTCAAAGTTGGGATTTATGAGTTCATTGTGACTAAATCTGTGCATTACAGGGATGGTCTGCAGAGTGCAAGAAGTTTCAATGGGGCTGGCCTACTTATTTCCCCTATCTGGAGCAAATGTTCAAAGGGGTAGTGGTAGATGGCTCTACATCTTGCATCCCAGAGCAGTTTCCAGCAGCTGTAAGTCAGGAACAAGGATATGTGCAACTATGGGAGGCAGGGGCTACGGGAGGGACTGGTACCGATGGTTTTGAAAACAGCCCAATGAGCAGTTCCAGCCACAAGAGGGGCAGCACAAGCAAAACTACTTCTGGTGAGAGTCCATCAAAGAAGAAAAGGAACCACTGCTGAAGACTATGTTCACTGGTATAATAGAAAAGTTTGATGAGGACAGGAAGGCTGCAAATGATAATCTGGCCTAGTTTAGGAGCAACAAAGAAGCCCTCAAGGAAGCTAGGAAGTTGAAGAAAAAGGAGAAGAAAGAAGAAGATGTTAGGAGATGTTTGGCAATGGTCAAGGAGTGTGGAGCAGATAACAAATCAGATGAATTCTTCGTTGCTACAACTTTGTTTAAGGAAGAATATTATCGGCAGGTCTTCTGTGAAATTGATACACTGGAGGGCAGACTTGTGTGGCTGCAGAAATGGGTTCAGAATGGGGTAGGGAAGGGCTAGATAAGTGCATTTCTATATGTGTGATGAACCTATGCATTTGTGTTGAACCTATGTATTTTAGTTCAATGATTTGGCTTGTAATGATGTTTGATTGCTTCGTGATTGATTTGTGATTGCTTCGTGATTGATTTGGCAGTGATTGATTCGATCTTCATTGATGTGTTCAGGTTGATGATGGTAATGCCGCACATGGTTCTGAGGATGATTCATAGGACAACAATGATTCATCTTCATCATCAAGTGATGATTCATCGTCAACTGATTTTGACGAGGAGGATGCGGTGGTATAGTACTATATGAGAGACCAAAAGAGGAGGCAACAAATGGTTGTTGCTGCTTGCACTCTAGGTATGTATCACCATGAGCGTCACATGAACAGAACTGAACGTAGAGTACCGGCAGAATCTGGTTACTAATGGATCACAAGAACCTTAGACCATAGGACACAATGCTACAGAAAATTTAGGATGAGGAAAGAGTGCTTCGATAAGCTTCATAGTGTGCTTCAGAGTTCATATGGATTGAAGTCCACATGTAAGATGACATCAATCGAAGCTTTAGGGATGTTCTTATGGATGTGTGCATCGCAACAATCAGTTAGGCAAGCTGACAACCGGTTCACATGTTCATTATGCACAGTTAGTAGGAACTTTGATAAGGTGTTGGCTTGTGTGTGCAAACTAGCAGCTGATACAATTAGGCCAAAAGACCCTGAATTTAGAGCTGTGCATAAGAGGCTGCAATCTCCTAGGTTTGCTCCTTTCTTTGATCAGTGCATTGGAACACTAGATGGAACACATGTGAAGGTAGTGGTGCCAACAAATTAGGTAGTACCTCACATGGGAAGACATGGGTACACTAGTCAGAATGTGCTGGCCCTTTGTGATTTCAATATGAGATTCACATTTGCTATTGCGGGATGGCCTAGATCGGTTCATGACATGCGGGTATTCAAAGATGCAATTGACAAGTATGGCGACAGATTTCCGCATCCACCTGAAGGTATTGATTTATCCTATTACGTCTTGTTTAATCTAAATTCTCTTACTTTGCATTTGGCTTACAACAAATTGCAACCGTGTAGGGAAGTTCTATCTTGTCGACTTGGGTTATCCAAACCGACCGGGTTATCTTGCACCCTACAAGGATACAAAGTATCATGTCCGGGAGTATCGATAAGGACCTGCCCCAAGAGGTAAAAAAGAGCTCTATAATTATGCACATTCTTTACTTCGAAATGTCATCGAGCGATCATTTGAAGTTTTGAAGATGAAGTGGAGGATTTTGTTGGACTTACCGAGTTATCCGATGCCAAAGCAAAGCAAAATAATTCTTGCGTGCATGGCCCTTCATAATTTCGTAAGAGAGAATGATAAGAAGGATAGGGACTTTGAGAGGTGTGATGAAGATGAAAACTACAATCCACTAGAAGAACCATGGTCTAGTCAAGCTAATGGAGCTAGTACTACTCATGGTGATGAAGATTCAAGTATGAATCAGTTTTGGGATTTGATAGCCGATGGTTTGTATGTTAGGAGGTAGCTTTGATGATTTATAATAATAGAGATTGTAGAACTGCATGAACACTGTTTTGAATAAATAAAATTTGGTGATTTTTAACCTGGCCAGTGAGCGACGCAGGCACGTGCGCAGCTGAAGCCAGCGCGGGAACACAGCAGCGTGTGGGAGCAGCCAGCCAGCCAACGTGGGTGAGCAGAGATGGACAGCAGCATTGATCAGGGGCTCTTTGGACATTGTTCAGGTGTATTAACGATGTTTAGTTCTTTCTAGTTCATGGAAAAGAACACCATTTTAATTTCTTTACTAGCTCCTGTTTTAGTCTCTGTTCTTAGATAAAAGAACACGCCCATAGTGATGGTGGCCTTTAGAATTAATGAACCCACCTAAAAGTGGAAAACGGTCAGATACGCTGCAGATGGCAGGCAACGCCCTCCAATGGTTCATTTTGTATTTATGTAAGAGTATATGTTTTATTGTTTTATTTTCTACGGCTGGGTAGTCTACGACTATATCATTCTATTTTCTAATTTCAAATGAGGGGTGGCTCTGGATGTCTCAGATTTTATAAAAAAAAGTATTTGGTCCAAAGTTCCAAGAAAATGTCCTGCAGAGTTCAATTGTAAGATAAATTAAAATGCAGTGTTAGTACGAGTTAGAGCAATAATGCATATGATTTGAAGAAGAATTGAAACACATGACGTGTTAGTTAAACAAATATTAAGCCACAAGTCGTAAGAGTAACCATACAATAAATCGTATTTTCTGTTGCAACGCACGGTCATTATTGCTAGTACTACTAATATATGCAGGGTCTGGGACGTGTAGGACTTTGGGGTTCGGTCGTGGGCTGATACAAAATGCTAAGGTGGTGGACGTGCAAATATAAGGAGCCCAATGCAAGTGATATGTGGATTCAGTTGCATTATGATTTCAGTCGTCTATAAGGAACGTGGCTTAGGTGCTGTTTGGTTCAGGTCAGCCAACTGCGACGTTAATGGAATCAAAACCAGCGCCATCCACTGCAGTGTAAAGGATACCGCGCGCCACTTTGTTTTGTTGGATGCGCTAATGGCTTCCATGATGGCGGGGAAGCAGATAGCGGCGGCAGGAATGGAGGGGGGACGGTCTTCTATAAGGCTGGATCCATTTACGGCGTGAGAATTGTTACGAGCCATGCAAACCAAACGCAAAACTACGTAATCTGTTGGCGCTGTAAATAGTTGGCGGGCTGGAAAGGCTGAACCAAACAGCACCATATTGTATATCTAGTAGATTTGGATATGAATGAAATGATACGAGTGAAAACAACGAATCATTTATACTGTTATACAATGCCTTGCGACTTGCGTGTGCGTTAAGACTGTCGTCGTCGATTTCTTCCCCCCCATGTTTGATATTGCTCCGTTGACTAGCTCAAAACCAAGATGACGGTGGCATGTTATCTTACTATCACTAGTTAGAGGCCCTAACGGAGGCTTCACGTTAATTCTCACTAGACCCGTTAGGAAAAAAGATAAATCTCATAAATTCTCACAATAATCAGAAACATCTAGCTTTAATTTAGTATACTTTAATCATCACAATCAATAATAACCATTGGATCTATCCTATTTTATAAAAAATTACACACCTCTGCCATTATAAAAAAAATACATAAAGTAACCCCTAATTTTGCATTCTAAATTACCCATCGCTGCCATTATGAATGATAATTTAAAATAACCCCCTAAATTTATATAAAAAGTATCTATCTCTGTCATTATGAGAGATAATTCAAATAACCTGTAACACCCTAAAATTTGCTCCTTTAGAAGTAGATATAAATTGAGGTAGTTTTGAATTTTTGAGCTCATGAAAACCTAGAGAAATAATAATTTTTCATTAAATTAAAATTCATCATAGGATGTAGAAACATGGATGTGCATACATGCCGGTGNATTTGATCTATTGCAATGAGTGGTTGAATCCAAAATTCAAAATGAATTTAAAATGCTATTGAAAATAAATTGGAAAATGGCTTTGAAACAAAAGAAAAGAAAATTAAAAATAAAATAATTTAAAAAGTTATAAATTTATTTTTGGAAAACTTACCAAAATTGCTCATTTTTGTTTGAATTGAAAAGTGTATTTGAAACCCT
>CM009608.1:12285922-12301973 GCA_002993905.1 Miscanthus sacchariflorus | reverse complement strand
GTTCTGGCTCCACCCGCCTCCTCCTCCTCGACAACGCGAGCCAGTGGGGATCATCATCGATCTGCAGCAATTTCTCCGGCGCCCAGCTGCAGATCTACCCAGTCGTGGTGCCCAGCGGCCGACGCGAGGGAGGCAACGTAGTTGACGCACCCGGCTAGCCATCCTCCCCTGCCGCGAGCTCGTTGACGACGATGCCCAGGAGGTACTGATGCAGCGCGCAGAAGCTCGTATGCTCTGGTTTGTTACCGTTACGAAGGTCAACCAAACAAATCAAGTAATGGCTTACATTGTTTACGTTTGCAGTGTTTTTTCATTCCCTTTACATTTGTGTTTCCTTAGCCCAACCAAACACCGCCCATGTGCGTCGCGTCTGGGGACGTGGATGCCACGCGTGGGGTTGCGGGGAGCGAAAATTCGTAGGCTGTCCAACAAGTTGGCAATATAGATCCCTCTGCCGTCGAAATGATTCACGAACTTTACTTTGAGTGTCATCGTCTAAATGGGTTCTAACCCGCTCCGTAGGTTGACGTGGCTGCTAGGTTGACGTGGCTGCTGACTCTGCATCTGACGTGTGGGGTCGTGGTCCACCTCTTCTCCTTCTTGGTGCCACTGCCTGGCTCGGCGGCGGCGAATGCCACAGCTACCTCTGCAGCCAGTTCGCGGACACGACGTCCACGGTGGACGCCATGTTCCCGCACTTCTCGGTCTAACTCGTCTTCACCATGCTCTGTGCCGGCTCCGTCCGTGCCAAGAACACTATGAACATCATGCTCACCAATGTGCTCGTCGCCGCCACCGGAGCGCTCTTCTACTACATCTTCGGCTTCGCCTTCGCCTTTGGCATGGCCTCCAACGGCTTCATCAGCAAGTAGTTCTTCGGGCAGTGGTGGAGCTAGAGCAAATGTGAGGGGGTGCGCTTGTCCTGTAGGTGCATAAGATTTTACCGTATGGATGCGAATATGGTAAAAATTTGATCATATTCACTGTTTTTTATATTCTTGTAGGTGCGCCCGCACCCTGTAGAGTGTATATAGATCCGTCCATGTCTTCGGGCCCCAGCACCTACGCAAGACCGGCTTCACTTACGACTTCTTCCTGTACCAGTGGGCCCATCGCCGCCGCGGGCATCACGTCGGGCTCCATCGCCGAGAGGACCCAAGTTCGCCGCCTACCTCATCTACTCCGCGTTCCTCATAGGGTTCGTCTACCCCAGTGGCCTCCCACTGGTTCTGGTCCGCCAACGGCTGGGACGCCGCCAGCCGCACGTCTGGCCCGCTGCTCTTTGGGTCCGGCGTCATCAACTTCACGGGCTCCCGCGTCGTCCACATGGTCGGCGGCATCGCGGGCTCTTGGGCGCGCTCATCGAAGGCCCCCGTATCGGGTGCTTCGACCACGCCGGCCGCTCAGTGGCGCTCAATGGCCACAGAGCGTCGCTCGTGGTGCTCGGCACCTTCCTGCTGTGGTTCGGCTGGTACGGGTTCAACCCCGTCACAACCACCATCGTCGGCAGTGTCGCCGCGGTCACCAAGCTGTTCGGGAAGTGGCTCTAGATGGGCCATTGGAACGTGGTGGAAGGTCTGCAACGACCTCCTCGGCAGGTTCGCGGCCATCACGGCCGGGTGCAACATGGTCGAGCCGTGGGCGGCCGTCATCTGTGGGTTCGTGTGCGCGTGGGTGCTCATCGGCGCAAATAAGCTCGCCGCGCAAGTTCGACGACCCGCTGGAGGCGGCGCAGCTGCACGGTGGGTGCGCGCCTGGGGCGTCCTCTTCATGGGGCTCTTCGCGAGGCAAAAGTATGTGGAGGAGATCTACGGCGTTGGGAGGCCCTATGGGCTGTTCATGGGTGGCAGCGCCAGGAAGAAGATGAGGTGGACCACAGCCCCCACATGTCAGATGCAGAGTCAGCAGCCACGTTAGCATGCAGAGCGGGTTAAGAGCCGTTTGGACCTAAATGACACCGGAATCTAAGTTCGTGGACCCAGAGATAGCATTTAATAGTAGGGGACCTAAATGACACATGTTGCCAACTTGAAGGACGGTCCATGAATTTTTCTCTTGCGGAGAGGAGGACAGGGGGCTGAGGAGTACATACACGCAATCCTGACCATCAGATTTGAATAAGTAATGAGAGAACTGAATGGTTTATTTGTCCGATATTGTTTTTCTAGGCACACTTTATGGGGTGTGTGACGGAGGGCCATCTCAGCGAAGGTGTTTTTTTAGGTAGACTTAGCATAGAAAAAGACGATGTTTTACTAAGATAGATATGTGGATGTCATGGTCATCATAAAATAAATTAGATTTAAATTTTTATAGAAAGTATAAAATGTAAATAGACATACTACATTCTCATAGTCGTTTCGCATGGTAGTTGTCTCTCGTTGCAACCCACGACATGTTTTGCTAGTAAAAGAATAAACGACCCTAATCACAAATACATTTACTATTTGTATAAATATTTTTTAAATATAAATACTTATTAGTTAAGGAACTGCCGATGGATTTTATTTATTGGCAAATGGAGTATGAAAGGAGCATATCGCAATTAGATATGCACCAGGATGTCTATATATATATGGCATATGCTAGCTTGTACATACTATATACCTACCTGTCCATGCTCTGTAAGTAGAGACAAATCTCGTAGCACAATTATTCATTATTTTAAGAAAAAAAACTGTCATATATACAGATGATCAAATCTTAGAAAGTTCGGCTGGGGAGTATTTTATTCCATAATATGTGCCCCAGATAGGAGTATAAAGTCAACGGATGGCCTCTATATACAGTGATTGTGTCAGCCGTAGCCACGATATAATAAGAAAGAAAGCCCCGAGAAAGGCAGCGCTTACCGTCAGCTCAAAATGAAGAACACCGCCCGCCGCGACGACGGTATTGCAGCGGCCGCGATCCTGATCGCCGTTCTTCTCGTCGGATGTCTCTTGACCTCCGTGCATTGTAAGTAGATATACCAAGAGAGTGATTTCTCTCTAGCTATGCCGGATGTGTGTATATATATATTCTGACACAATGCAATGCTTTGATATATATAGGTGCTCGAGTGCCTACAGATGTCACCGGAGAACGCGCGGCGGAGGTGACATTGGGTCGACCTCTACCCTTTTGCTACAAGTCGTGTGGCAACGGGCGCTGTGACTTCTGCTGCGCGAGCGACTACACGCCGACGTTCTGCTGGGATAGTGAAGCCATGTGCAAGCACGAGTGCCATCCGCCATTCCACACATGAGCCCTCCCGTACGAGGATGTCACAACGAGCATGGATTAGGGAAAACGAATTCTCTCAAGTCTCGTCATGTATGCAGGTTCCTAGCGTCAGTCGCGTGCATGTATGTCATTGGATTTATTAGTCTCGGATGCATTGAACGGCCCGACCGTTGTCATCTCCGTGTAACATGTTGGAAGCTAGTACAAGGCTTTCCGAATAAAAGCTACCGTAGCAGCATATTGCCGTTCCGAACTGTATATGTTTTTTATTTTGTGCGGCTTGTCTGGTTGTGCAGCACTACTTCGATACTATTTTTTAGAGAACGAATAATATTTTTCTCTTATAATAAATCAGCATAAGCAACAGTATAATCCAAATTTCAGCGAAACGAAGAACAACTTCTACTTCTATGCAATACTCTCGTCCTGCAGACAACATGAGGGGCACGACGATTCGTCGATTTCTCATTTGCAGCTGTTTTTTTTGGTACGGTGTCTTGAGGCTTCGACTTCCAGCTGTTTAAATCATTCGAGTGCTAGTTCTCTTGATGTTAAACGTTCAGGGTTCAACGTCGCGGATAGGGATACACTGCAACTTTACCTTAGCCTTACTTTAATTTATGCTCAAAGACAAAAAATTGGGTGAACAAATTTCAAAAAAATATAGTAGTAGTAGTAATAGTAATAATAATAGCAGTAGTAGTAGTAAAAAATCAAGGCACCTCAAGCATCGCTTTCGCCTTGAGTTAATAAGATTTAGGCTGCCAGTATTTCAGCTGGTAGAGCCCTTGTTTGTCCATCTTTGTTTCTTTATTAGATAAAACAGGTACAAGAATAAGTGTGAGGGAGATCTCTCAAGCGTAATAAACACACAATAATTCGAAATCTCTCATCAACACGTTGCACAATATCGGACGATCCAACATATAGAAGAACACGACAGATGGACTCTAGAGAGGGTTAGCTGAACTTCTGGTTCAACCAAACCACCTATGAGACTCCCCTTAGCTCCTTCCTCTTTAATGATGGTTTGTGCAACACTACCTTCAACTCTTTAAAATCTTGAGTTTAAATAAACATAATCTTGATCACTAAAATTAAATTCAATTATCCCTACTATCTCCTCATGATGAACATGCCTTTCTATGGTTGGCTCGCATATTCTTTATTTTCCTCGCTAATATTCCTATCACTTGTGAACAAGCTATCATAGGGAAAACATGTCATCTAAGTAGTTGATGAATGAGATATGGAATGATGAAAGAAATCTTGCTTCTTTTTGCAAAGTACTTGGGAATTTTATCTTACAAAAATTCAAAATCAATAGCTTGTCTCCTCAATGATGTTAAAATTTCTACCAAGACCATATGTTAATCTCATTAAAAACCTTACACATATGCTACTTGTCTTTGCATTGAGTTTTGTCAAATTGTTGTGACCCTTGTGAGAAACTCTTCATGCTTTCATGATCAAGGTCGCGTACACGCCACCCTAATATGCCAACTTCTACACTGGAAGTTGCACAAAAACATGTCATCCATCCATCCACCAAATAAGAACTCCATGGGAATTTTGATCTCTATCTACAATTATCTAGGAAGAAGAGGCATGGCAATGAAAAAAATGGAAACATGAAGGTCCAAGAAGAAGAAAAAAGGTTGGACACATGAAGGTCCAAGAGAAAAAAAGATAAAGAGAAAAGAGAGAGAAAAGTTGGGCACATGAAGGCCCATGGAGAGATTGTCATGCCCTCTAAAGTTTATTAAGGAGAAGAGACCATGAGTAAAACAGGAGTTATCTTAATCCACATATCCACACACTTGCACATCTTGATCAGATTGTATGACTTGCTTCTCCTCGAATCCGGTTTTGACTTAGCAATATATGTAATGCAAGTATGCTTCCTTTTCATTCCCTACCCTAAGCTCCACAAATGCCTTATTAGAAGTAGGATGAAAAGAGGCAAAACAATGCCTTGGTGAGGAACCATATACATTAAGCAATCTCAAAGAAATATTTTGAAGAGCAAGGTTATGTTTTAATTTGAAAATCTTTCAAAAGCCCAACTTTTCAAAGCAGGTGAAGTAAAGATAACCGGATTCTGATCCGTTCCATTTCTTAACCACTCAAGATGGTGTGGTAGACACTTTAAAATTCACATATATAGATGAGGCTTGGAATAACTTATATGCAGGCATCATACCATTTGAGGCGATGTTCCACCTTAGTCCTTGAACTTTACTCGAGGACAAGCAAAGGGCTAAGTGTGGGAGAGCTTGTTGGTGGTCCTTTACTCCTATTTTTAACCGCCAACTCTCAAATAAAATCCGCTCAAATGAATGCCAAACTTAGAATTAGGGCTTATAACTAATAAGTTCCATAAGTTTTGGTGATTGTTTATTTACAGGAGGACATGTCAGAATAATACAGAAAATATGCTTAAGGTATACAAAGAACACAACAAAACAACATCCGACATGAGCCCAAGGGGGGAGAAGGCCCACTTACCAGGCAGATCAGGGCCCAATCACGTGGAGAATAAGACCAAAACCAACAGCAAAACCATCTCGACTTGGCCCATCCACCCATGGTCCATATGAGAAGCCTACTTAGAGTGCACCAGCCAAAATTGAGCATGGAAAGGCCCACTAGGGGGTCGGCCTACCCCCTATGGAGCCCAACTAGGCCCATCCTGCACGAGGAGCCACTTACTGCCTTTCCAAGGTTGGTTGCACAGGATGGGCTCAAATTCAATGCGCTAGATGAAGGTTTGGAAGGAATCATGGAATATTCCATGGATCATTCCCTCCTCTCTACCTATAAAAGAAGGCCACCCCCTCCTAATTCAACAACAACCACACCAAGGAAGAACAAAAGCTTCACTGCAAGGGCATAGTTCCTAGCTAGCTAGAGCAAAGTAGTAGGGAGAGATGTGAGGGAGAGTTTGGGGAAATGTCTGGGATTGTTGGTAGTCTCCCCAAGCTTGTACCATGATGAACACCTGCTCTGTACCTCGATGGATACATTCGCTAAGTAAGTATTTGTGATTCATATGGTGGTGAGTCTTTCAGTCATTTAAGCTTTATTCTTATTTGCTTATGGGTTCATCGTCCATTCTCATAGCGGATGCTCTAGTAGAGGACCCCTGATGAAGATGAAAGTTCTTGATCGACGCTAGAGTAGTAATCGATAGTGTAGACGTGGTGTCTAGGCTCGAGGTTACCTTTGTTTGCCTCATTCCCCATGGTTGAGGGGTAGGCGACAAGTGGTGACAACCCTGGCCGTCCTTTGTTGATGAGGACGTGACACCATCGGATATGACCATTGATTATAAGGTGAGCTCGTTCCTACATTTGTATAGTGATTTTTTGTATACTTCACTTGGTTCCCCATGTACATGTCATTATTTGCTTGTAGGTACAAATGTGTCTCAAAGTGCAAGTCCATCAAAGTTGAACTTTTAGTTCATCGATGGCCCGACAAGACTTCATTGGGAAGGCCATAACTCCTTCATCTGAAGTGAGTTTGAGGTTCACGAGCACTTGATAGAAAGTGTATTTGAAGCTTTCAAATAGATTTGGTTTGACCTCAAGATCACGTCAGCAAGGCCTCCAAATCATCGTGACAAGTTGCCGCTGTTTCTACCTAGAGCTACACCATCATCATGGCCCTGATATTCACCCTTGGGATCCTGTACCACGTTGGGGCATGCCCCAAGGAGATGGAGAACACACCAAGAAAGCCCTTGGACGTCCTACACCTTGGCCACCTCCTTAGGATGCCAGCAAGTGTGTTGAAGCCGAGTTGGAGGCCCAATGCATGTCAAGTTGGAGTCCATCTCGTGCTCTATAAGAAGCCTATAGTAAAATGGATGCCCAGGACGCATTTGAACTCCGTTTTTTACGATCCACATATGGATGGAAAGCTAATTTCATAAGCTATCAGATGGCTTTGGATTGAGTTCCAAATTATGTGGGAGTATACTAAAATTATCGAACTAGAATAGGGTGCTGCGTCACCATCTTTGGTCTATTGGGCCGTGTATTGTCTTTGAGTCCATTAGGGGGAGCGACGACCCTTAGACCTTATATTCATTTGCTGCCGCCATCGTGAGGGTTTGGGTTTTGCTTTAGATCAATTTGTCTTTGAACAGTCACCGTTATCGGTTTGTGAAACCCCATGTTGAGATCTTAATGATACATCTACAAATTGTCACTTTACTTGAGGTCAACCAGATTGAGTCACAGTTGATAACCAGAGGAGACATAATGCTAAGGTTGTAGGGTTCAGGTCTTTATGATTTGAAGCTGGATCGGTGTGTCGCTCTCCACCAAATCGATAGTTATCTTGAACCTGATGGAAGATCAGGAACTCTATCCCCATCAAGTGGTAATCAGAGCTTTAGGTACACCACCAGATTCGCATTTTACCCTGAGATCGAGTGTTTTGCCTTTGTCCCTTAGTCCATTGCCATATTTGTTTCCTGTTCTAGAACCATCCGCACCATAGCCTTTACATAATCCAGTTTTAGAGTCCGCCATGTTGAGTTTGTGTCCTAGGTCAAGGTCTTGTTGCTGGTTTAGATCGTGTTTGAGTCCCATTTGTGTTATCCGTTCATTGTTTTCCATGAACAATAGCCACCACCACCAAAACATCTGCATATTGTGTCCACATAAAGTCCTGATTCGGACTCCCTTTCTTAAAATAGTCATAACTTTTGTATCCGAAATCGAAACAGGGCGAATTTTATATCCACAAAGAATGCCAGAAAATTTTAGATCCATTTCATCCCAGCAAAGGTGGGTTCACAAAAATTATATTTGTGAAATTCAATCAGGAAAATCAAGTTTTCGGGCCCACAAATTTTTGCTTGTTTTTTACAGCACGATCTTGATTTTTTATATACCACATCTTTTATCCAATTGAGCTCAATTTTTTGTGGTTTATTCTTGTGTGCTCCTTACTAAGAAAAAATATCAAAAGAGCAAAAGCAAAAAATTAGTTTGAACAAAAAAAGAAAAGAAAAAAATAGTAAAAGAGGAGAAGAGAAGAGAAGAGAAAATGAGCACATAAGGAACACTGAATAGCTCTATTGTTTGTGGTGCCTTTTGCCTTGTCCGTATTTCCGTTACTACCTTTCATACTTGTTTCGCTCCCTTGTTTGTCACAACTGGTGCTTGGTGCTAGGAACACATATAGGCCAGCAACTAGGACAAGTGGTCCCAACATTTATTCAATATTGCTATCTGTTACTGACTTGTGTGCCACATATATACATATTTATTCTTTTGTGTGCCTCCCAAACTCTACATATACTTCATATCAGTACAGAAAAAGACCCTTACAATCTTGGTGCTATGCCCTCACAGGTATCACAAACTAGCCGCCAGTTATAACGTCCATTGTTTTGTGCTTTGGTAAGAACACTTGTAAGAATTTGGTAAGGCGTGTGAGAGTGTGTTTCAACCAACACATAATAGTTGATAGGGATTTATTTTGGTTTCTAAAAATATCAAACAATGAGTTCCTGTTTAAGAGTGAATTGCAGGAAATCATGGACCAGAAGTTTGAAAGGATGGACCGAATGAAGAACAATCAGCCATCACAAATAAACTATAATCATCAAGGTGTGAGAGGTAAATTTACCATACCATCCTTTGTTGGATCTTATGATGAAGAAGAATATTTTGATTGAGAGATGGCCGTAGAACAATAATTTAAGTCCCACCTAATTCCTAAGATACATAAAGTCAAACATGCTACAAGTGAATTCAAGGATTTTGCTAAAATCTGGTGGCGAGAATTAGCTAATTTGCATCTACAACCTAAATCATGGGATAGACTAAAAGAAGCAATGCGTGATCATTTTATTCCTCCTTATAAACATGATTTATGAAAAAATACAACGCTTAGAGCAAGGTAATATGTCTTTCTAGAAATATTATGCAGAGTTTCAAAGGTGTAGAATATGTTGTGGGACAGTAGAGGACATAGAAGATAAAATATTCACTTTTATGGTGGTTTGAGGCATGAAATACAGGATATCGTTTATCATAAAGAATTTTATATTGTCAACCGTTTATTCCAACTTGCTATGCTTGTAGAAAAAGAATTGCAGGGATGTCAACAAAAGAACCAGAGCAACATTAGCGACAACCTCACAAACTAGGTATTGGCAAGGATGGAGCAAGCATTTGCGAAAGTCGAAACCGCCATAAGCAGGCGAGTGGTCGCTTCTGCCGCTTGCAGCAGCATCTTCACCACCACCTACCACACCAACTTTGGAGTATGGTAAAATTTTAAACACTGCTAAAATTGTTAAGCCTGATAGTGAGAGCTCTACTAGTGAGAACAAAGAGATTGATATTAAATATAAAAATCTCCAAGTACCTAAATTGAAAGATTCTTTTATGATTGCTACAAAATCTGATATTGCTGAAATTGGTGATGTGTTGAATTTGTCCACCACTCATGCTATAATAGAGCAACATTTAATGGACACTAAATCTGAATTATCTTTGTCACAAAATAATTGTTCTGCTTGTGCTTGTGATAAAGAAGAGTTGTGTGATAATACTTTTGTTATTCCTATGCCACAACTAGTGACTGAGGCTGATTATTTTGTCTTGGATCCAATTACTTATACTAAAAATAAAAATTTGCTTCCCATTGCGACTAAAAAAGATGAACAAAAATTTATTGTCTTCTTTAAATACTTTGGGTTATATAGAATTTGATACTCTATGTGCTCTAAGTAATTTGAAGGAGAAATTTTTATGTGCTGAATTTTCATGGTTGTCTAGATGTACGTATCACTTTATTGGCAAATATAATTATAAAGGAGAGTATATGGTACACCGAGTTTAAATTTGTTTAAATCTAAAATATCCTTTTCTTTTGCAACAATATGATCAATTAGATGGCTGCAATAGATATAATCATGTCATGTAGAGATCCCAAAGTTTTGTTATAAAGAAATAGGTTAAATTTCAAGAAGGGGATCAATGTTGGCTACTACCTACAACCTGTCCTCCGACTATGTTCAAACCGAGCACGGTTTGCTGTCAAGAAGGGGAGGATGAAGAGGACATGACACCATCGGATAAGATCATTGATTATAAGGTGAGCTCGTTGCTACATTTGCATAGTGACTTTTGGTACAATTCACTCGGTTCCACATGTATATGCCATTATTTGCTTGTAGGTATAAATGTGTCTCAAATTGCAAGTCCATCAAAGTTGAACTTTCAATTCATCGGCGGCCCGACAATACTTTATTGGGAAGGCCATAACTCCTTCATCCAAAGTGAGTTTGAGGTCCATGAGCACTTGATAGAAAGTTTATTGGATAAGCTTTCAAATAGATTTGGTTTTACCTCAAGATCATGTCAGCAAGGCCTCCAAATCATCATGACAAGTTTCCGCTATTTCTACCAAGAGCTATGCCATCGTCATGGCCCTGATATTCACCCTTGGGACACTGGACCAAGTTGGGGCATACCCCAAGGAGATGAAGAACACACCAAGGAAGACCTTGGACATCCTCCACCTTGGCCACCTCCTTAGGATGCTAGCAAGGGCGTCCAAGCCGAGTTGGAGGCCCAATTCATGTCAAGTTCGAGTCCATCTCGGGTTCCAGGAGCAGCTTGTAGTAAAATGGACGCCCAAGATGAATCTTGACTCCATTTTTGACGATGCATGTATGGATGGAAAGCTAATTTTATAAGTTAAACAATGGCTTTGGTTTGAGGTCCAATTTACGTTGGAGGCAATTGAAATTATCGAAACAAGTCAGCATTCAAAATCTATCTGGGTGCCGCATCACCATCTTTGGTCCGTTGGGCCGTGTATCATCTTTGAGCCCATTAGGGGCACGTCCAGGGGGAGCAACGACCCTTAGACCTTATATTCATTCGGCGGTTCCATCGTGAACAATTGTCGTTATCGGTTTGTGAAACCTCACATTGAGATCTTAATCATACATCTGCAAATTGTCACTTTACTTGAGTTGCATATTATCTTGTTCTTGCTTGTGTTCTTTGATTTGCAGGAGGGATTAGCCTTCTTGGTGAGTCAACCAGATTGTGACATGGTTGATAATGAGAGGAGATGTGTTGCTAAGGTTGCAGGGTTCAAGTCTTTGTGATCTAAATCCGGATCGGTATGTCGCTCTCCACCAAATCGATAGTTATCTTGAACCTGATGGAAGATTGGGAACCTTGTCCCCATCAATTGTATTCCCCCACATTTGGGTTTGGCATAGAGCTACAGGCCAGGATTGCTTGGCAGACTAGGTGCGCTCTGGTACCCGATGTAAGCAAGTAAAAGTAGAGTTTATCATTCCTTAGACCCTAAAGCCATAGGAATCCATCTCTACCCTTGCCAACTCGATCCTTGTGTTGTCCTTGGACGAACCGGTTAAAAGAGTACACATATTCCCTATGGATTCGATACCCTTTAATATTCTCGAGGTAAAAGCTACAGCGGTATCCATTCGCTTATGGATTTATTCATGACGTAAGAAGTACCAACAATATCTTGCAAGATTTTTATCTTGTCCTCAATGGGTATACACAATTGGAGGATTCTAGTTGTACTTTTATGGTGTATCTCGTCGTCCGCCATGATGTATGATTTCACCCTTCTCCGCACCTGATCGGCTTCGTCCCTGCTGAGGGGCAAGATCTCGTGTTATAGGTATTCGATGAGTGGCCTTGCCTAGTTTGGGTTCACAGCCACTACTAGGGCTTGCCCATTCTATGATGAAATCTACTAGGGCTTGAGACTTTATGGTGGTGTGTGGCATATATGTTGTGCCATATACCATTAACTCCATGTCCCATTTGGCAATCTGGCCTGTGGCATCCCAGTTATTAATGATCTCTCCTAACGGAATGGAGGTGACCATGCTAATCGAGTGCAAGTCAAAGTAGTGAACCAGTTTTTTCTTTGCCATGTATACCCCATAGAGTATCTTTTGGATTTGGAGGTAGCGTGTTTTGCTTTCGATGAATATATGACTAAGAAAGTATACTGGGTGCTACACAGCTGTATGTGAACCTCCTCCTTTCTTTCGATGACTATGGCCACACTGACCACCTGAGTGGTTGCCACAATATAAAGGAGCAAGGGTTCCTCATCATGAGGGGCTACCAACACTAGAGGTTTGGTGAGGAAGCCTTTGAGATCATCGAAAGCTTTTTAGGCTTCTGGGATCCACTACCAGTTTGGCGTTTTCCTCAGGAGTTTGTATAAGGATAACCCCTTTTCGCCTAGCTGAGAGATGAACCAACTTAAGGAAGCCAAATATTCCATCAGCTTTTGGGCATCCTTGAGCTCTCGTGGTGGCCCCATGTTGACAATGGCCTTCACCTTAACCGGATTGGTCTTGATTCCTCATGTAGACACTATGTATCCAGGCAGTTTGTCGGATGGCACGCCGAAGGTGCATTCCTTAGGCTTGAGTTTAATTCTAAACTTCTGAATAGTATCAAAGGTCTTCGAGAGGTCCTTGATCTGGTCACTAACCTTTGGCAATTGACCAATATATCATCAACATAGGCTTCCATCTTCCTCCCGATCTAATTATGGAGGTAGCATT
This sequence comes from Miscanthus sacchariflorus, assembly GCA_002993905.1. NCBI lineage: Eukaryota > Viridiplantae > Streptophyta > Magnoliopsida > Poales > Poaceae > Miscanthus > Miscanthus sacchariflorus. The sequence continues at coordinate 12,289,147 of CM009608.1, read as the reverse complement.
CCATGCAATGCTGGTAGGTAGCCCACACATTCTTTAGCCTGAACAACATTGTTACATAGCAGTGTGCACCGATCAGGGTAATGAACGAAGTGACCAACTGATCAAATTCTTTCATTCAAATCTGGTGGTATCTAGAATAAGCACCAAGGATGCAAAACAACTTAGATCCCATAGTGGTGTCAATGATTTGATCTATACATGGCAAGGGGTGTGGATCCTTAGGACATGCCTTGTTAAGGCCCATATAGTAGACACACATTCTCCATTTATTGTTCTTTTTGGGTACAAGGACCGGATTTGCTAACCAATCTAGATGTAAAACTTCCCAGATAGACCCTGCATCGAGGAGTTTAGCAACTTCCTCTTCTATTGCTCTGTGTTTCTTATCGTTGAACCTCCTTAAGCATTGCTTTACCTGCTTTGCATCGGCTTTGATCCTTAGGGAATGCTCAGCGATCTCCATTGGAATTCTGGCATGTCAGAGGGTTTCCAAGCGAAGATGTCCTAATTCTCGATAAGGAATCTGATGAGCATGCCCTGCTGAACCTGGTTCAGGCTCTTTCCTATGTTGATAGTCATGTTCTCTTTCTCTTCCTCGAGCCAGACCCATTTTGAGTCTTTGCCAGGCATGCACATTGGAGGTGTTGACAGGCCTAATGGCATGAACTGTCTAAGCGGTGGATCCTCCTGCTTAGGGGCGACGGCTCGAATTTCTGATGTAGAGGTGCTAGCCTTGGAGCCCCCGATTCCTGACTTCACATAGTCTCATAGTCGAGTTCATGTTCATTTGGATCTAGATCACGGATGACATTCTTGACAGTCAGCTTATCACACTGGTAGGCATTCTAGATGTTTCTAGAAATCATGATGACACCATTAGGGCCTGACATCTTCATCTTTAGGTAGGTATAGCTAGGAATGGCCATGAACTTGATGAAACATGGTCTTCCCAATACAGTATGGTAGGAGTCCTAGAAGTGGACGACCTCGAAGGAGAGTATCTCCTGGTGGAAGTTTACCACATCGCTAGATGTGACCTTGAAGCCGATAATGCCTAGAGGCATGACTACTGTCCTAGCACTATCCTAGAGATTGGGACCCTTGCAGGGCGTAGTTTGTTGATGCCAATCTTCATCCTCTCGAAAGTGTCCCTATAGAGGAGGTCGGAATCACTCCTCCATCCATGAAGAATTTCATAGCTCGCACAGTTTCGATCACTACTCTGACTACCAGAGGGAAGTGACCGATGTCAACAATGTGCTTAGGCTAACCACACTTATCGAAGGTGATCGAACTCTCAAACCAAGGCAGCCAAGCCAAGGCTACGGGTGCCATGGCACAAACTTCTCGGGATGATGGGTTCTGATCCTTGTTGACGGTCACTAACACCAATTATAATCCATCAACATAACCTGCATTTATACTTAGTTCCATCATCAAACATAGGTATAGGGGTTTAAACTAATAAATTCCATGAGTTTTGGTGAATCTGTGTTTTCAGCGGGGTTTATCCAGAAAACCATCAAGGGGGACCTATTTGTCAAAGGAAATTATGAAATTCCACCATGTAAACAGCGTGAGAAGATTTTAGAAGACTCTAGGAGGCTCTCCACCAAAGCAGACCCTGAGAGGCTACCATGTGGGCCCCACTTGTTGCCCAGGCGGCCTGTGGGTCTCGCCAGTCAGCCTCCGCTTCGAAAGTCAATTTCCCACCACCATTGATATCCAATCTTCGTCGTTTATTCAAGTTGATTTGATCTGAGGGCTCAGGATTGACGCTTTGGCCTATATATATCAGCCCCTACCCCCTCCCTCAGTAGATCTAGAAACCCTAATTCATATCTCTAGGATTAGAGCCAGCTATCAAGAGAAGATTAGTCCTCCATAGGATCTAGTCTTATAAATAGAAATAGTGAGATGGAGAGTGAGGGAAGAGTTTGGAGGAGGTGCCGGCCTATCGGTACTCTCCCTATGGCTTGTACCTTAGTGGATCCAAGTTCTATCTTAGCTTGCCTCTGAGATTTCTCTGGTAATCAACTTCTGATTCAAGTAAGCTTCTTGTTTATATTATTCATCAGGTTCACAACTTGTATGAGTGCTTTATTCTTTATCTGGGAAGAGTAAAGTAGTAATTGTAGTATAAGCATGGTGCTTAGACTCTAGTTACTTGTGGACACATCCTGCATTCCGTATCGGTGATAGCTCATGAGGGTGACTCTTATAGCCTCGTTGAATCCTCTGTAGTCCACCTCCCATTTGTAGGGCAAGTAGGACGCAATTACTATGGGAAGCATCCTCTGCTAGTGTCTTTCCTTAAGTAATGTCCCTAGTTGAATAGTAGAAGACATAGCTTACCCAAGTCAGAACTAGAGAACTTTAGTTTTCCTCTCTACGCTCCTATTTATCTTAACCTTGCTGCTACCCCTAGTTAGGTTAGATCATAGTTAGTCTCACATGTTTCCCTGTGGATATGATACTTGGAATACTTCTGGGTGAAAGCTACAGCGTTATCCGTGTGCTTGCGGATTTATCTATGTGTGTTAAATATACCAACAAGCTTTCTGGCACCGTTGCTGGGGAAATGGTTGCTGAATTAACTATGAGCCTAGCTTAATCTTTTATCTTTTATCTTCTTTCTTTTATTCTTTTCCTTTTTATCATGGATTCCACTCCTATCTACCTATACGTTGCACCTACGAGCGCGCACCTAGAGCCACCAAAATCTGTAGAGCCTATCCTTACACCTGGTTATGAGGCACGCCCATGTTTTATAAAACTAATTTGGGATCAATTCTTCCTCGGGAGAAGGCAACAAAAACCCATACTCACACCTACAAGAGTTTGAATAGACATGTGCATACTTACGTATCGCTGGCATGTCTGACGAAACCTTAAGATGGAAGTTGTTTCCGTTCTCTTTGACGGGAAGAGCTAAACAATGGTATAGTCAAACCATAGGAAGTATGCAAGGAGATTAGAAAACGCTATGCTCTAAATTTTGTTTATGTTTCTTTCCCATCTCTAAATTGGTTAGCCTTTGAAAAGAGGTTCTAAATTTTAGACAACTAGAAGAAGAATCTCTTGGCACATCGTGGGATCATTTTAATGACCTCATCATCACTGGCCAGGACCTTGCTATTCTAGACCCAATGCTCTTTCAACATTTTTACATGGGTCTTAGCAAGGATTCCATAGAATCCCTTGATGCAGCCTCTAGAGGAGCTT
>CM009608.1:12239214-12251744 GCA_002993905.1 Miscanthus sacchariflorus | reverse complement strand
GGGGGAGGGAGCCCGCCCTAGCTCTCCCTCCGCCCGCGGTGACAAAGAAATCTAGGCTCCCAAAGCACACGTGTGGGCCTAGGACCCAGCTAACGCTATGGCTAGCCATCCATGGCCTATTGTGGATGATGAGACGCGCAAAAGGCCCCTACCTAGTGTGCCAACTGTCGGTGTTTTGGATCACCGGCTAGTAAATTTTGTGATTTGCACGTCTGACCCGGATGGCTATGCTCGGATGACACAAGGGTTTATACTGGTTTGGGAAGAATATCCCTACATCCAGTTCACTACTGCTTGTGTTACCGACACTGGTTTGCAGTAGGGGTTACAAACAGGCGAGAGAGGGAGTGGATCTGAAGTCTTTGGTGGAAAAATCAAATGGGGTTGATGCTGAGATCTTTAGGTGTTATCTCCTATTGTCTCTTGGAAGCCCTCCTCCTTCTAGGGGCGTCCTGCTTCTCCTTTTATAGACGAAGGGGAAGATACATGTTACACGAGAGAGAGAGAGATAAGCGAGGGGGAAGAAGGCTTCCGGCATCATGGCGCCCTTCATTTCCTTCATACAGGTGCCGCCAACCCTGTAGATCACGATGGGCATGGCTCCATGCCGTTACTCTGTTCATCACTGGCGATGTGCGCTGATGTTGTCAGCTGGTCATGGCACTCCATCCCATGCGGCGGGCGACATGGTTAACGGACACCCCCACCGGAGGCCGTACGGGGATTTGGCAGCACAGCGTCGGCATGCCCAACATTATTGGCAACGTGTGTCCTTAGGTATTGCCCATCATGGCCGTGGGTCACGTCAGGATGTGCCTACTCCCTTTTTGGTGTTAGGAGTTTGACCCAGGGTCTATACTCTAAGACCCATAGCGGTTGGGGGCGGTACGGACCCCATCGGACGAGGCGCAGTCCCCCTTCGAGGGGTTTGGCGAAGCGAAGTCTCTGCCTGAGGGACCTGATGGAACAGAACCTGCGTCCTTAGGGTTGGGGCATGTCGTAGCCCATGCCCTCAGGGTCAGGCGAGATGGAGCCCACATCCTTGGGGTCGGGCGTGACGTAGCCCACGCCCTCGGGGTCAGACATGATGGGGCTCTCGCCCGAGGTGTCGTATGAGATGGAGCCCGTGCCCTCGAGGTCGGGTGACCCGGATCCCGCACCCTCGAGGTCGGACAAGATGAAGCCAGTACCCTCAGGGCTAGGCGAGACCAAAATACGCTCTTGACCATCCGAGGGAGTTAGCATTCACGACCATCAGCTTCCTGCTTTTGGGTATCCCTAATCCTGATACCCGACACGAGCGATAATCACATAAGGTCCAATGGACCTTAGGCTAAGCTTTAATTTGGTACCAAATCAAACAATGCATTTTGTCAGTGAATCCTTCATGAACACCTCTTCTCCAACTGCAAAGTCCAAAGCCCTTTGTCTTACATCTTCATAACTCTTCTATCGACTTTGAGCAATCAACAAGTTTTGTCGAATATCATGTACTTTATCATGAGTCTGTTGTACCAAATGCGGAACAACTATAGATTGCTCAGCAACTAGAGCCCAACAAAGTGAACAAATACATCAATGCCTATACAATGCTTCGTATGGGACCAAACAGATACTAGGTTGGTAACTGTTGTTGTAAGCAAACTCTACTAAAGGCATGTGATCTTCTCAACTTTCCTTCCATGAAAGCACACAGGCACACATATCCGCCAAGGTGTGAATAGTACACTCAGACTGAACATCTGTCAGGGTGGAAAAAGTACTCAAGTCAAGTTTTTGTGCACAAAGCACTATGCAATCTTTACAAAAATTAGACACAAACTTAAAGTCTTGATCTGACAAAATAGACTTGGGCACACCATGCAACCTCACAATCTCCTTGAAAAACAACGGAACCAAAGCTATAGCTGAATTAGTCATCTTCATTGGAATGAAGTGAACCACTTTGGTGAGCCTATCAATAACAACCCAAACAGCATCCTTGACTCTAGGAGAGTGAGGCAATTCAACCAAAAGTCTATCGTAATATTACCCCTTTTTCACTCAAGGATCTCCAGTGGCTTTAGCAACCCAGTTGGCCTCTAATGCTAAGCCTTCACCTTCTGACAAATACTACACGAAGCCACATACTTAGCAATATCAACTTTCATTCGCTTCCACCATAAACTCCTCTACTTGAAATCTCGATCATCTTCGTCTCACATGGATGTACTGTATATGGAGTGCGATGAGCTTCCTTTAAAATATCCATCTTCACCTTAGCTTTTTGTGGAAAACATAGACGATATCTGAAATAAATAGTGCCATCAACCTCCATACTAAACTCACGGGGTTTACCTACCTCAACGCACTTGCGAACAGGCTGGAGTAAGCGATCTTGCAACTGAGCCACTCTTACCTTCTCACGCAATGGTGACTAAATCAATAATTGAGTCTCCTCATGTGCAACACCAGCATAGCAAAGAGAAACCTCCATGTGGTCCAAGTCACCAATCAACATCATGTATGCTTTAGGAACGCCTGTCCTACAGAGTAGGGATGAAAATTGGATGGATATTTCCCAATATCCGTATATCCGTCAGTCTCAAAAAAGTCAAAAACCCTATATGTATAGTCCATATCTAAATTCAAACATTTAATATCTGACTATATCCAAATCCTAATACTCAAAATTAAATTTCTAATATGTATATGAGATAGATAGCAATATATGAATGATATGTATTTGGTTCTAAGATCAGAGAGAAAATATGGGATAGAATATGAGATATGGGACATAACACAGGATCACTGGTATCCGTCGGAATCTAGTCTGGTTTCATCCCTAAATAAGAGCATCTGCAACAACATTTGCATTTCTAGAATGATACTGGATTGTCAACATAATCCTTAATGAACTCAAGCCACCTCCTCTATCTCAAGTTTAGCTCCTTCTGAATAAATATATACTTGATCCTCTGATGGTTTGTAAAGATATCACAAAACTCACCATAAAGATAGTGCCTCCAAATATTCAATGCGAATACCACTAGTGCTAACTCCAAAACATGTGTAAGATAATTCACCTCATGCCTCCTCAACTCTCTAGAAGCATAAGCGATCACCCTACCTTCCCGCAGTGGTACACAACCAAGACCAAAACATGAGCCATCCATATATATAGTATATAGTGCTTGCTACTCTGAGGAAAACTAGAATAGGAGCATTCACCAACTTATCCTTTAGAGTTCAAAAGCTTGCCACACACTCAGTAGTCCAAACAAAAGGGGCACCCTCCAAAGATAATTTGGCCATATGCTTCACAATACTAGAGAAGACATGAAGAAAATGATGATAGTATCCAACAAGTCCAAGAAAACCTCAAATATTCATAATAGTAGTCAGTCTCTCCCACTCCAGCACAAGAGGAACATTTTTGGGATCATTAGTAACACCATCTTGGCTAATAACATGCCCAAGGAAGGCAACTTCTCAGAAAAATTGAAAGCACACTCCTCCCCTCTTACGATAACATCTCATTCTAGAAAAAGGACTGCATCAAACCTACCGCCAAGGCTCAAACTTCACCATGTGACCAAAATTGCACAATAACCATAGATTCTTGCCAACATGCCTCAAAGCATATAACTTACTAATAGAACTAGGCTTAGAGAAACTCTTCTCCAAAATTATCTTTTGGATTCTTGAAGATGTGGTAGAAACAGAAGACCTTCTTCACAACTCGTAAAATAGAACTTACTAAAGAAATCACATATGAATCCATTCTGATAACACTAGCTAATAGTAAAACTTCTTCACTTACGGGTTCCAACCAAAAAAATTCACATCATCATGGAAAGAAAACTACTATGGTGTCAAAATCATGCCAAAGAACTTCACTTAGCAGGTATTGACGGTCGCATATCAAACTTTGATTCAAACAACCTACTTACTCAGAATCCTTGGTTTGACCTTGGCCTCAACAAAAAGATCCTAGAAGTACTACTCATTCCTTTAAAACCTAAAACTTTAAGCTAAAAAATTAGCTTCACATCCTTAGCTCCACTAGATCCATGAGAACAAATAGGAGAGAAAAGAAATGTGCCTATCCTTAAATCTCATAATAAAGAATCGCCAAAGAGATATACCACAACATTCCTCCAACATCAAAGCTAGAATTCTTAGACCTTTCATTAGCTCGGGCATCTTTCAAAGGACAAGAATACCAATAGGTCAACAACCACTATCTTTATAGACTCACACTGGTATACAATCACATCTTGATTCCATTGGTTTATGCCTTCAAGGAAGTCCATGTCATACCAATCATTAAGGGTTTTGCATCGCAACATCATATTTCTAAAGCAAATAACGTTGTGTCAATCCTGACAGGCTCACCAAAGAAGCATGGCAAAACCACCATGAAACAACATCCAAAACTGACTTGTCCTTACGGTCACTATCCTAGAACAACTTAAGCCATGATCCTCACAAATTGGTCACTTGCACCATATTGGAGAATATGCCATCAACCTTTGCCATCAGAAGAACACTTGATACACTCCTACTATACTATCATTTAAACAACTCTTCTAGGCTAATTCAATGTCATTGAGACCCACATCAAAGCCTTGAAGGCTACAATAACACATAGGCTATCCAAACGAGAATACAAAGCCTTTGCAACTTCCAGTTACATTCTAAGCATCCAAACTAACACCAAGCACAACACAAGCAGGCTTAAACACTAGGAACCTCAAAAAACTCCACTTGAGTTTATTCTCACCGTGTCTTAATGACCGCCACAAAGATGGACCTTGAGTTTTATGGGAAAACCCTACACCAAACTAAGGTCAGGCTAAGACATCGCCAATCCAATCTATAGCATAAGGCACACAATGACCCACCCATTTGATATACCAAGAGAAAATAATTACAATGCATGGCATGCTGGTCAATACATCCATCATTGAACCATTTTCTTTGAATATAAATAGTTGGGTCAACCTAACACTCGGTCAACCTCACTTAGCAAAATAGAGATGGCGTTGTGGGGGCCTCCACTCAACCTCTCTACAAAGCCAAAAAAACTTACTCTATGGATTCCATACTACTTAGGTCCTATAGACCAAAACAATAGAAAACTTCAAGTACTCAGAAAAGGTAACTATAGCAACTAAGATCACAACCACAAAAACGTTATACCATAGATAAACATAACTGCATACATATATATAAGCAAAGTAATAGAGTAAACAATCATGTTAAAAAGCCCCAACTCTCATCCTATAAGTGCAAGTGTGTCATGTTTTAATGAGTCAAAATTTTAGCACAACAACTTAAGCCTAGAACCTATAGCCTGGGTCTAATACCAACTATAATACCCCAGAAGAAAACACAACAATCCTATGGAGAATTACCACACTACACTACAGCAACATAGTACACAGAAGCAAAAACACATCATCTAGATTAATCATTAAATTAAGTCTCCTAGGATAACATAAGAAGAGGCATCCTCAAACCTAACCAACAAACCTTACACATTCATTACTACATACAAACAACTCCACAACCAACTAGCATGTTACAAAAATATGTGATTGTTTGAAGTGTACAGCATGTGTGCATGCTACTCCCATCGCGCCAAGCATCCTTGAGCTTATGTACCTGAGATGGGGGAACAACCATATGAGGTTTATGGAAAACCTCAGCAAGCAAACTGCCTTAACTGAGCTATTTAAATCATAGTTTGTTTAAGCATCAAATTTAAATAGCATAATAAAAGATACATCAATTGCTTGATAGAAATATAAATATAATTCAAAGTGCAAATGTAAATGTTGCAATTCAATGCAAATGCGGATGATGAAATGCAATGCATGACTTCACTTCTACCCACACGTCCCAAGGAGAGGAAGTGAGGGCTGCAACCACATTGCTCATCAACATGCGTTGCTGCAACGACATTGCTCATTAGCGTGCATTGCTGTACCGGTACCGCAACAATTTGGCTATGGTTTCTTCAAATGCATATCGACGGGAAAAGTGCAAGTGCAAAAGTTGTCATGTATCCACTTCATATGCTTCATAATTCAATAGTAATATCACAAGATATAATATCTTATACTTCAAAGTAAAGCAAATAACTTCAGATTTCAGATTATATGGCTAGTGTGAGATATTGAAAATTTAGTGGAGGTAATTCAAACAACAAAGCTAAAGCATGTGGACCACGGCGCCATGTTTACTTGCCTTCATCGAAGATCAAGCGAAAGAGCTAGGCACACTCCAAAGGCAAACCTCCTAATCACAAGTCAACCTCAGTACTAACATCATCATACTGTCGGGGACCAATACTAGGGTACCCAAAGAGGAGGAGGTAATAACCATCAACATTGATTCATCCGAGCAGTCAAGAGTGTGACTACAGCTCCAACTGACCCCTAGGTGCGCAAGCTCCGCCTCACCCATCCTCTAGGGGCAGGCTTCGCCTCGCCCGACACTGAGGCCGCGGGCTCCGCCTCACCCGATCTTTGAAGGCTGGCTCCACCTCTCTCAGCCTCTGAGGTCGGGTTCCGCCCGACCCAAACTCAGGAATTTAACTGACCGAGGTTCGAAGGCCGGCCCACGAAGGGCTCGAGGCTGCCTCGCATCGAACAGAGCCAGGAGAGAAAACATAGATGAGCCCCAGTGGCCTTTGCCCAATCCGCTTTGAAGTGGACAGGGTCATCTTGACCTTCTCGTTCGATCCTAACCTCAAGCCAAGCCCGCAGAATCTCCTTCGAGGAGAGGTCAGTGGGCCACCTGAGTCGCTCTCTGGAGCAACACAGGCATCTACCAGGAGGTGAGTTAAGGAGCAGTGGAATGCCACATGAGGGCTATGTTGACCCCGTCATGAACGATAGACCAGGATTCCACTTGAACATACCCGATAGCGAGCTCATCGAGCACGTCACTCGAGCCATTGAGGCAAGTGACATTAGCTCAACCCCTCCGGTTGCGGAAACCATTGTCGGGGTGATGATCACAAAGATGAGCCGACCCTCGATCGGACCCCTACTATGCGCGGGGGCTCGAGGAAAGTTGGACTCGCGAGGAGACCGAACGCGCGGTCGTAGAACGATGGCTCAGATCCTTGGGAAGGGGTATGCACAAAAACAAGAGATGCTTTCTCCTACTAGTTTTGCTATCCTCTCCTCGATCTTTAGTGACACCTGACCCTAGTAATGGCAAGGGGTCAGGTCTCACTCGGGGGCTAATAAGGGTATACATACACCCTTTCTAAAATAGTCGCCGCGCTCGACACCCTTCCTCACATTAAACCTAGTAGCAAGGTCTGTGGAAACGAACGACTGAGCAAGGCTGGTCAAACTGCGAGAAACCTACGCCCTAGTGGCTACGACACTCTTGCTTACTAGCGTGATCAGAGTTTCCCTCCTACACCTCAGGCTCTATGGTCTTAACAAATGGAAAGGTCAGAACGCATGAACCCCTTTTCACACATAGAAAGGGAGGAAAAACAAATTCGTTCGCACCAAAACAAAAGAACAGACTTGGTCAAACAAAACAAAATAACAAGTTTGTTTAAATGATACATAAGGGTCGGCACTTGTCTGCTGATTACAAGAATAATCGACTAACCTATTGAACTAACCCCTCTGGGGGAGAACTATGCCTTCCATGCTGTCTGCCAGGTCCTACAAAAGGGGTGCCACCGCCGCTTCCATCTCCTCCAGCTCGTGGACTTCATAGCTAGGTGCAAAGTCGTGGCTCATCATCTCTAGATCGATGTTGTCCCCATAGTGAGAATGATCAATCATGAAGGATTGATTGACCCCAGCGCAAAGGACATTCCTTTCAAGCTGGCACACCCACACCATGATCTCAACGGCACGGGCCATGAGCGAACTGGTCCCCTTAGACCGCACCACCTCAAGGTCATTGTAGACCACTCCGAGGGAGGCACTCAGGATACCGAGCTCATCGCTCTCCACCTGAAGATTCCTCCTCGCCTTGGCGAGGTCCATGGCTAGCCCAACAGAAATGCTTTCAGCATCTAGCTTCTAGGTCATCGTGTTTCCAAGCTCAACCTAGAGGGAGCTGACCTTCTGATGTGCATCATTGCGCTCTAGGCAGGTCTGGTCATGCTCTCAGAAGGCCCGGTCGTGCTCCTCGCGAGCCACGCTGCATTCGGAGCAGAGCTTCTCTACAGTTTGGAGCAGCTCATCCCGCTCCTTGTGTAGCCGAGTGACCACCGTGGCATCTAGGTTTGCCCTCTTCTCCAGGGCTGCGAGCTTCTCCTCAGCCCCCAGCTTCAGCTCCCTTTCCTTCTCAACCTTGGCCAGAAGGTCGAGGATCCGCTGGCAGGTCTTGGCATCCTTCTGGAGCAGCTCATCCCGCTCCTTCCTGACCTAGATGGCCTCCTCATCATCCCTCCTCGACCTAGCCGATAGGGCCTCGAATGCCTTCTCAGCCTCATCAGCGTCCTGACGAGCGTCGGCCACCCACGAGCGAAGACTATCTGCTTCCTCAATGAGGGGAGTCAGCTCGGCCACCCTTTGTTGGGCGGCAACAAGCTAAGCGGTCACCTCCCCACATAGCCACGCGTCCTCAACAAGGCAGTCCTAGGTCTGCTTCTGTTGACGAAGGAACCCAGACTTCCCCCGGCTATGAGCTATGAGGGACTGCAAAGAAACGATGGTCAGAATACAAAAAGTATATAGAGAAAGAAAAAGGAAAGAAGCAGGATCATGCAAATACCCGACTAGAGGGAATGACAACGTCGCACAAGGCACCCTAGGCATCGTCCAAGGCTTCTAGCATGGATGCGATCCCCATGTCGAGGCTCTCCCACTCCATGCTCTTAGTGGCGTCATCGAGGGTGAAGAGCATCAACGCTGGATCCTACAGATTTGTCCACCGGAGCAGGGGCTTGCCCCATGCGGGCGAGTTGCTGCCTACCGACAACAGCACCAGGGACGACTCCCCACCGGTCCCAAGCGTCGCCGACCTCTCTGTTGTCGCTTGGGCCGCCGATGATGCGGGTCGCGCCGGTGCCTCGGGCGCCACTGTGGTTGTGCTCGGTCGTGACCCGTTTGCCATGACTGCCACCACCTCCACCTGCGTTGGAGGGGTCACGACAGGCAGCATCGCGCTCACCATGGTCAGCGCCACAAGCGTAGTCGGCAGCCCTGTCCGTCCGCCCCATTGTCGGCAGCGGTATTGTGGCCATGGCCAGCTGTTCAATGACCTCCGAAGGCGCCCTTTGAGCCCCCGCATCTGCCTGTCCCATTGAGGACACGGGCGCCACCATGGGCAGCGTCTGACCGGCCGATGATGCGGTCACACTGGTGCCGCTCCCGCCTGAAATGGGCATGACACCAGCTGACGATTGTCGCCTCAATTGTAGGGCGACGCTCTTCTTCGGCGCCAGCGCCAAAGGATTGCGCTCCCTGCCGGTGCTACAAGGGACGCCAAGCATAAGTCACAATAAATCCGACTAAAATAGGAAAAAAACAGAGGAACTAACAACTCGCCTCAGCGCCGTCGGGTGTTCGACCTCTGCTCCGCCTCATTGGGGCAAGGCCGTTTTGAGCCCGCCCCCTACTCCTGGGCAGAGGGATTCGCTCCCCTTGACTCTTGGGGCTCGACGGTGGAGCCGCCCACCTCCGCCGACATCTTAGGCGTGGCAGCAGAGCCACCTACTCCCGTTGACTCCTGAGGGAGGCCAACGGTACGTCCCGCCTCCACTGGCTCCCCGGATATACCCTCCCCTCCGTGGAACGGGAAGGGTCTCAACTCCTGCAAGGATGAACCAATACCTATCAGCACATCCTCATTCTCCGGGATGTCCCACTCGACATCGTTGGCTACCTCGTTGTCATCGCCATTGTCATCACTATCGATGTCCTCCCCCCGTTCCCACGCCTAGAGCTTCTGCCGCCTATTCCTCTTCTTGTCCTCCTTCACCTTCCTCAGCTGCTCATACTTAGCATGATTCACCGCCCTCACGAACGAATCCCTCAGCAACAACGCTGGGTGATCCATGAAGATGAGGTCCCTTGGCTGGTCCCGCCCCTCTCAAAGTTAGTATTGAGAGGTCGGCAAATCTATTGAAGAGAAGGCATGAGAAGGGTAAACTTATGAAGACGATGTGGCCTAGTTCTGGCCACATCAAAGGATGTCCTGGCACCAGGTAGACGAAATTGAGGGGGCTCCTGCATCATCCCATGAGAGCTCCATTTCCTCCTTGATGCATTGCGTGATCTTGGAGTTGGGGAGAACCCCCTCGGTGAGCACCATTCCATCGAGCGATGCCTCGAGCGCCATCGCGTATAGCGGGAGCGCGCACGTCATCTACGGCGCCACCCTCCTTAAGTGGTAGACCCCAATGATGCCCAACCCATTCAAGCCATTCTCCTTGAGGATGTGGATGGCAGTGATGTGGTCCTGGATCTTCTTCTTGTCCTTCTTTGGGACGCCCCACTTCCTCCACAACTCTGGGGCCTCTTTGATCAAGCGCCCGGTGAACTCTGGCAGAGGGGCGGCGGCGTCGTTCTTGAGGTAAAACCACTATGAGTGCCACCCCTTGTTGGACATTGATAACCGCATTGATGGGTACTCGCTGACCCGATTGTTCCAGAGCTGGATGCCGGCGCACCCCATCGACATGTGCAGCTCCTACCTGCCGCTCTTCTCCCTCTTCTTCTAGAGGGTGATGGCGAAGAAGTACCTCCACAAATCAAAGTGGAGGCTGATCCCCAGGAACTCCTTGCATAGGGCAATGAATGCCGCCATGTGCTAGATCCCGTTGGGATTGAGATGCTGCACTTCGATCTTGTAGTAGTGCAGTAGCCCCCGAAGAAATCTGTGGGCAGGGGTCACAAGCCCACGCTCGTGGAATTGGGTGAACGACACCACATAGCCATCGGGCGGTGACAGCACGTCCTCCTCGCCGGGCAGCATCCACTCCTCAGCCATGGTTCACGCGTGAAGAAGATTGCGATGGACGACGCCCTCCATGCGCTGGAAGGTGATGTCAGAGCGGCACCACGGATCCATTAGAGATGGGGGTGGGTGGATGCGAGCTTGATGGCGGCGGGGATGCGGAGACAGGAAACCTGAGCGATTAGCGGCGGTAGTCGTGGCTACAGAGGCAAGGATGCAAGGTATGGAATCCGGGGGGCAAATCCTTTGGTTTTATAGGGGGGACGGATGCGAGAAAACCAACCGCCTACCAAGATCTCCGCGACTGCCATGATCTACCGCAATGTCCCACCACGGGACATGCGCACGCAATCTCTGTCAATTCCCTCAGGAAACTTGTCGGACGTTTTGCCTCTCCGGACGGGCCACGACTCATTACGAGTAAGGGGAATACGGATCTAAAAGAGCCTCTACGGCCCGACTGAGCCCATGAGTTCGTAGGTTGGCCCATCGATGGGTTCGACAACTGCTCTAGGCACCTTTAGGGTGAGAGGAGGAAAGAGATGGGCCCGCTAGCGGCCAGTACCCGGGTGCATGAGCGCCACGGGCATCCTGGCCCATGTTCGAGTCTCAGCCGGTTACGATCCATGGTTTTTTTCGAAGAAAGGTACTTAGCCCTTGGGACTGGTCGAACGGACCCAAGAACTATATGGATTGATCGCTGAGAATCTGGGGTCAGTCACCAAACTGACCCAAGCTAGATCCCCATGAATGGGATGCCAAGGATCCCACTCAGACTAGCCCATTAACGACTTTTCAGGTGCCATGATTCGTCCTTAGAGGAAAATCATGGCACGGCTCGGCCCCTCCATTTTTATCGGAAAAAATGTTTGAGGGAAGACAATCATAAAGACGAATCAATCCTCGACCGGGCCCCTACTATGGGAGGGGGCTCAAGGAAAGGGAATCGCTGCCCCTAGGTCACACTGTGGGCAACAAAAGAAGGCTGAGGCCTTCAGAGTCCTCCCATTCAGAAAAGCCTCCGAAGGAGTGTTCTACTCCTTCGTAGGCTCGAGGGCTACTGTCAGGACCAATACTAGGGTACCCAAAGAGGAGGAGCTAATAACCATCAACATTGATTTATCCGAGCAGTCAAGAGCGCGACTATAGCTCCAGCCAACCCCCAGGTGTGCAAGCTCCGCCTCGTCCGGCCTCTGAGGGCTGGCTCCACCTCGCCCGGCCTCTGAGGATGGGCTTCGCCTCGTCCGACCTCTAGGGGTGGACTCTGCCTCACCCAACCTCTGAGGGTAGGCTCTGCCTTGCCTGACCTCTGAGGGCGAGCTCCACCTCACCCGACACCGAGGCCGCGGGCTCTGCCTCGCCCGACCTCTCAGGGCGGGCTCTACCTCGCTCGACACCGAGGACGCGGGCTCCGCCTTGCCTGACCTCTGAGGGCTGGCTCTGCCTCGCCCAACACCGAGGCCGCGGGCTCCACCTCGCCTGACCTCTGAGGCCTGGCTCTGCCTCGCCCGACCTCTGAGGACGTGCTCTGCCTTGCCCGACACTGAGGCCACAGGCTCCGCCTTGCTCGACCTTTGAGGGTTGGCTCTGCCTCGCCCGAC
>CM009608.1:12133511-12152904 GCA_002993905.1 Miscanthus sacchariflorus | reverse complement strand
CTCTTATCCTCACGTCAAGAGATCTTGGACATCATGCTTCTCTCAAAATATTTTAAAGAATATTCCTCGGTCGGTTCATAAATATACATCAATTAGGAGATCTTTTTTGCATTCGACGTCATCGGCTGATCTCTTCCTTTGTAGGGAAAGCTTACCAAATTTTGGTGTAAACAAGCTCCCTTTCCTTCTCAACCTCGGCCAGAAGGTCGAGGATCCGCTGGCGGGTCTCGGCATCCTTCTNGAGCAGCTCATCCTGGTCCTTCCTGACCTTGGTGGCTTCCTCGTTGTCCCTCTGTGACCTCGCCGACAAGGCCTCGAACACCTTCTCGGCCTCGACAGCATGCCGACGGGCCTTGGCCACCCGTGACCGAAGACCGTCTGCCTCCTTGTCGAGGGGAGTCAGCTCAGCCACCCTCTACTAGCTGGCAACAAGCTGAGCGGTCACCTCCCTGCATAGCCATGCCTCTTCGATGAGGCGGTCCTAGGTTTCCTTTTGTTCATGAAGGAACTGAGACTTCCCTCGTCTACGAGCAATGAGGGACTGAAGGTAGATGATGGTCAGGATACAAAAATATATAGAGAAAGAAAAGGCGAGAGGCAGGATCAAGCAAATACCCGCCCGGAGGGAATGATAACATCACGCAAGGCACCCCTGGCATGCTCCAGGGCTTCCAACACGGACACGATCCCCATGTCGAGGCTCTCCCACTCCATGTTCTCAGTGGTGTCATCGAGGGTGAAGAGCGTCGATGCCGGATCCTGTGGATTTGTCCACCGGAGCAGGGGCTCACCCCACGCGGGCGAGTCGCTACCAACCGACATCAGCGCCAGGGACGACTCCCCGTCGGTCCCAAGTGCCGCCAACCTCTCTGCCACCACCACGACTCCCAGGGACCCCTCAGCCGCGTCCCCTCCATCCGGCCCACGCCAGGCGCCATCGCTTGGGCCACCGATGGCGTGGGTTGCCCGCGGTGCCTCAGGCGCTGCTGTGGTTGCGCCCAGTTGTGACCTGTCTATCACGGCCGCCGCCACCTCCACCTATGTTGGCGTGGTCATGACTGGCACTGGCTACGTCATGCCCAGCACGGTCGGCGCCATGAGCGCGGTCGGTAGCCCTATCTGTCCTATTGTCGACAGCGGTATCGCGGCCATCGTCGGCTACTCTGCGACCTCCGAAGGCACCCTTTGAAACCCCACGTCTGCCCGTCCCATCGAGGGCACGGGCGCCACCGTGGGAAGCATCTGACCGGCTAACGACAGGGTCACACTGGTGCCGCTCCCACCCAAAATGGGTGCGACACCAACCGACGGTTGCCGACTCAATTGGATGGCAACGCTCTTCTTCAACGTCAGAGCCAAAGGATTGCGCTGGCTGCCGACGCTGCAAGGGACAAAAAGCATAAGTCATGACAAAGTCTGACTAAAACAAGAAAAAATAGAGGAACTGACAACTCACCTCAGCGCCGTCGGGCGACAGATGCGTTTGGGGGGCAAACCCCCCGACCTTTGCTCTGCCTCATCGGAACGAGGCCGTTTCGAGCCTACCCCCTGCTCCTGGGTAGAGGGGCTCGCTCCCCTTGACTTTTGTGGCACAACGGTGGAGCCACCCACCTCCACTGACATCTCATGCACGGTAGTAGAGCCGCCCGCCCCTGTTGACTCCTGAGGGGGGCCAATGGTACGTCCTGCCTCTGCCGGCTCCCCGAACGTACCCTCCCCTCCGTGGAATGGGAAGGGTCTCGACTCCTGCAAGGATGAACCAATACCTATCAGCGCATCCTCATTCCTTAGGATGTCCCTCTTAACACGGTTGGCTACCTTATCGTCGTTGCCATCGTCATCATCGTCGTCGCTGTCGGTGTCCTCCCCCCATTCCCATGCCTATAGCTTTGCTGCGTCTTCCTCTTCTTGTCCTCCTTCGCCTTCCTCAACTGCTCGCCCTTGACGCGATTCGCCACCCTCATGGACAAATCCCTCGGTAATGGCACTGGGTGATCCGTGAAGATGAGGACCCTCGGCTGGTCCCGCCCCTCTCGAAGTTAGTATCAAGAGGTTGGGAAATCTATTGAAGAGAAGGCATGAGAAGGGTAAACTTACAAAGACGACATGGCCTGGTTCCAGCCGCATCGATGGGTGTGTCAGCACCAGGTAGACAAAATTGAGGGGGGCTCCCGCGTCATCCCATGAGAGCTCCATTGCCTCCTTGATGCGTTGTGGGATCTCAGAGTTGGGGAGCGTCCCCTCAGTGAGTGCCATTGCATCAAGCGATGCCTCGGGCACCATCGTGTACAGCGGGAGCACGCGCGTCATCAACGGCACCACCCTCCTTGCGTGGTAGGCCCCGATGACGTCGAACCCCTTCAAGTCGTTCTCCTTGAGGATGTGGATGGTGGCGATGTGATCTCGGATCTTCTTCTTGTCCTTCTCCGGAATGCCCCACTTCCTCCATGACTTCGGGGCCTCTTTGATCAGGCGCCTGGTGAACTCCGGCAGAGGGGCGGCAGCATCATTCTTGAGGTAGAACCACTATGAGTGCCACCCCTTATTGTACGTTGATAGCCAAATCGACGGGTACTCGCCGAGCCGATTCTTCTAGAGCTGGATGCCGGTGCACCCCATCGGCATGTGCAGCTCCTGCCTGCCGCTCTTCTCCCTCTTCTTCTTGAGGGTGACAGTGAAGAAGTACCTCCACAAATCAAAGTGGGGGTTGATCCCTAGGAACCCCTTGCATAGGGCAACGAACGCCGCCATGTGCTGGATCCCATTGGGATTGAGATGCTACACTTCGATCTTGTAGTAGTGCAGCAGCCCCAAAGAAATCTATGGGCAGGGGTCGCAAACCCACGCTCATGGAAGTGGGCGAACGACACCACATAGCCATCAACCGGTGATGGCACGTCCTCCTCACTGGGCAGCAGCCACTCCTCGGCCGCGGTCTGCGCGTGGAGAAGACCGTGATGGACGAGGCCCTCCATGCGCTGGAAGGTGATGTCAGAGTGGCACCACGGATCCATTGGAGATGGGGGCAGGTGGATGCAAGCTCGACGGCCATGGGGATGCAGAGACAAGAAATCTGAGCGATTGGTGGCGATGGTCGTGGCTGTGGAGGCAAGGATGCAAGGTATGGAATCTAGGGGGCAAACCCTTTGGTTTTATAGGGGCGACGGATGTGAAGAAACCAATCGCCCACCTAGATCTCCACGCCTACCATGATCTATTACAATGTCCTACCGTGGGACGTGCGCACGCAATCTCTATCCGTTCCCTCAGAAAACTCATCAAATGTTTTGCCTTTTGGATGGGCCACGACTCATCACGTGTAAGAGGAATACGGATCTAAAAGCGCCTCTACGGCCTGATTAGGCCCAGGAGTTCGCAGGTCGGCCCATTGACAGGTTCGACACCCGCTCCAAGCACCTTTAGGATGAGAGGTGGAAAGGGATGGGGCCGCTAGTGGCCAGTACCCGGGCGCACGAGCGCCACGGGCATCCCAGCCCACTTTCGAGTCTCAGTCGGTTACGATCCATGGTTTTTTTTTGAAGAAAGGTACTTAGCCCTCGAGACCAGTCAAATAGACCTAAGAACTATATGGATTGACCGCTGAGAATCTAGGATCAGTCACCAAACTGACCCAAGCCAGATCCCCACGAATGGGATGCCAGGGGCCCCACTCAGACTAGTCCATTAACAGCTCACCGGGTGCCATGATTCGTCCTTAGAGGAAAATTGTGGCACGGCTCGGCCGCTCCGTTTATATGGGAAAAATGCTTGAGGGAAGACAATCGCAAAGATGAACCGATCCTCGACCAGGCCCCTGCTATGGGAGGGGGCTTGAGGAAAGGGAATCACCGCCCCTAGGTCACGCTATAGGCAACAAAAGAAGGCCGAGGCCTTCAGAGTCCTCTCGTTCGGAAAAGCCTCCGAAGGTGTGTTCTACTCCCCCGCAGGCTCGGGGGCTACTATCGGGGACCAATACTAGGGTACCCAAAGAGGAGGAGCTAATAATCATCAATATTGATTCATCCGAGCAATCAAGAGCGCGACTACAGCTCCAACTGACCCCTAGGTGTGCAAGCTCTGCCTCGCTTTGCCTCTGGGGGTGGGCTCCGCCTCGCCCAACCTCTGGGGACGGGCTCCGCCTCGCTCGATACCGAGGCCATGGGCTCCTCCTCACCAGACTTCTGAGCGCTGGCTTCGCCTCGCCCGACCTCTGGGGGCGGGCTCCACCTCACGCGACCCTTGGGTTTGCGCTCTGTCTCACCCGACCTTTGAGGACAGGCTCTGCCTCGCCCAACCTCTGGGGGCGGGCTCCCCTCACCTGACCTCTAGGGATGGGCTCTGCCTCGCTCGACACCGAGGTCGTGGGCTCTGCCTCGCTCGACCTCTATGGGCTGGCTCTGCCTCGCACGACCTCTGAGGATGGGCTTCGCCTCACCTGACCCTTGGGTTTACGCTCCACCTCACCTGACCCTTGGGTTTGCACTTTACCTCGCTTGACCTCTAAGGGTGGGCTCTACCTCACCCAACACCAAGGCCGCGGGCTCTGCCTCGCCCAACCTCTGAGGGCTGGCTTCACCTCACCCGACCTCTGAGGGCGGGCTCTGCTTCACCCAACACCAAGGCCATGGGCTCCACCTCGCCCAACCTCTAAAGGCTGGCTCCACCTCACCTGGCCTCTAGGGGGGACTCCACCTCGACCGACCCTGAGGTCGGGGGATCCTTCTCGCACGACGAAGACCCATACCGCCGCCAACCACTCCACGTCCAAGCGAATGGGCCTGGGTCAAAGCTCTGACACCAGGGAGGTGACCGGCATGCCCCAATATAACCCGTGGCCATGATGGGCCATACCTGGGGATTCACATCAGGAATAGCGTCGGGTGTACCGGTGCTGTTCTACCTAACCCTCGTACGAGCACTGACAGGCGTGTTAGTTCATCATGACGTTTGCAGGACAGAGTGGAGCGCCACAACCGGGAGACAACGCCTACGCATGGCGCTAATGACGGATAGGGCCGCGACGTGGAGTTGTCCTTATTGATGTCTACAGGGTCGACGGGACCCGCGTGAAGGAAAAGAAGGACCCAGCAATCCTGGAGGACTTCTTCTCCTTCTCATTCTCCTCTTTTCCCTCCACTATAACCCGTGCTTTCCCTTGGCCTATAAAAGGGAAAGCAGGGCATCCCATAAGGGGCATCGCAACACATCGCATCGATTCAGACTGGAACCCATTGAACCCCAAACCGATCAGAACACACAAGCACACAGCTAGGATATGACCGAGCTCTCGGCACCCGTTCATTCCTCTCATTAGAGACTTGGGACATGTCCCTCTCTCAGCCATTTGTAACCCCTACTATAAACTTTTAGTGCTAGTAACATGAGCAGCAGCAACGAACTGGACGTAGGGACATTCTGCCCGAACCAGTATAAACCTCGTGTCCTCTTAGCACACCATCCGAGCCGACGCGCAATATTAGAAATTTACTAGTCAGTGGCAACTCAAAACACCAACAGTAATTAACCTTTGAAAAATGATTGTGAAAATGCTAACACACTTGCACATGATGGTGAAACACTTGGAGTGTTAGCACATTTGCAAAGGTAGTGAAAAAGGTGAAGAAAAGGAGGCAAAATCAGGCTCGGGATGCTGCCCTGAGGGCACTGCCATGACTTGCCCGGTGCACCGCCACCCCTGTCGCGGTGACCGACTAGAGGAGGCCGAGAGGGAGGTGCTGAGTTGGCACCGCCACCCTGTCCGAAGGCACCGCCACCCCTATGGCGGTGCCCACCTGACCCCGGCCGAGAAGCAGCAGAGTGAGTGCGGGCATCGGCGCATTCGGTGTACACTGTCATGGTGACAGCGGTGCACCGCCTGGTCACCGCTGCTGGTAGGGCAGTGCCACCGCCTTTTTTTATCCTGAGATTGGGGGATACAGGGTTGGTCACCACTGTATTTTTCTAGAGACTGGTGTTTTCAGGGGGGCTGGCTGGGTGGTCACCACCACCCCTAGGGCGGTGCCACCGCATCCTATCCGGTGCCCCCAACGGCTAGTTTCTACCCGTTGGAAAGTGATCGTTGGGAGGGGCACCGCCATGTCCGGTGCTAGGCACCGCCGTGTCCGGTGCCCTCGCAGAAACCAGCTCCAAGGGATAACGGCTCTATTTCATGGTGGGGCTGATAAATAGCCCCCTTGGCCGGCCATGGCCACTCTCTTAGAACCATAAAGTGCTGAGATTTCATATTATGAGCAAGCTACACCACTCCACTCACTTGCACACTTGATTTCATCATCTTGAATGAGATTGGAGAGCCTTTAGTGCATTGCTTAGTGTTCTAACATCTTATGGCACTAGTTGGGTGACTTGGGCTGGTGGAGATCTTGTTACTCTTGATGTTTGCTGACATCTAGATGACCCAGTGATTGGTGGATCGTCGAGCGGAGGAAGGTGATTGTCTCCGGCTCTGATCATTGTGATTGTGAGGGGTTCTTGTGCTTTCCCCGATGGAGCGCCAAAGGCAACTCTAGCGGATTGCGTGTGGCTTGTGGATCCTCATCTTATGTTGGTTGTGCGGCACCCGGTTGTGGGTTAGACGTGTGATACCTATTAGCGCGTGAACCTCTAAGTGAGTGAATCGCCACAACGGGGACTAGCTTGCCGACAAGCAAGTGAACCTCGGAGGAAAAATTGATTGTGTCATCATTGTCTTATTGGTATTCTTTTATATTCATTGATTGATCACTTGCCACGATGGTATATCTTCTCTACCACTCTCTTGTTTTACTTTTGTGTTCTTACCTTGTGTAGAGCTTGTGGTAGTTGTTGCTAGTTGTGTAGCTTAGCTTCTTAGTTATAATTAGTTTCTAGCTAGCTCAACTAGTGTAGAGAGTAGTGGCATAGCCTTGAGTGCTTAGTGATCATAATTGACTAGAATTGTTGGTTGGTGGCTTACATTTTTAGTAGGCTAGCGTAATATTCGCTTCGCCTCATATTTATCTAACTACTTAGCTTAGTATTGTTGTAGATTTTTAATAGGCTATTCATCATCCTCTAGCCATTAGGACCTTTTACTAGATCGACGAGGCCACGCCTGCGCCGACGAGGGGGAGGCATGCTCGCCCAGGTCGACAAGGAAGCGAGCGCGGCCTCGTGCCTAGGTCCACCAGGCTGCGGGTGCGGCCCAGGTGCTAGTGAGGCGGAGACGCCCTCACCTAGGATGATGAGGCCGCGGGCGTGGCCCATGCGCCGGCGAGGGGGAGGCACGCTCGCCCAGGTCGATGAGGCCACGGCAGGCGCACCGGCGACCACAACTAGAGGAGTACCTCAATGGATCTAGATGGAGAAAGGAGAAGCGTAGGAGAGAGAACAAAGTGATGATAGAGGTATTTTAGTCTTTTCTCTTTGTTCTTGGTAGACATGCCGAGTCCTATAACGTCATTTAATTTGGCATGGAGGGAGTACGCTCATGCTGCGCTGCTGCTGCTTCTCGGTGCTGATGCCTTCTACTGCACGACCGGCTTGCCCTAAAATGCTGATTGCCCTATGGGCAATGATCACACCGACATGGTCGATGCCTGTACCATGTGGCGATCCTGTGTCGGCAATCCACGCTGATACGTATGTACTCCCACTGTCTCTGAATAAATTGATTTTTAGAGTTGTGTTAAGTCAAACTATATAAACTTTAATCAAATTTCTAAAGAAAATGTTAAATTTATGGTATCAAATTAGTATCATTAGATTTATCATAAAATATATTTTCGTAACACGTCCATTTTACGTCATATATTGTTACTCTTTTCTATAGTTAGTCACTCTGACCGGATTCTATGAATTAATTTATTTAAGGACAGAGAAAGTACCTATCGTTCCTAACGCCGATTGGACTCGCCTCCCAGTCGATTGTCACCTAAATTTGCAATTTTATTACTATGGCTTCTATATCTGTAATTAATTAATGAAATAATATTATTTTTAAAAAAAATCATCACACATTACACCGGAATAATACGTTACAGTTACTTTCTATTTGTAATAAAGCATGTTCGGTGAAATAAGCTCCATCATGATGGTACATTGCCACTGCTAGCGGCCCGCAGCCAGGCTACAAGCACCACGGCGTTCCAGGCCGGGTCTCGCCAGCATGACCATGGACTCAATCTGGGTGTTCGGTTAACTGAAATTGATCGGTTCGGTTTTTCGGTTTTTCAGCTAATTCGGTTATCTGAGAAGAAGGGATTGATTGGTTACTTTGAAAATACGGAACCGAGGAATTTCGATTTTAGTTAACTCGGTTCGGTTTCGGTTCTAACCGATGGAACTGACTTTTTCAGGAACCAAGAAACAATCCATTCAATTGCAAATTTCGACAGCATTTTACCTGATTTTCATGCAGTCGAAAGGGACAATTTAAACAGCAATGCAGCATAAAACAACAGTACAACACATATATGTTATTGTTCTCTCAAATATTTAAGCATAGAACAATATTCAAGCATGCAGTAAAAAAACAAGAGGTCCAACAACTTAGTTCGGTTATTTCAGGTCAATTCGGTTAACCAAGTGCTGGAACTGAATTAACCGTAATAATTTCGGTTTCTATGAACCTGGAACCGAACCTGAAATCGAATATTTCGATTTCGGTTACTTCGGTTTTGGTTTTGGTTAGTTCAATTCGGTTTTCGGTTTTTTATGACCAGGCTTACCATGGACGACGACGCCGTGCGGTCAGGACAGCGGCGAGGCGACCGCTCTCAGATGGAGAGGCAGGATGGCCGTGCCACTTGCCAGAGCCGCTACGTTTTCCCTTTGGAGCAAGTGCCTCCCGAAAATCGGCGCGGTCTGCTTCGGGCAGTCCGCGGTTGGATTCCGGCGAAACGGACTAGCATGGCGCGCTGGCGCAGCATGTTTTGGTTCACAGTTTTGTCAATTCTACTCTTCTAGCCATGTTAAATTACTGAAACAACATCGATGAGACCGGTGACGCTGAGACACTATTGTTGCTTGCAACTCGAGCACAATTTCAGAACTTTGCTCCAAACTTGAGCGACAGCAATGACGATATAGTAGTGGCGGTAGTGGCCTAATTTGAATTTCCCCAAGTCTCTTGGGCCAAACCTTCTTGGCCCTTGGTTTGATACTACTGCTACTACTATCCCGTTCCACTGGCCTGTTCGATTGGAGGAATTATGGAGGAGTTTGAATGGTTTAGAGAAATGCTAGAGGAATTTGTGAGAGAAAAACACTGTTCTGACTGAAAAAAGAAGCGGATCAAACCGAATTTAAGGACACGCGAACGGAGCCTAAACGACTTGAGCTAGTTGTTGCATTGCAATTTGCACCCACCGGCGGCGGCGCTCTGCACTCTGGGTGGGAGCTTGAGCATGTGCGCTGCTACTTTCTGTTTCACAAGCACCAGTACCACAAAACGTTTGGTTCTACCTTCTAAATTTTAGGCACTATCCTATCAGATATTTGATGAATTATTAAATATAGACTAATTACGAAACTAAATGTACAGATTGAGGTTAATTTACGAGATGAATTTATTAAGTCTAATTAGTTCATAATTTGACAATACGATGCTATAGTAAATATATGCTAATAATAGATTAATTAGTCTTAATAAATTCGTCTCGCGGATTACTGACGAATTCTATAATTTATTTTTTATTAGTATCCATCCCAGCTAACCTAACACCCCTGTACATCAAAACACTCCGTGGCAGACCGGATACATACAGCCTGTTCGCTTGTTGGTTTCAGCCAGCCCAAACCAATCAGCCAAAAATGTTTTCCTCTCAAAAAAACCAGCACCAGCCAACCCAAATCAGCACCAGCACCGATCAGCGAACACGCCCATAGCCTGCGACTTTTTTCCATCTTCTCCCGCTCGAGAACGGGGACCTAGGCCTTGTTTAGATGCCATCCAAATTCTAAGTTTTTTTACTCTCTCTCCATCACATCAATTTTTAGTCGTTTGTATGGAGTATTAAATGTAGATAAAAAAATAACTAATTACACAGTTTAGTTGAAAATCACGAGATGAATCTTTTGAGCCTAGTTGATCCACGATCGAACAATATTTATTAAATAAGACGAAAGTTATACTATTCATCGGGTTGAAAAAATTTGCAAAGAGAACGAGGCCCTAGGTACTGCAAGTCTGCTGCTGGCTGGCTCTAGTAGAAAAAGAAATAGTCCCGGTCCCGGGACCGGGCCATCAGGCCATGTGCCCCTGGCAGCACCGTAATCTAGTGCAGCTACAATGGTGATTAGGATATACGACCGCATCCTGAAAAGAATCTAACCGCATGCAGTACTACCACTAGTACCTCATCGGTTCGTTCGTTCTTGTTTCGGACCCTAAGTCTGGTTTAGATGCCATCCAAATTCTAAGTTTTTTCACTCTCTTTTCATCATATCAATTTTTAGCTGTTTGCATAGAGTATTAAATGTAGGTAAAAAAATAACTCTAAAATGTTGCGAGAGAAAATCGGCTGAAAAAAAAAAAACCGGCGGTGGTGGCTCACGAGTCACTAACCACGCACGCAGGGGCGTCAGTAAAGCGGATCTGCCAGCGAGCGTGATGGGGCTTGGCTCGGCAGCCTTTCCCTGCGCACTCGCTGGCGCCGCACATGCCGGGCCGGGCCTGTCCTGGCCGCGCGGGCGGTACGCTTCCATAACTGCCCTCACCTCCCGCCCTCCTACCGTGCCACCGCCAGGTCCACCACCACCGTCCACTGCCGCTCCATCTTTGCTCTCCTCCTCGCCTCGTCGGCGATATAAGCACAGCGGGGCGGAACCAGACGCCCCTCCCTCCCAAATATCTCTCGCCTTCGACAGGTTCTCCTCGCCTTTGGTCAGGCTCAGGCACAGGAGGAGGCCAACAAGGACGAGCGATGGCGGCGAGCAAGGTCGTCTCCATCCTGGTGCTCGCATTCCTGCTCCTCGCCGCCGTCGCCTTCCCCGTGGTAAGATCGCTGCGCTAGCCTCATCTTTCCTCGACCTCAAGAGCCAGGCATTCTGCATTCGTGTACGTACAAAGCTTGCCGACCTCAAGATTTGCTCCTCAGTCTGCAGGTCCGCGGCAGCAGGGGAAAAAGGGCGGCGGCGGTGGCAACAGCGGTGGCGGCAACCTGAAGCCCTGGGAGTGCTCGCCCAAGTGCGCGTCGCGGTGCTCGCAGACGCAGTACGCAAAGGCCTGCCTCACCTTCTGCAACAAGTGCTGCGCCAAGTGCCTCTGCGTGCCGCCGGGCTTCTACGGCAACAAGGGCGCCTGCCCCTGCTACAACAACTGGAAGACCAAGGAAGGAGGCCCCAAGTGCCCCTAGATGGCTAGATCCATCCCACCACTCCCGGCCGCCATTGTTGCCCTGCTCTGCTCCGAATCTGGAATGCATTGTTCTTCTACCCACTAGGCTAGGTATTTTATTAGTATTGCCCCAATGCTGAATCTGGAATGCTACCAGCCAGATCTGCATACTCCTGAGTGAGCTTGAGCTACTCAGGGAGAGTGAGGATTCCTAGGTAGGGTGGCATGCCATGTGAATCCTGAATCCCCCTCCCTAGTGCTCCACTGGTACGAGTCAGTCAACTAAAATTACTCCAGGATTGACTGGCCTAATGACGGACATCCCACGTGATTAGTGGGGCCTGTCACTCAAACCTGATAGCCTTCCTGGTATTGGCAGTCTTGTATGCTGTGGCAGTCCTGATGCACCAGCATTATTTTGTTACAATGGTTGTGCTTGAGTTTGTGTTTTTGTTCCGAGTTTTTGAGTGGGCAGGCGCGGCAAATGCGCGTTTTCGGCCTCTTTGGCGGCAGAGGAGGGTGTGAGTCAGATCTGGTTTGTTTCGGAGCGCGAAAATTGCCCGGCTTGTACAGTGTACTGTAGAGAAGAGGGGACGGGAGGGAATCGAACAGGGCATTGGAGGCAGAGACGCAGGCAAACGAAAGCCATAGGCAGATCAGGCCCATCATCACGTGCCCACCAGCAGCCCATGATAAGTAGTATAGTAGATCCTGAAACGGCCCATACCCGTTGCTGAATCTGTAATGCTACCAGCCAGATCTCTGCCACACATGGATGTTGCACATGACGGTACAAGATCATTACATTCGCCCGTTTTTATATTATTAGCAACTAAATAATCTTCTTGTCATGTCACTGGCTCACTGCTACTACACCTCCAAGACAAGATATACATCCCTAGGGACAACCAAACACACCTCATGTTGCTTGAGACCGACGAGCAGAACCATTGCGGACATATCTGTGCGGTAACGGAACCCAATATGTATAGGAATCAGATTTCATATTATCACTAGATGCAAGTTGCTGTAACATGCATGTATGAGTGTTGGTCATAAGTTCGGGTTAAATGTGAGATGCAGAGGTGCGATCCAATACATATTTAAACCGAAACATGCATTTATCATAGCTAGATGCAAGCTAGTTAGGGGGTGGACAACAAAAATAGGATGCAACTTTAGCTATACATCTGACCAGAAGCTCTTAGGCATGAACAACCTAAATGGACTAGGCAGTCATATACATGGGCCTTATGCAGGTGAGGTCTAGGCCCCGTTTGGTATAGCACCACTTCACTAGTGAAGCCGTTTGTTGGGGCTTTGGCTCCATGAACAGCTCAATCAATGGAGCTGGAGCCGTTTTCGTAAATCGTTTGGCAAAACAGTTCCACAAATAGAGTTTCTTAAAACATGCTCTAATAGAACGCCTTGTAGAATGAGGTGAAGCTAGGTGAAGCGTCTATTTTTTGCTCCATCCCACCTCAAACCTCTGTGAGAGTACGATTTAAGGGGTTTCATGGATAAAGCCGTTTTATTTTACTCCGTTTGGCACAAAACGGCTCCTAAAACCGATGAAGAAGCCCTACCAAACAGGACCTTAGTTATTGTTTTATCTCCATAATGTTCAAGCACAGAGTAGCCCATAATACTAGCCCCACCAAGAATAAAAATTCACCATCCATCCTTCCTCTCATATCTTCTCGTGACGTTCTACCCCTCCATCCCAAAATAGGTGCACATTTCGCACTTTGAGGATTCAAACTAACTTAAGCTTAGACCAAATCTATATGAAAAATACTAAGATTGATAATATCAAATAATCATCATTAGATTAATCATATCATATATTTTCATACTAACCCTATTGAGATATACAAATATTAATATTATTTTTTATAAATCTAGTTAAACATGAGATTATTTGACTTCTCAAAATACGAGATGTACACTTATTTTAGGACGGAGAGAGTATGAGCATGTTTGGCATAACTCCAGCTCTAAGAAAACAGATCCGAAGCACCAGCTCCACCAGAGCAGCTCCAGCATGGATCTATTCTCCCAGCGTGGAGCTGCGAAAATGTGCTTGGCTGATAGGATAGCTCCAGATCCAGAAATAGAGACTTTGTTTTTTTATTGTCCACTTATGCCCTTGGACGTTTGGTGTTTCTTTTTTTCCTGTACGTCATTTGCATGGACGTGTACGCGGTGTTTTTTTTTGTTTTACGTCTTCTGTATGGATGTTGTACGTTACGTGCCAATTTTTTCTTTTTTGCAATTTCTCAAGTTTCAACACAAGATCACCTTATTTAGGACATAGAAAATAAATTAAACTATAATTGACCTTGTTCATGACAATATCTCAACATAATTAATTGTCCATACATAGTGTAGATGCAGAAATCTGATCACCACGCATGACACATGACAAGCCTGTGAGATTTGCTTCACTCCAAAGCAGGACAAGTCAGTTTTGAGTTCGTAAGCATACCAATCAATTTGACCTTGTAGGGCTGTTCGCTGGTCTTATCAGACTAGTCAGCCGGCTGATCCCCCTCTCAATTTACTGTTCATAAAACCAGCCAAATATTGTTTTTCTCTCACAACAAACCAGTCGGAACAGTGTTTTTCAGCCAAGTTTCAGACCAGTGAACGGAGCCTGTAATTGATAAGTAGAGAAATGATTAGTAATTTAAGGTAAAACGTGTCGGTGTTGCTTTAGACAGTTCTAATGTACGGCTAAAGAGCCAATAAGAAGGGCTATCGACTAAAGAGTCGATATCTAGCAAGTTAATAATGTAAACCAATGAAAACAGGCGCCATCAGCTGTTGGCACGTATAAACAATGAATATTAGATAGACGATGATCAAGGAATAAGGTAAAACATGATAGCACAGGTTATCGGCTATTGAGCCGATGTAGAGAAATTAAAGTATAACATGTAAGCAATTAACTATTTAATATAAATAAACTAGATCTAATCTATTGCCACCACCAAATAGTTTAAATTGATGCAGCGTTGTCAAAGATAACGGATTAAAGCTAACAAGTCGATAGATCTACTTATAACTCAACAGAATCATGAAAACATACTATAAACATAAAAGCACAAGCCATCAGCTATATAGCCGATGCAGACATGGTGAGTACACAGAGCCATGTTTTCCTAATAAACAGATCCATAATCTAACAAAATCTAACCTAAAGCCTAATATCAAAAGGTCAATACGATACAGCGATGATAGCAAACAATAGATCCAAGATTGCTAGCCAATGATTATATTTATAGTAAAACAAGTCTTTGAGCATACACTATGTTTGGTCAAAATTAAGATAAAACAGCCGATGAAGCAGAATTTGACGTCAAAACAGAGTTTTGATCTTGATATAGCAACGAGACGACAAATTGATATAATAAAAGCCACTTTATCTTAATCTTAACTGGATAAATTGGCCATATTGCTAAATCTAGTAAAATATCAAATATAGCAAATCGATAATTGGTGATTTGATATCAAACCAAGCAAGAGATCAAAAGATGCAGCCTTACTTAATTAGATACAAATCGATAACTAACTAGAATTAAACCACGCTAGAGATCAAATGATGCAGCCTAACAAGATAAAACATTAGTCATGACGGTACTTACAAGCAAAATGGAGATCGAAACCGATGCAGCCTTACTCACTGAAGAACTCGTTGATATCTACAATACTCCTACCCCTAAGGTTTTGGCGTGAAAGTCGAAAGTTGTATTTTTGTGTGATTGATGTCCATTACAATACTAGGGTTAATATTTATATCCTCGGCCTAAACACAAGTCCTAGTTGAATAAGACTATTACAAAACTTGGAATAAAAGAACACTTCCTAATTTAGATAAATTGAACTCTATGCTTCCCTTTCTAGTAGAATCCGACATGCCCATCCTCTAGCCGATGCCGACCACGCCTTAGCTCCAAAATTAACCAAAACCAACCATCCCACACCCGAGCCGATGCTAATGTCATGGGCCATTTAGCCAATTCTGACTCCAATCCGCTCATGGGCCGGTTTTGACTCTAACCGTTCATGGCCCAATTCCGCGTGCAACACGGTTTTTAGGCGCCTTCCCTGAATCTTGGGTTCCCGTGTACCATTCCAAAATCTGGTGTAAAAACATGCCCCCAAAATTTGGAATAAAATATATTTTGTTCCAAAATTCTCACTTGTAATCATTGTGCTTGCCATGTTCACAACCGCCCGCTCCAAATCCTGCGCGCGGCCATAAAGCCTATCATAGCTGGCTTGGCATATAATCCTACGACAAAACAAAACCTAAAGATCCTCGCTGGATCCAATGGTTACCCGATGGTGATAATCGTTGTTTCAATAGGTCTCCATGCCCCACCATCCATCCAACCAGCAGTGAAATTGTTTCACCACCGGTTATTACATAGCCAACAGTGATAATGGTGTTGCGAGATAGCTCATTCTGTAGTAGTGTGTTCTAAGTGATTTCATGGGTGCTAAATGTTGGTGTAGTTTATGCATATGTAAGGTGCTTTGCGGGTGCATTTCTAAGGTCTCATAGAACACATCTACTAAGGTACGTTGGATCAAACTAGCCTTGGTCACATGATTACTATTTATTGAGTTCTAGGTGATGAATTAGCTAAATCTTGGTTTCTAATTCAAGGATGATGGAGCTTGGGATCCAACTTCCCAAAAGGTGGAGAAGAAGTAGAGTTGAGTTCCGAGGGCTAGCTAGGCTCGTCAAAAATCGTCATTGACCTCCTTGAAATCTCCTCTTGCAAGGGATGAGCTTGTCCAACCTCAATCCCTAGCAAGAACAATTTGGGTTTGAGCTTCAAGTTCTTATAGTCTCCATGGTTTTCCTCCTTGATGTTGATCCTTTCTCCATCTTTTCTTTGCTTTGGAAGGTGCTCAATAAGCTGGAGAAGAGATGAACTAGAGAGGAAGAATGAATGGAGAGAGAGAGAGAGAGAGTTAGCCTCTTGATGGCTTTGGGTCTTGTAAAGGATGCCATCTATGCTAATAGGTGGGATTGGGATGTATTAGAAGTGGACAACTCACAAATCCGTGTAGGTCATTTGGGTGTTGATAGACAGTATGTCATGAAATTATAGGTTGTCTATCGATGCTTTGAACTATGCAATTGCTAGAATTTTGTTAGGTCATCATGGATTGTCCATTAGTGATCGAAGGACTATCATCGACCGATAACAAAACCCAAAAAATGATGTTTTGTCATGCAAGTTTTGAAAATATGAAATTTGAATGTAGATTATGCTCAAGATGGGTATGGTTACTGATATGCATGACCAGGTCGTGACAAGGCCAAGATAAATGAAGAGGGAGGGAGCTTAGCGGCTGAACGTGTGAAAGGTCCCTTGTTTCGTTTTTGTAATTAAGTGACGACCTAGGTGGACTAACAAGTGTTTATGTGAGATACATAGGTGATTAGTTCATAGGTACACTTGTGTGAGCAGCACATGCCATGGAGGTGGAAATGGCTTGGATATGTTACAAGGCTCACACATGTGATGAAGGAGCTCATTGCATATGAAACATGACATGGAGTCATGTGTCAAGGTGGAGAAGATCAAGACAAGACTTGGCTTGATGGACCGGTTGCAAGCATGAAGGGCAAGTTGGAGACTTTGAAGCAATAAACCACATGGCGAGGAAGCTTGAGCAAGACTTGGCGCTGATGGAATGAAGCAATGATGAAGAGCAAGTGAGGTCAAGATCGATGAACCAATAAGGTCACGTGATGATATGAAGTGGATCATATCATTATTGATCAAGGTTGGTGCATATGTTGCATCAATATTGGAGAAGATGGAATGGAATGCGCAAGGCAAAGGTATAACTTGTAGGGCATTTCATTTCACCGGTCATAGGTGTGCAGAGAAGTTTATGACCGGGTTTAGGATAGATGGTCGTACTATTAAGAGGGGCAAACTTGTTTGCATATTGGTCATCTAATGCCACTTGAGTGATCTAACTTTGCATACGTGTTAGGATCAAGTGGCGTGATAATCGTTTTAAAAATGTTTGTGAAATACTAACACACGTGCACAAAGTGGTGCATCACTTGGTGGTGTTGGCACATTTGAAAAGGAGAAGAAAAAGCGCTTGGTGGGCTACTGTCTGAGTAGTGGCAGACTGTCCGCACCTAAGAGGTGGACTGTCCTCCAGCTTCGGACCTAGGTGTGATGTGGTCTAGACCAAAGTTCACGGGTCTAGTTGGGACCCCTAGTGAATTGCAGACCATCCACGCTTGGGTGGTAGACTATCCTTCGGTCATTCTCGGCCGAGTGCAGAGTTACTGGACTTTCTGTCTAGGCCGTTGGATGTCAACAGCAGACAGTCTAGGGCCAGATGGTGGACTGTCCACCGGTATTTTTCATTGGCGCGTAGTGTTGCTGGAACTCTGTCTAGGCTGTTGGAAAATCAATGGCAGACAGTCTGGGCCCTAGTGGTGGACTATCCGCTGTTCAAATTTCTGTGTCTAATGGCTAGTTCGTGTTTAAGGGTGGACTGTTCGGGAATTGACTCCGGACTATCCAGGATAGCCATTAGAGCTCAAGAAAAGGGGAAAATGACTTGTTTCTTCCCCTCCTCTATAAATAGAGGGGTGGCCGACCCTTGGGGCTGGTGGAGCTCCTTGGGGGATTTAGTGTCCATGCTTGAAAGTGCTTGGGAGCCCTCTAACTCACTTGTGCTTGCAAGAGTGCGATTCGATTGAGAGTGAGTGATTCTAGTGCATTGCATTGAGAGATTGCAAGAGTGGCACTAGGTGATCGAGTTGCAAGCCAGTGGTGCTTATTACACTTGGAGGTTGCCACCTCCTAGACGGTTTGGTGGCATGATCTCCATCAAAGCATGCAAGGAAGCTTGTGCAGTGCTCTAGAGAAGATTGTGATGGGTGTTGTGCTCACCCTATGGGAGCCGCGAAGAGCAACTCTAATAGAGCGAGACATGAAGAGCGACAAGTGGTCCGGTCGGGTCAAGTGCTAGTGCTTGTGGTAAGCACTCCACATGGGAGAGTGTGACTTGGGGTCACCACTAGAAAGAGGACCGGCGGCAACCATGGAGCTTGTCTCAACGGGGACTAGCTTGTTGGCAAACAAGTGAACCTCAGGATAAAAATCATCGTGTCAACCTTGTTCACCCCCTTGGTTTACAATCCCCTTATACAAGCTTGTATTTACATATTCATACTGTCGAGTTCATAGACCCGGGGTCCCTCAGGGACCTGCTTCCACGCTGGGGCTCGGCCCAAACAGGCAGCACAGAACTCGTAGGCCGGCCCAAGAGTCTAAAACAACGGGCCAGAAGGGCGGTCCAGTCACTGACCAGAAGGTCTGGATGAAGAGGAACGACGCTTGCTCGTCAACTACTTTGGCCCACCTCTCCGACCAGAGCGCTCGCTTCAGACTCTAGCCACCTCCGGATGGCCTCTCCGATCGGAAGGCCTAGCCCAAAGCGCTACTTCTGACTCCGACCCCGTGTCGCCGACCGGGGGGCACAGAATCCCTGCTCACCGCTCTTCTCCGACTGGTGCAGCCAGAACTGACTAGGGCCATCCGACTAGGGACGCCCGCTCGGAAGGAGCCAGGGGCGAACGGAGAAAGCAAGCCAGGGCGCGTAAGTCAAACCACGATACTAGGGACAATACCCTATACACCTGCAGGAACAGTACTCTGCAAACACCCTGACACAAACAGTATTGTAGGCACCGACATTTTCCTCTATAGTATTGTAGGCGTCGTTAAAACTCCCGTACGTGCCTCCGGGTACCGATAGTGTTGTGGGCGCTGGGATTTACTGTATGGGGTGAATGTGGTGACACTCCTCACATGCCTCTAGGCATCAAACAGTATCTACAGGTACCGACGTCTACCATTCCTGAAGAAGGCAAACACAACCTCCCACATGCATATGACATTCTATAGTAACATCAACAGTGTTGTAGGCGCCTACCATTATCTTATGCCCGTCGGCATGGGCAACAAAGCTCAGTAGCATACGTACCCTCACTTGTAAAGCCCTCCCCTTTATCTATAAAAG
>CM009608.1:11697074-11720867 GCA_002993905.1 Miscanthus sacchariflorus | reverse complement strand
AAGATGGGTACTTCTACTCCAAGAATTTGACCTTGAAATAAAAGATAAAAAAGGAGTAGAAAATACTGTCGTAGATCATTTGTTGCATATGCAAGTCACTAACATGTAGGAGCCACCAATGAACGACTTCCTACGTGATGACATGCTACTGAAGGTGACAGACTCCAACCCATGGTACGCAGACATCGTGAACTTTATGGTCGTAGGATACGTACCAACAGGGGAGAATAAGAAAAGGCTACAAGCCGAGAGCAGACGTCACCTTTGGGATGACCCATACCTGTACAAGGTGTGTTCTAACAGACTATTGAGGAGGTGCGCGCCAACGGTGGAAGGAGTACAAATCCTCAAGAAATGCCATGCGGCACCATACGGAGGTCACTACAGAGTATTCCACACACAAGCCAAAATCTGGCAGTGCGGGTTCTTCTGGCCGACGATGTACGAAGACACCAAAGAATTCATCCAAAGGTGTCGAAAATACCAGCTGCAAGGAGGCATCACTGCTCGTAATGCAATGCCCCTCCATTACAACTTGCAAGTGGAGATATTTGACGTCTAGGGCATTGACTTCATGGGACCATTCCCAAAATCCCATGACAGCGAGTACATCCCGGTAGTCGTTGACTATGTATCCAAATGGGTGGAGACTTACCATGCAGAGCTGCTGATGCCAAGCATGCCTGAAGGATGTTCCATGAAGTGATTTTCCCTCACTTTGGAACACCCAAAATGGTCATAAGTGATGGAGGGTCTCACTTCATTGATAAGACCTTTTGAAACTTTTTGAGGGAGCTTAGAGAAAAGCACAACATAGCCACACCCTATCATCCTCAAACAAGCGGTCAGTCAAAAACGTCGAACAAGCAAATAAAAAACATCCTGCAAAAAATGATCAATGAGATGGGAAAAGGCTAGAAGGACAAGCTACCTGATGCACTTTGGGCATACAGGGCAGCTTACAAAACTCCCATTGGCATGTCACCATACTAGCTCGTTTATGGAAAAATTGCCACTTACCAGTTGAGCTAGAGCATAGAGCTCACTGGGCAATTAAGAGCTAGAATATGGATATAAAACTAGCTGGCAGAAATCGACAAAAGCAAATTGCCGAGCTAGAAGAATGGAGGGAGAAGGCTTACCATAGTGCCAAGCTTTACAAACAAAGAACCAAAAGATGGTGCGATCACCAAATCAAGCAAAAAGAGTTCAAGGAAGGAGACAAAGTTCTTCTATTCAACTCCAAAGTCAGCTCTTCGGTGAAGGAAAACTTCGGTGTAAGTGGAAAGGACCGTATACCATCGTCACCACGTCATCACATGGCGTGATCACAATTCAAGACGATGAAGGTAATGCTTTTAAGGTAAACGGTCAACGATTAAAAGTTTTCTTGGAGCCTTCATATAATCCCAAAGAAAAAATAGATGTAATAAAATTAATTGCTTTTAACAAATTTCCTAACTCAAAATAAGTGCATCTCAAATTCAATAAAGATTTTTAGTAGAATTGTTGTCTACACTTGTTTAATTTCCTAACTCAAAATAAGTACATCTCAAATTCAATAAAGATTTTTAGTAGAATTGTTGTCTACACTTGTTTTAGTTTTCTTTTGTTTACAAATAAGACAGGTAAGAAAACAAGTGTTGGGGAGGCGCCACACTCACCTCCAACTCAGTTGCACAAAAAGATCGCCATGTTCAAAACTTTGGTTTGTGAAACTCACTCTCTCTCTCTCCATACTTAGAACAATAAGAATTTAAAACTGAACAAATTTTGAGATAAACTACAAAGTGATTAGTCCATCTCCATATCTTCCAATGATGAAAAGTTTGCATACTCATTATTCCTTACTAATATTCCTAAAAACTTGTAAACACTTATCATAGGGACCCCATTTTTATCTAAGTGATTGACGAATGAGATAAAGTAGGATGACATGACACTTGCTCATTCTTGCAAAGAACTTGGGGTTTATCTTTATAAAACAAAATTCAAAATAGCATGTGCCTTGAATGATATACAAATACCTACCAATGCCATATGTGTTCATACATGACAAAAACCTTCCACATATGCCTCATACTTTGTGTTCAGTTTGGTCAAGTTTTGTGACCCCTGTTGAGAGATTTTTCATGCTCCCAAGATCAAAACTCACATACACACCACAAATAAACAACTATTCCTACACTGGGAATACGGTAAAACATGTTTCCATCACCAGCAAATAAATACTCCATGCTTCAAATATATGATCTAGCATTTTCTAGAGAGACAAAAAGGCTATGCAAAAAGAATTGAAAAAAATGGGACACATGAAGGTCCCAAAGTATTGAAAAAAATATATAGGGACACATGAAGGTCCCATGATATTTGAAAAAAAACATATGGGCACATGAAGGCTCATAAGAAAATAAGCTAGCCATGTCTCAAAATAAAATCTAGAGAAAGAGATCATATCAAATAGAGGAGTATAGTTCCATCAAATTCCACACACTTGCACGGTTTTGATCTAAGAGTATGACGCTTCTCTCCGGTGGATTCAGAATTTGACTTTACAACATATGCAAGGTAAGTGTGCCTCAAATTTCATCCATATCCAAGCTCCATATAAGCTTTTAGAAGTAGGATGATCAAAGAGAAGGCAAACATTCAAAATATGCCTTGGTGAGGAACCACTTACATATTTGAGTGACTTGAGAGAATCATTCAAGCAACAAAAGCTATCTTTATGTTTTCAAAGCCATACAAAAACCCAAGTTTCTAAGCAAAGATAGAGTGAGAAGATTTGAATCCAAGTTGTTCCATTTTTCAATTACCCAAGATATTTTGGTAGATACTTGAAAGTTCACAAGTTTAGGTGAAGCTTGGAATAACTTGTATGCAGATTTCAAACCAAGAATATGAACCCGCTTAGTCCTTAGGACTTTACTTGAGGACAGGCAAAGGATTAAGTGTGGGGAAGATTGTTAGCGGTGCTTAACTCATAATTCTTACCACCAACTCTAACATAAAATCTGCACAAATGAACACCAAACTTAGAATTTGGACTTATAATTAATGAATTCCATGAGTTTTGGTGATTTACCATTTGCAAGAGGACATGTCGGGATAACATAAGAAACGTGCCAAAAGTACACAAATAACATAGCAACACAAACACCCGACATGAGCCCAAGGGGAGAAGGCCCACTTACCAGGCAAATCAAGGCCCAACCAGGTGGAGAAAAAGCACAAAACACAAAGCAAACGTGCTCCAAATGACGCCAAACTCCATAGGCCCACTCTATAAGGTCACAGGAGGCCACCAGCCAAACTTGGGCTCATTTGGTCCCAGTTGAGGTGCGGCCGCACCCCTGGTGCGCCTGCACCACCACTGGCGTGCCTCAAGCCTAGCTTTGGCATGGCGGTGCATTAAATGCTTGGTATGATGGTGCGGTGGGTATCCGTCGAATATTCCTCCTCAAACCACCTCCAATCTACTATTAAAGGAGGAGAGCCCCCCAAAGAAGACAACACACAACAAGAGATCAAGAAGAGAAGAAGAGCTACATTCCTACCTAGCCTTTAGCTAGAATTANAATAGGGAGTGAATGAGTTAAGAGTTGGAGGAGTACCAGAGTGTCAGCTACTTCTACTTCTTGTACTTGGCGACCCTTGTATATCGAGTGGACGGAGTGTCAGGATTGTCAGCTCCCTCTACACTTGTACCTCAATGTGCCGAATACTACTTGAAGTATGAGGTGCATGTTTATCTTTGGTGGTGAGTTCTTAAGAAAAGTTATCTTTGTTTACTACATTCTTGTGGGTTCATCGTTCGTCCCCGTGAAGGATACTCCAGTAGAAGGGCCCTGATAAAGACGGATAACCCTTGCTAGCACGCTAGAGTAGTAGACGATAGCATAGACGTGGTGTCCAGGCTTGAGGCTACCTTTGTTTGCCTCATACTCCACTATTGAGGGGTTGGCGGCATGTGGTGACAACCCTGTCCGTCCCTTGTAATCCCCCACGTCCGAGTATGGCGTAGAGCTATAGGCCGACAACGCTTGGCAGACCAAGTGTTATCCGGTGCCCGAAGCAAGTCTATAGTAGCAAAGCTATCTTAACTTAGGATCTCTATCCTTAGAAAACCTCAATACTAGAGCTATCTTTCTTTTTGTTATCTTGGGCGAACTAGCAAAGAGACATTTTACACATCCGTTCCTTTAGGAAAATATGATACCCTGAATACTTCTGAGTGAAGTGCTGCAACGGTGTATCTATGCGCTTGCAGATTCCTTCTGCAAGATCCTCGTTGTTCGCCCAATTTCCAGCACCATCCTCTCCGCCCTATCCCTAGCAGTGTGACCCGGGCATGGTCGAGCATGATGCATGGCCCATGAGTAGCAGTCTAGCAGGTCAAGGGCAAGGCACAACCTGAACATGTAAGTGAATGCAGGTCGGCTAGCCAAGGCGTGGTCGAGTTCAAGTCATGAGGTGCGGTGGCGCAACTGGCCTAAGGAAAAGTGCAGGGAGTCATGAGGTCTGGATCCAGTGGTGGTGAGGGAGATCCGGCTTGGGGATCACCTCATCTCTTGTCTCCCTCTTCCTCACCTCTCTAGCATGCCCTCACTCTCTCTTCTGTCCCAAATCTAGTGGAGGCAAGATATGACAACACGAAGAATGACGATGGCCTCCAAATTTGTTGGGTGGTACGAGGAGGTAGCACGAGCAAGGATGGTCCACTTGTGGTAGTATGGAGACTATCAATCAAGGCTAGTGGCACAGGAGGGTGCATGGTGATAGCTCATCATTGGGCATGGCAGGCCTCACCAATGGGCTCAGCTGGCCTTGTCGTGGGGCTCGTCGGTTTCTTTTAAATAATTTATTAACAAAAACAAGCATATAGGACCGCCTCTAGAAACTCTAATTAACACCGAGCCTAGACTACGGGTATATCAGGCGGCTTGCTCGCCTCTATTATTGCTCTTTGACCAATTGTAGAAATGGGTATTGTAGTATTGTCTCACTGTAGTAGTTTATAGTTTGTCTATTAATAGGTTAAATTGAGTCCTATATTTTAAATTTGAAATCAAGCATCCAATTCACCCCTCTTGGTTTCTCACAGGACCAGAAACGTGTCACTGTTGTTTTTTAAGATGTCACGTGGGGGGCGAAAAGTCCCCACCTAAATAATTTTCCACTGATACCAGCAAAGCCAGGAATGGAGGGTGTAGAGCACCTAATACAGGGGCGACCCTAGAAGGCCAAAGGAGTACATGATAAGTGGGAGAGAGATATCACAACACTAATAGAAACAACAACAACACAACATGGTTTAGCTATCAGCTCAGCCTACAACTTGAGCGAGTGCAACCACTACGACACTGCCGTGTGTCAACACCAATGACAGACTCTGAAGAGCTCTAATCCACATGTAGCTATAAGGTATTGAGTTGGATCCGGCAGACGACAGCCAGGAGGTTACCCCAGATCCGACCAATCCAAGCACCTAGTGTCTTCCCGCACCGCCTGTACACCTTGACAAGCGATGTTAAGGAGTCCACCCAAATGAGGGGCCCTTTGCCTGCTAGTGACTGATGGAGCGACGTCTCTGCTGCTGGATCCCAAGCCACGAGTCGGTGCGGCATTCCCACGACCGCAAGCAGTGGCATGGAGGAGATCCACGGCCGCGCCGCTTTCCTCGACCTGGCCGCAGGCCTCCGCATCGCTCAGGCTCACGCCACACTCGCCTCGCTAAGCTAGCGCCTGTCTGCGCGCCGAGGCTGGCACCCTCGGTCGCTGCCTCGCCACGCCCGCGTTCAGCCCGTCTGCCAGAAATGCGCCGGCCAGAAACGTGTCTGCGTCCACCAGCTCGGTGGAGCCGGATCCGGGGCAAGGGTCACCGGATTCGGACCTAGAGGACGCAGATCCGGTGCCCCATTGGTCTTCTTGCTCGCCGCCGGCCGTCCTTTTCGCCGAAAATTGAAACCTCGTCATGAGGAGAGAAGGGGAGGAGGGAGGAGGGAGGAGGTGGAGGATACTGTGGGGTAGCCTTGTTAGGCGCCACAGCGGGCCGCCACCACAGTTATCCAGAGAGCGGTGGCGGCGGCCATGGAGGAGGAGCGGCGGTGGGGTTCGGCAGCGGCGGCTGGGTCGCCACCTGAGTCGCCTATACGGACGACGCGTTAGGGTGGGGGGGTCTGCGTATGTTTCTGAAAATAGTCACACGTTACTGTTGTTAATTTTCACATATCTGCATCAGCAACATATTGATACATATAAGTTGTTGGGCGCAGAAGTATTTGCTCATGGGCCTGATTCCAAGTTTACAGCAGGTTTGGTTGTTTGTAACAAACCTGCTTTTTATGCAAACATGATACATCATTATGGTAACTTTGTGGATGTAATATCATGCTATCTGTTACATGCATGTCCNTTATCTCTGCTACGTGTGGATGGAACAGCATGTTAGCTGTTGCATATCCACCATTTATTATGGTATACTTTGTGCGTATCAGGGAATATGCATTGGATAACGATCGATGCAGTCAGCCCATGGTCCATGTGCATCGTGGACAGGTCGAATGC
This sequence comes from Miscanthus sacchariflorus, assembly GCA_002993905.1. Taxonomy (NCBI): domain Eukaryota; kingdom Viridiplantae; phylum Streptophyta; class Magnoliopsida; order Poales; family Poaceae; genus Miscanthus; species Miscanthus sacchariflorus. The sequence continues at coordinate 11,714,300 of CM009608.1, read as the reverse complement.
ACTCCCATACTGCACTGTTGCACTTAAACCCAGAGCCAAACCCAATCATCCACACTTGATTGCCCTTGTCCATGCGGCCCTTAGCCTCAACATATGCCAGTTCATACCAAATTGAGCTGCTAGATGTGTTACCAAATCGATGTAGCGTCATCCTTGATGGCTCAATCTTCTCGTCCGATAGGCTGAAGTTACGTTGGACACCATCAATTACTGCACGCCCGCCTGCATGAATGCACAAGTGCTGGAATACAGAGAGGAAGTCAGGGATATATAGCTTTACCCGCCCATTGAGAAGTTTCCGTGCGGTGAAGGATGCTGCAAACAAAAGCTTTTCCGAGGGTGGGAGTACAAGAGGCGCAATGGACGTGATGTTGGCTTTAAGAGTTCTAGCAGCGACGGCCACCAGTTCGGTGGAGAGATTAACACCAGTATATCCCTTGTCATCTTCTTCTTTGTAGATGCATTGGTATGACTGGTCACTTGAAGCCGTGAGTGTACGCATGATACACCTAAGTCTGAATCTGGCCATGCTTGGGGAAGTTGACAGCAGCACTGCGGCTCCGCCCATGCGAAAGAGGCAAAACGGAAGCAGCATAGCTCGCTCGTTTCCCGGGTAGGGATTGTCACTGAGGGTCTCCGTTGAAACAACTAAAGCATTTGCACCGAATGGCGCAGCTTGCAGGAGGTTTTTCACAAGCTCTATCGAGATTAGCCCTGCGCTGCACCCCATACTGGACAAGTGGACATGGTGGATGTCGCTGCGCATTTTGTACCGGTTTATAATCATGTCAGAGAAAGTTGGTGTAGGATTGAACTCGCTGCAGTTTGTGACAAGAATATCGACGGCTTGAGGTGCGATGCTTGTCTTCGAGAACAGTTCATCGATGGCCGAGAAGACAGCCATCTCTGCCTCCTCACGGCCGTCCTCAAACTTGCTGTATTTGTACGGGTCAATGTAGTGGCCCACTAGAGGCACGCATGTTTCCTCACCAAGGCCTGAACGTTCGTAAAGACGTTTCAGGAAACGTTTACTGCGTTCAGTCCAGTGGCTGACTTGTTGGACGTGCTCGACAAAGCCTGCGGAAGGAACACGGTGGGTATTTGGGGGACGGAAGCAAGCGTAGTCAACGAGATACACCGCCCGTGGGCGCCGCATGACGAGTACGATCACTGCTGTGCCCAAGAGGAACCCAATTGTGAGCACGTCCGTGTTCCTGACAGAATGAAGCAGAGGGGTGAGCTCATCAGACCTGCTTGCTCCCACGATGACAGCTGCAGTGGCGAATGGCACTGCGATTGTCAAGAGGAAATTGTCTACTATCTTTGCGAAGACTGTTTTGAGGTACTTGCCAATTGGTGATGAACTCATTGCGGTGGTATTATACTATGGGTTTCGCGTGCAGTAGTGTGTGTAGACTTTAGAGGTACAGTGAAGATGGGGAGGAGGGGTCCCTGCGTGGGGCCGAATTTAAAAGTGCAGATCCCCTGGGCTACCTTGTCACGTGTATATCCAACTTACAACCAACTTGTTATCAAAAACTTATACAACCAACTTGTTATCAAAAACTTATACAACCAACTAATAACCAACAACGGTTATGAATTTGCTTCAGTTACTTGCCACCCATTTGTGTACCAAGGAATTGTGCTACACGCCATTGCTTCGTCGCATGCAATTCATGTACGTGTACATTCAATGGATAGACCGATGCCCATTGTTGGATTGCTTTGTTGTGTCACTAACTCAGGATACTCTGTCTTTGTTAAAGTGGTATGGTACAAGAAGTCAAATTTCAAATCACAATGACTAAATATTATCTGACTTCCGTATTGATTTATAGAGGTTTGGCCAGAAAATGACTTAATATCCAACGCTAAATGGTAGGTTGGCTCAAGTGAGCATACAAAAACAGTTGTGCTTTGTCACGTTCTCTTTGAGGGGGAAAATGTTTAGTTTTATAGTTGTATATACTGCTGTAGGGGGTGTGCGGGGCCTCTCTGGCAGCGCTCGCCCCAAATCTGGCTGAGGGCCTACGGGCGGCTTCTATGGCGAGAACGGCGGCGGCAGTAGAAGCTCCTCCCCACGAAGATCCGGCGCGACGGAGGCGGGCTAGGCGATTCGGCTCCACGACGCCAACCACGCCGGGCTTCCTCAGACGCGTAGACGGTCCCGGTGGCGAGGGTGTGGGGGGGGGGAGGGTTCATCCCGGTGGCGGCGCGGGCACGACAAGGACGACGGCGGTTGGGCTCGACGCCGGGTCCTTGTCACACCCGGTTTTAAGGACAAAACCGAATTCACATCTATATGCCAAGATCTGTTTATTCATACATGCGAGGACAATTACATGATACAAATCAGTGTTTATTACAAAAGCATAACTTATTACAAAATGATAAGAGGGTCTAAAACAAAAATTACATCAAAGTACCAAGCAAGGTCTCCATCCACGTAGGCAGCCGACCGGGGGTACACCAGCCTAACATCGACACTGCGTCTTTGAGAAACTCCATCTTCTAGTTCGAATAGCTGGGTGGGGTAGCAAGGGGGACAAAGAGAAGGGTGAAAACATCAAAATGTACTCTGCAAGTGTAGGAAAGTATGACATGAGGCTAACACAAGGAAAGGCTTACAAGGTTTGACACACGCACTTAAAGGACACATCCTAATTTTCCTTAAATCCTTAGCACCTAAATACTAGGTGAAACACCACCTCCAAAGAGAGCCAAACCATAACCACACTCGGATTCCATCCAAGTCACCATCTGAACCATCCATCGTCAACCAAAGAGATCCACTAATCACAAAGAAGTCCAAGACGCTCTTGACCGTGAGCACGGCTAATATATCAGTTTTACACACTGCAGAGGTTGCCCTGAGGTGGACAGGTCTTGGTCGGGACTGGAATGTTTAGCTTTTTTGATGTTGTGATCCCAATGCCTGACTTTGATAGGTCTTCGTCGGGTTCGGACCTTTTGGCCTTAGAATTTGGAAACACTCGATCCCTGAGTTTGGTCAGGTCTTTGTCGAGGTCAGGCGATTTGCCATGGAGGTCGTTCTGCCATCGTGAACTTTTTGTTCAAGGTTGGTCGGGGGGGACCTCCTTCGTGTGCATTGGTTGAATGTTGCGGCCTCGTTGCTCCGCTTTTGACTTGTTGACCTTTGCTTTTTAGGGGGAGTACCCCTTTATATCCTTAGGGGTTTTTTACATAGGTCCTGCCTCGTTGAAAACCTCACCCCCGCTAGGAGCCCCCTTCGTGAGGAAAAGAGTATAGGACCCTAAAATAGGAAAAGGTATAAAAAGGAAAGAAAAGATAAAAGAACATTTGGGTGACTTCACATATAATTGTACGAAGCCACCCATACATTCAAACATAGAACCTGCGGAGGTTATCGATGTTCCATGCATGAGTGGAGCACTTGCCTTCAGGGTCGACAAGGTGGAAGGACCTTGGTCTTCCTGTTGCCTTTGCTATGTATGGACTTTCCCATTTTGGCTGGAGCTTGCTTGTAGTGTCTGTGTTGGGCTTTGTTCAGAGGATGAGGTCCCCTTCTTCAATATTTTTCCTTACTAATTTCTTGTCTCTCCATTTTTTGTTTGTATAGGGTGATGTTTTCTACTACTTCAAGTTTGCTGCCTTCAATGGTGTCTTTGGAGTAGGCTTCATCTGAGGCGAGTGACCCTTGCATCGCTCGAAGGCTTTGGTGCTTTATCTCTTCTGTCAACATTGTTTCTTGTTCGTAGAGTAGATTGAAGGATGTGAATCATGTTGTTCTTGGGACTATGGTATTGTGAGACTGTTCTCGGTCCTTATCGACCAAATTCAACCGCCAAATAAGATACAAAAAAGGGAGAACTAGCATAACTTATGCACATATGTTATTTATATTAACATATTTCCATATGTATTGGAAGAACAATGTTTTGCGGGACATATATCCGGAATACGTGGAAAATGAAGTCAAAATGCGCAATCAAACAAAGCGTAAAGCAGATCTACACAAAGGATCAAGAGAACAACCCACCTACCTAGTGAATCTACGCACGCTCTAGGCCTAGCTAGAGGCCCATCAGGCAAAGGCGGTGGCGAGGTGGGCCAGCCAGTGGACGGGTGCACCAGGGGTGCGACCACACCCTTGTTGCCGCCTCTCGGGCCCACGTTGCACAAGGAGGTCACATCAATGCTCCCAAGGATGGCTCAGGTGGAATCTCCTAGGAATATTCTTCAACAACTGTCCTAGGAGTAGTATAAGAGGAGGGGGAGAGCCCCCTCACTCAAAACACACACCACACCTTGAGCTCTCTCTCATTCCACACTTGTACTTTTACTTTTAGTAGTATTCCAAGCAAGGCAAGTTTCATTGGAGAGCTTGGAATTCTAGAGGCATTCTTGGTATGAATAATATGAAGAGTTCTTCTAAGTCTTTGTTCTCACTTTACCAATATTGTTATGTTATAGAATTAGAGCAAAGTTCTTATGTTAAGAATTTAACATGTAAAACTTTATGCTTAAATGTTCATACAACATATATGATAAGAATTAGATCTAAGTTGAGGTGACGGTTCGTCGTGCCTTCAGGCTTGCCTGAGTCCTATGCTTGTCGATCCGTAGGATCGGAGTCCCAGAGGGATTTGGGTAGTTTCCCTATACATGGGCATGGTGCTCGGGTATACGGGGACCTTTAGATGTGATGGTGCTCCATGGTTGAGGGGTAGGTGGCAGGTGGTGACAGTTGTTGGTGTTTCTTATGACTAGTGGAGTAATTACACAAGCGCACAGAACTACTGTGTAGCACTTCGCCCGGTGAGTACCGATAATCAAATTTATATTTTTTCCCAAAGGAAGGCAGGAGGCTATGATTATAGTTAGTTGTTAGGAATGCTAAATGAATGTTGTAAATGGATGGGTGGATGAATGAGTGAACTAGTAAACAAGCTAAACTAGAGGTAGAATAGCTAGGTGGGAGAGTGAGTAATATCTTAAGTAACAAAGGTAAACAGATGACTAGGAGGAATTCTTTAGTACTTCAGGGCACAGCCCGCCTACCAACCTAGTGGTTTAACTAGACAAGGTCTGCCATGAGCCCTACGATATAATAACTAGACCAATCGTGGTGGAATACAGAGGATGGGCAAGGTTATCACCACTTGCCAACTACCACAATCTATCCGAAGGCCTAGCCATATCCACAGGTAATCTATAGCCTAAGCACCACACTTAATCTATAAACTTACTACTTCGATCTGAGCTCTGATGAAATGAGATCAAAGCACCCTAATCAGATGGTGGAACTGGTACTAACGAATGACTACTAAACAAATGATAACCTATGATACTAATAATAAGAGAAAGCACCTAAGCTCACTAATGATGAACAATCATGAACAAGTACTTGAGCAAAGCAAAGCAATAATACTGAATAAAGTACTAAGAATAAAGTACTGAATAAAGTAAATGCTAAATGAAAGAATTACAAATGAGCTATACCAGACTCAGAAAACTCTTCTAGACTTCGAAGAAGCTCCGCTCTAGCTCTACTTCCACTCCTAAGCTACTACTCTAGAGCTACTCTAAACTAGAGAGCTTGGAGAAGCTTGGAATGCTTGAATATGAATGGGGCACTTCTCCACCGAGCACCACTGCCCCTTTTATAGTGTGTAGAGGTAGTGGGGGTACTTATAGGCCAACAAGTGAGGCAGTGGATGAAACTTGGGTGTCGGGCAACATCCTTGGGCGTTGGCCGAAGTCGGATTTCATCGTCTTTGCATCGTAGGGCCTTGATTGCTCCTCAAAGGTGGTTGCATGGCAGGTAAGGTGGTTGTCCTGATTAGAAAGGTAGTTTGGAGGTTAGTTTGGCCCCTTGACTGGATGACAAAGGGCCCAAGGATCCTCGGTAGCTCAACCTCCACCTTTGGATCAAACAGACATTGATCAATGCTTGTGAGGCCTTCTAGAGTGCATCCCATGGATCAGTGATGTGGTAGGGGCTAGGGTGGCGTCAGGCGATGCCATGTGGCGTAGACCGATGTGGCCTATGGGCCCTAGCCTCCCTACCACGTCCACTTGCCTATTATGCCTTTGTTTTGCACCACTTTTGCCAAAATTCCTGCATAAAAATAAATCTCCAAGTACAAGTGGAACTAGGTGAATTATAAAGCAAATTGGACACTTGTGATGATGTTTTACCTCACTTTATCTTGCTTTTGGGTGAAATGTTGATGAAGAAAATGGTTGTTAGTGACCATCAACAACAGCCCTATCAGTCCCTTGTAATCCCCCACATTCGGGTATCCGTATAGGAGTTCATAAATTGCCTCAAGAGGTTGCTGGCAGACCAGTACTTGGAGGTCTCCCTGTCCATCGGTACGCTTAGGGCTAAGTCTTAACCATGTATTTGAATGATCATCTGCTAGACTTAGCTTGCATATATTAGGATATGTCTGCTCTAGCTTAGGACCATTCTTTTATTCTTTATTCTTTCTTCTTTCTCTATCTCTGAGATTGGCTCGTGTGTGTGTCACACTATCTTGAACCATATCATGTTTACCCTGTTATGAGCCATGGTTCATTATACAAGCATGTCATATTGTTCATGTCCATGCTAGGTACTTTTATACCATGCCTTCCTTTGGAAAAATATAAATTAACGATACCATGAATACTTCTGGGTGAAATGCTACCACGGTAATTTCGTACGCTTGTAGATAATTTTTGTAAATGTTAAGAAATAACATTAAGACATTTCTGGTGTCATTACCTGGAAATACAAATCCTGGTAGTGATGCTAAGAAATGACAACAAGCATTTCTGGCGTCGTTGTCGGGGAAGGCACTGGTTATAATAATCTAGTAGGGTATGTTCAAGATAATATGAATGTATAGTAGCCATTGTTCATGCAGGCTAATCTTGCTTGTTTTTTCCTATTGTGGATGAAAACAGGATAGTGTATGATAGGTTTTGTCCTACCGAAAAACTACCTAGAGAACCCAGAGGCACTCCTAAGGAAGAACTGGTCCCGTATCGCTTCTTCTTCTGCCACTCCGTCGGCAACCGAATCCGTCACCCCCGCACCATCCGCAAATAACTCGATGGCCTAGAAGACAATCCACGAGTTCTCTGTTCCCGCTGTTGACATGGCCAACAAGAACTTTGAACTTAAGATAGGTGTTGGTGTTTTTTACAACTAGTGGTGGAATTCCGCAAGCGCACAGAACTACCGTGTAGGACTTCACCCGGCATGTACCGAGTGTTGAATTTATATTTTTCCCAAAGGAAGGCAGGAGGCTATGATTATAGTTGATCGTTAGGTATGTTAAAGGAAAAGGTGTCCTTAGCCTAGGTGGGTAAATGGAATGGTGGTTTATGTTGTAAATGGATGGGTGGATGAATGGGTGAACTAGTAAACAAGCTAAACTAGAGGTAGAATAGCTAGGTGGGAGAGCGAGCAATATCTTAAGTAATAATGGTAAATAGATGACTAGGAGGAATTCTTTAGTACTTCGTGGCACAACCCACCTACCAACCAGGAGGGTTAACTAGACAAGATCTATCACAAGCCCTACGATTTAATAACTAGACCATCATGGCAGAATACAGAGAATGGACAAGGCTATCATGAATTGCCAACTACCACAATCTATCCGGAGGCCTAGCCGTATACACAGGTAATCTATAGCCTAAGCACCACGCTTAATCTATAAACTTACTACTTTGATCCAAGCTCTGATGAAATGAGATCAATGCACCCTAACCAAATGGTGGAACCGGTACTAACGAATGACTACTAAACAAAATATAACCTTTGATACTAATGCTAAGAGCAAGCACCTAAGCTCATTAATGATGAACACTAATGAACTAGAACTTGAACAAAGTAAAGCAATAATACTGAATAAAGTACTAAAAGTAAAGTACTGAATAAAGTAAATGATAAAGGAAAGAATTACAAAAGAGCTATACTAGACCCAGAAGACTCTTCCGGACTCTGAAGAAGCTTTGCTCTAGCTCTACTTCCACTCCTAGGCTACTACTCTAGAGCTACTCTAAACTAGAGAGCTTGGAGAAGCTTGGAATGCTTGAATATGAATGGGGCATTTCTCCATCGAGCACCATTGCCCCTTTTATAGTGTGTAGAGGCAGTGCAGGTACTTATAAGCCATCAAGGAATGCAGTGGAGGAGACTTGCATGTTGGGCGACGTCCTTGGGCATCAGCTAACATTGGATGTCAGTGCCTTTGCATCGTAGGGCCTTGATTGCTCCTAAAAGGCAGTTGCATGGAAGGTAAGGCGGTTGCTTTGTTCAAAAAGGTAGTTTGTAGGTTGTTTTAGCCCTCCAAGTCAATGACAGTGGGCTCATGGATCCAAGGCATCTTCATCTTGGCCATTGATCAAACCGACATTGAATCAACGCTGGTGAGTCGTTCTGGAGTGCATCCCATGGACCAGTGATGTGGCAAGGGCCAGGGTGGCGTCGAGCGACACCACATGGCGTCGGTCGATGTGGCCCTATGGGTCCTGACCTTCCTGCCATGTCCACTTGCCTCCTATGCACATATTTTGTACCATTTTTGCTAAAATTCTAGCATACATATAAATCTCCAAGTACAAGTAGAACTAGGTGAATTATAAAGCAAATTGGACACATGTGATGATNATTTACCTCACTTTATCTTGCTTTTGGGTGAAATGTTGATGGTCAAAATGGGTGTTAGTGGCCATCAACAACGGGTCTGATCACGATGGTGCAAGCAAACCCATTCTGCGGTTTGCCTAGTGAGGACGCAAACGTGCATCTCCAACACTTCCTGGAGCTGTGCAACACAATCGTTATGAAGGATATCGCAACGGAGATCATCAGACTCCGTCTGTTTCCCTTCTCCTTTATGGGGAAGGCAAAAGAGTGGTTCTATAAGGACGAAGAAGGTGTCAACACGTGGGCTAAGTGCTCCACAGTGTTCCTCACGAAGTTCTTCCCCATGGGCAAAACCAATGCCCTACGGGGAAGTTTCAAACTTCTAGCAACATGCGATGGAGTCCATCCTCGAGGCGTGGGAGAGGCTATAAGAATACATCATTGCCTATGCACACCACGAGGTGGATAACTGGCTCATCCTATAAAACTTCTACAATGGGTTAACCCCCATGTCGAGAGGCCACATCGATGCTGCTGCTGGTGGAGCCATCCTCTCACTCACAATAAATGGAGCTATGGCACTGATTGAGAAGATGGTGTCCAACCAGGGTTGGAGCAAAGAAAGGCTCCAAAATAAACAAAATGGCATGCATACCTTGAAGGAGACGGATATGCTTGCCGCAAAATTAGACCTCCTCATGAAAAGATTGACTAGCGTGCCACTGAAAAGGACAATGCGCAGCACCATCAAGGCCATGGTCTCGCATATGACATGCGAGGTCTGTGGTGAAGCTAGACACTCAGGGAACGACTGCCCTGAGACCCATGAAGACATACTCTACATGAACAACAACAGGCTCCATCCTCAAGGAGGTAATAATCAATCACGCTTTCCAAGGAGGTAATGATGATTATAACTCAAACTTCAATTCAAATTACAATTCAAATTATAATTCAAAGCAACCCTCCCTAAAGGACCTAGTTTGAGATCAAGCTAAAATAAACAAAACCCTCATGAAAAAGATTGTCAAATGATAAAATGCTTGAAAACATAAATTCTAAAGTAGAAGGTTTAACTTCTTCGGTTAAAAACCACCAGAGCTTTAACAAAATGATAGAGACACAATTAGCTCAGATTGTTGCAGCTATTCTTGTGGATAATATAGGGAAAATCCCAGGGCAACCCGATAATTCCCTTGAAAAAGTCATTGCAGTGACCACAAGGGGTGGTAAGTCCACTTGTGATCCAACAAATCCTAACCATTCCATAGGAAAAGCAAAAGAGCGCTAGGAGCCTGAACCTTCAATAAAAACACAAAAAAACAGGAAGAGGAAATGGCACCACAAGACTTTGCCAACACAATTTTTTTGTCGTTTCCCACAAGAACACGGAAGCCAACCGTGGACAAGCAATTCGCTTGTTTTGTTGAGACGATTGAGAAGATACATGTGAGCTTTCCTTTAACGGACGTCTTTGTTGGTGGTCCTTAACGACCAAATCCGACTGCCAAATACAACACAAAAAGAGGAGAACTAGCATAACTTACGCACATATGTTATTTATATTAACACATTTCCACATGTATTGGAGAATCAATGTTTTATAGGACATATAGCTGGAATACATGGGAAATAAGGTCAAAAGGTACAACCAGGAAAGTGTAAAAGCATAATCTACACATAGGATCAGAAGAAAGTCCCACCTACCTGCCAAACCTAGGCCCCAAACCTATGTGGATGCGCTCCTAGCCCAGCAAGAAACCCACCAGGCGAAGGCGGTGCCGAGGTGGCCCAGCCAGGGTGCGACCGCACCTAGGGTGCACCCTTACCCCTACTGGCACCCCTCAGGCCCATGCTTTGCGTGGTGGTTCCTTTACTCTAGGGAAGGACGGTGCAGGGGAGGATCTCCAGAATATTCCACTGAAACTGACCTCTAGGAGTAGTATAAGAGGAGGGGGAGATCCCCCTCACTCAACACACACCACACTTGAGCTCTCTCACTCACATTTGTACTTTTACTGTTATAGTAGTGTGTTGGAGCAAGGCAAGCTTCATTGGAGAGCTTGGATTTCTCGGGGCATTCTTGGTATGAATAATATGAAGAATTCTTATAAGTCTTTGTTCTCATATTATCAATATAGTTATCCTTATGAACTAGAGCAAAGTTCTCATGTTCATCATTTAGCATATAGAACTTTATGCTTAAACGATCATACTACATGTACGGTAAGAATTAGAGCTAAGTTGAGGTGGTGGTACGGTGTGCCTTCGAGTTTGCCTAAGTCCTATGCTTGTCGATCCATAGGGTCGGAGTCCCAGGGGGATTTGGGTAGTTTCCCTATACACGGACATGGTGCTCGAGTATATGGGGACCTTTGGATATGACGGTGCTCTATGGTTGAGGGGTAGGCGGTAGGTGGCGATAGCCCTGTCCATCCCATGTAATCCCCCACGATTGGGTATTCGTGTAGGAGTTCATAAATTGCCACCCAAGGTTGCTGGCAGACCAGTGCTTAGTGGTCTCCCCATCCATCTGATGCTTAGGTCTAAGTCTTAACCATGTATTTGTATGTTCATCTGCTAAACTTAGCATGACTATATTATGATATGCCTGCTCTAGCTTAGGAATATTCCTTTATTCTTTATTCTTTCTTCTTCCTCTATCTTTGAGATTCACTCGTGTGTGTGTGTGTGTGTGTGTCACACTATCTTGAACCATATCATGTTTACCCCTATTATGGGCCTTGGTTCATTATACGAGCATGTCATCTTGTTCATATCCATACTAGATACTTTTATACCATGCCTTCCTTTGAGAAAATATAAATTAATGATACCCTGAATACTTCTGGGTGAAATGCTACAACGGTAATTCCGTGTGCTTGCGGATTATTTCTGTAAACATTAAGAAATACCATTAAGGAGTTTCTAGTGTCATTGCCTAGAAATACAAATCCTGGTAGTGATGCTAAGAAATGCCAACAAGCATTTCTAGCACCGTTGCCAGGGAAGGCACAGGTTAAAAGAATTTAGTAGGACATGTCCATGATAATATGCATGTATAGTAGCCATTGCTTATGTAGGCTAATCTTGCTTGTTTTCTCCTTTTGTGGATGCAAACAGTATAGTGTATGACTAGTTTTGTCTTGCTAGAAAACTACCTAGAGAACTCAAATGCACTCCTAAGGAAGAACCGGTCCCGTACTGCTTCTTCTTCTGCTACTACACCGGCAATTGAACCTATCACCATCACACCATCCGCAAACAACTCGATGGCCCAGAAGACACTCCACGAGTTCTCTGTTCCCGCTATCACCAACGTGCCCATTGGGCCCACTGTCGACATGGCCAACAAGAACTTCAAACTCAAGATGGGCCTGATCACGATGGTGCAGGCAAACCCATTCTTTGGTTTGCCTAGTGAGGACGCAAATGCATATCTCCAACACTTCCTAGAGCTATGCGACACCATCTTTTTGAAGGATGTTGCACCAAAGATCAGTAGACTCCGTTTGTTTCCCTTCTCCCTTGTGGGGAAGGCAAAACGATGGTTCTACAAGGACCAGGAAGTTGTCAATACGTGGGCCAAGTGCTCAATGGTGTTCCTTGCTAAGTTCTTCCCCATGGGCAAAACCAATGCCCTACGGGGAAGAATTTCTAATTTCTAGCAGAATTCAATGGAGGCCATCCCCGAGGCGTGGGAGAGGCTGCAAGAGTACATCCTTGCCTACCAGCACCATGGGATGGAGAATTGGCTGATCCTCTAAAACTTCTACAATGGGTTAACCCCCATATCAAGAGGACACATAGATGCTGCTACTGGAGGGGCCTTCCTCTCGCTCACCATAAATGGAGCTATGGCTCTCATCGAAAAGATGGTGTCAAACCAAGGGTGGAGCAAAGAGAAGCTCCAAAATAAACAAAAAGGCATGCATACAGTAAAGGAGACGGATATGCTTGCCACAAAACTCGACCTACTAATAAGAAGATTAGACGAGCATGCCCATGAAAAAGAAGCAATGAAGGGCATCGTCCAAGCCATAGACTCGCATATGACATCCTAGGTTTGTGGTGATGTTGGACATTCGGGGAACAACTGCCCGAGACCCGTGAAGACGCTGCATACATCAACAATGGGTCCCGTCCACAAGGAAATAATGGGTGGAACAATCAGTCACATCCACCATTCCAAGGAAGTAATAATCAATCACGCTTCCAAGGAGGTACTAATGCGAATTTCAATTCAAATTATAACTCAAATTAACCCTCCTTGAAAGACCTAGTGTTAGGGCAAGCAAAAATTAATGAAAATCTTACTAAAAAGCTCGTCTCTAACAACAAAATTCTTGAAAATATAAATTCTAAAATTGAAAATTTGACTTCCTTTGTTAAGTATCAAATGAGCTTTAAATGTTGAGCTCAAATTGCTTCCGCCGTTCCTATCAATCATTAGGGGAAAATCCCGGGGCAACCCGAGAATTTCCACGAAAATGTTCATGTGGCTATAGAAAACTAGAGGAAGAAAAATCTTGCCCAACGGACTATAAATGTTGAGCCCTTGCCGAAGATAAATCGGTAGTTATCCTAAAAAATTTAAAACTCACAAAATATATAAATTCATATTTTAAAAATCACAATTAAAATTTTGCATCTAAATCAACTCTTTAGAAAAATAAAATAAAAATCATTTTCTAATTACTTAGAATTTTCAATTATCATTTCTCATTTTTACAAATATTTATAAAAACTCAAAACTATAATAAAATTATGTGGAAAATCAATTCGAGCAAATTTCTGAGTTCAAATTGGGCCAAACCCCAATGGCTAGTTCCCACTTAGTCGTTGGGAGCAAACGGCCAAAGGGGAGGACGAGCAGGCCCACCTACAGTGTGGCCGCACACCCCACCTGGTAGGCACGCACGCCCATCTTCCTCCAACGGCTCCTAGCCATTGATCTTCCCCCTCTCTCAGCCATTTGGTGCCCATTTATAAGTAGGTGGCTAGGGTGTGAGCTCCTCACTCACACTCCACACTCCACTCTCCACTCTCTCCCACTCTCTCAAAAATTTTCTCCAACACTCTTGTAAAAATTTTCCACAAAAGCTTGAGTGCAAGGAAACTCTGCAAAAATTTTCTAGCTCAAGTCCACACAAGCAAGCTCGCGGGTCACTCGTTTTATTTTCGCTAACATAACCCCGCTCTCGAGCTTGTTTTCTTGTGTTGTTGTTTTTTGTCGCCATGGGCAAGTTCAGCAGGAAGCTTTCTGGTGCACTCAAGAAGGCCATGGGAGCGAGCTCAAGTCGCTCCCGTGGTAGCTCTAGCGCACACTACTCCGCCGAACATTCTGAGAGCCCGAGGCATGAGGATGAAGAAACTACGCCAACGAAAGCACAGGGGGAGCCGATGGAGGTGGAGGATGATGCGCCCTACCTCGACTTGGAAGGACCCCTGGAGCCACAAGCGTACACCCTCATCAAGGACCAAGAGTTCGTGCACACTCCGGTGTATGACCCGCACCTCCTCGAGAAAATTGGTATGGACGCTAAATTCCTCATTGTCTAGAAAGTTGTTGGGTGCAAGAACGTTTCTCCTATCGAGGAGGAAGGTTCTCACCTCCTAACTATCCAATTTCTATGCTCCTTGCAAGAAGTTGACAATGGGGTCACTTTGCATCTTTTTGAAGAAGAACATTTTCTTACATGGAAAGATCTTAGTTCTCACTTAGGCTTCCATAGTAAATGCTCAACTAATCTCGATCACTCCCTTAGAGGTTTTAATCATCATAGATTTTGGGGAGAAATTTTGGGTCAAGCTTTAGTTGGCAAGTTTTCACCTCGTAATGCACACATTCAACATCCTACTCTAAGGTTCATGCATCGTTGGATTGCTATGATTTTATTTCCTAGCCAAGATATTAGATGTGTTCGCAATGATGAATTAAAACTGCTCTATGCCATAGTTAAAAAGATCAAAGTTGCTCCTGTAATGGCTATGGTTAAACATTGGTTAGAAACATTCAAGGCATCCACTTATGTTTCATGCACATCTCTTGTTACACTTATTGCTTCACAAATTGGTGCGTTGGATGGACAAGACATAGTTTATATTTCAACTCCATGCATTGTTATTGATGAGCACTACTTAGTACAAGGACATCATTTGAAGCATGATAACTCTAGAAATCTTGTGTTTTACTTCCCCGCGTATACAAATGAATTCCCGTTACATAACCCGAAACTTCATTTGTATAAGCACCGGGAGTTAACCTTCCCTCTTGTTGCACAAGAGGAAGCCCGCAAGAGTTCTATTTCTAGCAGGATGACATAGAGCAGGGCTATGAACGAAGCAGGCAGCTTACAGTAGCCACAGCCACCACACTCCCCAGCTATGCCACTGACATTCCACGCGGGATGGTTCCCAGTTGAGCAAACACCTGGGTTCACACCCAGGTTTCAGCAAGGCTTGGATCATACCCCGCAACCACGAGAAGATGGGTGAGCAGGATGGCAGAGTGCGGACAGCACAGAGTGGGCTAGCCAATGGCAGCCAGACCACTCCTTCGACTCTAAGGGACTACCACAACCGGTCCAGCCTCGACCATCTTTCTCAGTCCGTCGCGAGCTTAACAAGATCAACCACCAGGTCAGAGCCATCGACATCCGCATAGGTGAGATTCAAAATACGTTAAATACACATGTGCAGGATGCAACACAGTGGCAGCAGCAGGCGGCCCAATAGATGGCACCAATTAACTCCATGCTGAAACAATAGCACAGTCAATGGATGGCCTACTAGCGGTCACAGGGGCACTGCCCCGAATCGTAGGCCTTGAGCTAGCTTGGGAGGGCCCCCAGAGGTACCTAGTATCTTGCATTTATTTATTTATTATCTTGTTTTAAATTAAAAAATGAAATATGATAAAAGAACAAAAATATCTATTCCATTCCACATATATGTAGTAAGAATGTTTAGTTCCTCCTTGTTGAAATGATGAATAGTTGATTTGCCTTATAATTCATCTATGCCTAGTTTATAATTTAGTATTCCCTAAGATTTAAGTTTGTTGGCTAAAAATGTCTCATCCTAAAACTTGAAACTTATGGGTTGCAAACGCATGATCCTTTTCTAAGTTGTTGCAAGTTATGGTGTGGTAGAATAGAATTTGCTATGAATTTATTCTAAGAGAAACTTGACATCCCGAGTTTTTTTAAATACTAAAACAAAAAGTTCCTCAATAATGATAATTCCTACCAAGGCCATATGACATTATACAATGTAAAAACCTTAGTCATATGCTACTTGTTATCATATTGAGCTTTGTTAAATTGTTGGGACCCTTCAGATGTCCTTGTCATGCACCCATGATCAAGATTCATGTACACCCAGAAATAATATGCTGACTCTTACATTGAGAGTTATGCAAAAACATGTCATCCATCCATGAAATAAAAATACTCCATTCACATGTCATGAGTCTCTCTCTAAAGTATTCATTCACCCAAAAAAATATGGGCTATAAAAAAATCCATGCCAAAGCGCATGAGTAGAAAAAGATCCATGCTAAGAGCATAAGAAAAGAAAAGAAAAAGAGAAATAAAGATAGCCTGTCAAGGTTATAACCCAGGGTGTCTCGAGGCACCGATTAGTTAGCAAGCCNAGTGGCCCATAACACATCAGTTAGTGAAGGCCCGAACGCCCAAGGCCCAGCTAAGCCAGGCCANGACCCCTCCCTCACGCCTTAGCTACACGGCGCTGGAAAGGCGCACGACCTCTCCCCCATCATGACCCCTAGAAGGAACGGAGAGAGGTCTGACAGGAACAAGCATGCTGCACTGGCCCCGCAAGGACCGAGGGGATAACAGTCACCTCAGTCCGGTCAGACGCCATCCCTGTGCGATGCCGCATAGACAACACAATACCTCCCAAAGCGGTGATGATAGGTACGACGATCACCGGCCAGATACGGCCCGACGAGACAAGAATACGATCCTGCCCAATATGGGATGGGATCCACTATGAGGGCCTCGACTCAGAGGCCATCCAGGCTGCGGGAACCACTATCCCAACGATGGGGATCATGGTCCCCCACTCCTCAAGACAACAAGACCACCAATGACCTAGGGGCGGCCACCAACTCATGTACGACGCCCTAGGAAACAAGGAGACGATGACGAAGACACAGCGGAGACCACATCGCACAGGACGGCTGGTGAACTACCATCGTGCCTACAGTGCCGCAACAGCAGGCACAGTAGCACCACGCCACACCATGCTATGACATGGCCACAAGACAATGATGACAGCCATATGTGGATGCACCTCGCAAGACGGCGTAGCTTGCAAGCCAAGTTAGCTAGGACCTCCCTCAGGCTCACGACCCTTCGGTCAGGAGAACCTATTGCTTTGTATGCGCCCTAACCCCAAACTCGATATAAGGGTAGCCAGGGCACCCTTTCCAGGCATTCTGAGTCCCCTACTCATTCACTTATTCTCCATCGTAGCAGGGCTCATGAAGCTTCTCTTTAGGCTATCCATCACCTAGCCTAGGTTCTTCTACCTCTTCCACCATTCTTGCACCCCCCATTGTAAGAACT
>CM009608.1:11133901-11145739 GCA_002993905.1 Miscanthus sacchariflorus | reverse complement strand
GTTATCTAATTATTTTCATAATAACTTATATTGGTATTTAGACATAGATTCGTGGGATGTTTTTGTTTATCTTTTATAACAACAAGGGTGGTAACTTAGATGTACAAATTATATGGTTACTTTGTATTATCTTTCGTATTAGTAGGTTAATTCAAAGCAAATTTAGAAGTTACATTACATTTCTGTCGGGTATCAGCGTTAGGCATACCTAGAAGAAGGAAGCTGATGATCGTGAACGTTAACTTGCCCGGATGGTCAAAAACGTATTTTGGTCTCGCCCGACCCCAAAGGTATAGGCTCCGTCTCGCCCGACCCTGAGGATGCGGGCTCCATGTCGCCCGACCCCGAGGGCGTGGGCTCCATGTCATCCACAACAGGCCATGGATGGCTGGCCACGGCATCAACTCGGTCCCGGGCAGGCACGTGCGCTTCGGGAGCTTGGATTTCTTCGTCACCGCGAAGGGAGAGCTGGCGCGGGCTCTCATCCCCGTCCAACTTCTTCGCTCCACCGGTCTCAATGCAACTGTCGAGGCCCTCGAGGAGCTGCAGCTGCACTCTCCGGAGGCCCATGCCCACAGGAGCGACCAGCTTTTTAGCTTCGATTATGGGAGGCTGGAGCACTAGCTCGACGCCTTCCTAGGACCCCGACCGTCCTGAGAGGACCTGCGTTGCCTCACCTTCTCGTTCGCCAACGTCATGACATAGCTTGCTGGAGGGGAACCCCTCTCCCCAAATTACCTCATCCGGAGCGCTCCGACAGCGTTCCCATTCGGTCTACGCAATGCCGCAAGGACCATTGGTCACCTCGCAGCGCAGCACATGCACCCGTCCCCCACGGACGATGAATTCATGGGTATGACGGACTATGTCATGGAATCTTTCCACAACCTTCTCGCGGGAGATTTAGAGATGATCTCTGACTCTAACTCCAGCAGGGGAAGCCATCACCCCTCGCGAGAATGCTTCATGGCCGGCACCCCCAAGGGGCGCGTCGAAAGCATCCACGAGGGAGGGGCTACTCCTATGAATGACCTCGACGATGATGTTGAGGGAGATGCGGGGGCCCTGCCTCGCCTGCGGGTGGAGCAGCTAAGGGCACGGCATAAGGAGATCGAGGATGCGCGACTCCAGCTGGAGCAGGAGCGTGTGGAGCTCGAGCGTGAGATCGAACACCGCATAGACGATGGCCGTGCACACGCCATCGCCCGCGATGTAAACCGGAGGATCATCGAGGACAATGGAAGACTCCCGCACTTCGCCCGTGCAAGCCAGAACATAGCTACCGCGGTGGCCTTGCTCCGAGGGCTCCCGGAGCTCGCGACACCTGAAGACCGTCGAGTCCATCGCGAGATCTGCACACTGCTCGAGCGTGCGGCGGTGCAGCAGGTAGAATGCTCGCTGTCCCGATGATACAAGCTCGATACCAGTCAGCGTGTGTCTTTGGGACGACATGGCTAGGACATATCCGTCGACCAGGAACCACACGATACCGGTGCAAGAGCGTCTCGGCCCCAACTGTGACGCACGTAACACCCTGGACGCCCGTAGGCACAGATGGGGGGACAAGAGAGAGGAGGTTGACCGCGGCTACCACCCTCGTCGTGGCAGATGCTACGACAGTGGCGAGGACTGGAGCCTAAGCCCCGATCTACCGGAGCCCTAGGTTTTTGGCCGGCACATCCTCAACGCCGCTTTCCCACCGCGGTATCGACCACCGACCAACATCCCGAAATACTTCGGGGAAACAAACCTTGGCCTGTGGCTCGAGGATTACCGGCTTGCTTGTCAAGCTGGTGGTTTGGATAGTGATCACTTCATTATCCGCAACCTCCCCTTGTTCCTGGCTGATTCGGCACGAACATGGCTGGAGCCCTTCCGCCCAACCAGATTCAAAGCTAGACAGACCTGAAGGAGATCTTTGTGGGAAATTTCCAGGGCACCTACACGCACCTTGGGAACCCCTAGGATCTAAAGAATTGCTAAAAGAAGTCCGGGGAAACTCTCTGTGAGTACATCCAACGCTTCTCCAGGCAATGCAATGAGTTGCCCAAAGTCACCGACGCCGACATCATCAGAGCCTTCCTGTCTAGGACCACCTACGAGTCTCTGGTCCACAAGCTAGGACACAAGGGCCCTCGAACCACCAAGGAGCTTCTCAACATCGCGACCAGCCATGCCTCAGGTGAGGAGGCAGTTGGAGCAATTTTTGACCGCCCCAAGGGCAAAGCGAAGCGGGACGAGGACGCCAACGAGGGCACCTCCGACTGCCCGAAAAAGAAGAAGAACAAGCAGCGACATGGGGGCTCGCTCATGGATGCTGCCGAGCGGAAAGGCAGCTGGGCGCCCACCGAGGGCGCTCTCAACCACTTTGAGAAGCTACTCGAGGGGCCATGCCCGAACCACACCTTCCCCGTCAAGCACTTGTACAAGGACTGCGCACTCATGAAGCGTTTGCTGTCCGGTGGCTCCAAATAGGGGGGCTAGGGGAGGAAGCCTGAGCCAGTGGCAGACGACGCATAGGGGAAGGATGGTGGCTTCCCGACGCCAGATGGCTGCCTCATGATCTATGGTGGGGTGGTAGCTTACGACTCCAAGCGCCGCCAAAAGCTCACGCGTTGCGAGGTCTACGTGGCTGATCTAGCCACGCCATCTTTCCTACGGTGATTGGAGTCCACCATCATCTTTGACCGATCCAACCACCTAGAGAGTGTCCTGCAGCCTAGAAGGTATCCGCTCATGGTCAACCCGATCGTCAGCATGAAGTGGCTCACTAAGGTGCTGATAGATGGGGATAGCGGCCTCAACATCATGTATGCAGAGACGCTTGATGCCATGGGCATCAATCGGTCGTGCGTCCGACCGACCGAGGAGCCTTTCCATGGCATCATGCCGCGGAAACAAGCTGTACCGCTTGGGTAGATTGACCTGCCCATCACCTTTAGGGATCCAGCCAACTATAGGATGGAGACCCTCACCTTCAAGGTGGTCCGGTTCCACGGAACCTACCATGCCATCCTGGGATGACCATGCTATGCGAAGTTCATGGCTGTCCCTAACTACACTTACTTGAAGCTCAAGATGCTAGGCCCGCATGGGGTCATCACTGTCGTCACCTCCTTCCAGCGCGCCTATGATTGTGAAGTTGAGTGCTGTGAGCACGCCTCGGTGATTATCGCCTCCAAGGAGCTCACGGTCATCAAGGAGGGGACCACCGAGGAAGCACACAACTCCAAGCGGTTGGCCGGATCTTTTGAGCCCGCGGAGGGCATCAAGGAGGTCCTCATAGACCCTAGCAACTCCGAGGACAAAGTGGAGCGCATCGACACCACGCTTTCCTCCAAATAGGAAAGCGCGTTCATCAACTTCCTCCGCGCTAACAGAGATGTCTTCACGTGGAAACCCTCGGATATGCCAGGCATTCCGAGGAAAGTCATCGAGCACACCTTGAAGATTAGGCTAGGCTCCAAGACGGTAAAGCAGTGCCTGCGTCGCTTCGACGAGAAGCGTAGGGCCATCGACGAGGAGATCGCGAAGCTTTTGGCGGCCGAATTCATCAAGGAAGTGTATCACCCCGAGTGGTTAGCCAATCCTGTCCTCGTAGGAAAAAAGAATGGGAAATGGAGGATGTGTGTTGACTACACGAGTCTCAACAAGGCGTGTCCAAAGGATCTGTTTCCTTTGCCACGTATAGATCAAGTAGTCGACTCAACCTCAAGGTGAGAAACCCTCTGCTTCCTTGATGCATACTCCATGTACCATCAGATCGTGATGAAAGAATCTGACTAGCTCATGACTTCTTTCATCACCCCATTTGGATCGTTCTGCTATGTCACGATGTTGTTCGATCTAAAAAACGCAGGGGCTACATACTAGCGTTGTATGCTCAAGTGTTTCGGGGACATCATCGGGCGAACCATTGAGGCTTATGTAGATGACATCGTTGGCAAGTCCAAACAGGCTGACCAGCTCGTTGCAGACCTAGAGCAAACCTTCACGAAACTCTGAGCAAACGGCATTAAACTCAACCCTGAGAAATGCGTTTTCGGGGTCTCGAGGGGTATGCTTCTTGGGTTCATCATCTCCGAGTGCTGCATCGAAGCCAACCTAGAGAAGATCTTGGCCATCATGAGGATGGGTCCGATTCAGAATCTAAAGGGAGTACAGTGAGTTACAGGGTGCCTTGCCATGCTTAGCCATTTTATCTCGCGCCTCGACGAATGAGGCCTCCCCCTATACTGGCTTCTGAAGAAAACTGACCGATTTGCGTGGACGCCCGAGGCTTAGGAGGCACTTGACAAGGTCAAGGAAATCCTTATGAGAGCCCCAATTTTGGTCCTGCCGACAAATGGGGAACCACTCCTGCTTTACATTGCGGCCACCACACAAGTGGTCAGCGCCACCCTGGTAGTAGAACGGGAAGAAGAGGGACACACCCTCAAGGTGCAGCGTCCCGTATACTTCATTAGTGAAGTCTTGTCTGATTCCAAGACTCGCTACCTCCAAATCCAGAAGCTCTTGTACGTCGTCCTGATCGCCAAGAGGAAGCTATGTCACTACTTTGAGTCGCACCTGGTGACGGTCGTGACATCCTTCCCTCTTGGGGAGGTCATCCAAAGTTGGGATGCCATAGGGAGAATCGCGAAGTGGGCACTCGAGCTGATGGGTCAGGGCATTTCATATACCCCTCGGACGACCGTCATGTCCCAGGTGCTAGCCAATTTTGTTGCAAAATGGACCGAGATCCAAATGCCACTAGCAACCGTCGATCAAGAATACTGGACGATGTACTTTGACGAATAGCTGACGAAGAAAGGCGTCGGCATGGGGCTAGTCTTTGTTTCACCCCTCGGAGTGCGCATGAGGTACACGGTTTGCATTCACTTCCCTGCCTCTAACAATGTGGCCCAATATGAGGCCCTCATCAATGGCCTACGCATTGCCGTCGAGTTGGGCATCCAACGGCTTGACGTTCGGGGTGACTCACAACTAGTCATCAATCAAGTCATGGAGTCAAGCTGCCGCAGTACCAAGATGGTTGTGTATTGCCAAGAAGTTCGCTAGCTAGAGGACAAGTTCGATGGCCTTGAACTCAACCACATCCCAAGATGACTCAACGAGGCGGCGGACATGCTAGCGAAAATGGCGTTGCCCGAGAGCTAGTCCCGACTGGCATCTTCGCCAGCGATCAGTATAAACCCTCAATCTGCTGCGAGGAGCCAGAATAGACCGGTGATGGGCCGCCTACCCTAGGCTCGGGGGCTGACCGACCGTCGGCTCCTTATGACCTCGAAGTCATGGAGCATGACGAAGACCAAGTGGCAGAGCCTAACCCTCTAACTGACTGGAGGACACCTTATCTCGATTACCTCCTATTCGAGGTGCTCCCAACTGACAAAACGGAGGCTCGATGGCTCGCACGCCGCGCCAAGTCCTTCGTCATTATTGAGGGGAACTCTACAAGCGAAGCCATACCAAGATCCTACAGTGCTGCATCCCCATCGAAGAAGGCAAGCTACTACTAAGAGATATCCCCGGCGGGGTTTGTGGACATCATGCCGCACCTAGGACCCTGGTTGGGAACGTGTTCTGACAGGGCTTCTACTGGCCAAGCGTAGTGACTGACGCCGAGCATACCATGCGCACCTACGAAGGATGTCAATACTACACTCATCAAACCGGCCTGCCGGCCCAGGCATTCCAGACGATCCCCATCACGTGGCCATTCGTAGTCTAGGGGCTTGATCTGGTCGGACCCCTCAAAAGGGCGCCGGGGGCTACATGCATTTCCTTGTCGCTGTGGACAAGTTCACGAAGTAGATAGAGGCTCGGCTGATTTCCGTGATCAAATCCGAGCTGGCCGTGCAATTCTTCCTCGACATCACCCACCATTTTGGGGTCCTGAACTCCATCATCACGGACAACGGCACGCAGTTCACTGGGAAAAAAATTCCTCCAATTTTGTGATGACAGCCACATCCGCATCAACTAGGCCACCATGGTGCACCCCTGGACAAACGGGCAGGTCGAGCGTGCGAACAACATGGTCCTACAGGGCCTCAAGCCTAGAATTTTTAACCGACTGAACAAATTCGGCGGACGATGGGCTGCGTAGCTTCTTGCGGTACTCTAGAGCTTGAGGACGACCCCTAGCCAGGCGACCGGCTACACGCCTTTCTTCATGGTCTATGGTAATGAAGCGGTCCTCTCGACTGACCTCGACTACGGAGCACTGAGGGTCAAGGCGTACAACGAGCAGGGAGCCAAGACGTCCCTCGAGGACACCATGGACCAGCTTGATGAAGCACGCGATGTTGCCCTCCTCCGCTTGGCCAAGTACCAGCAAGCATTACGCCGATACCACAATCATCGTGTGTGGGCCTGGGCCTTCAACATCAGGGACCTGGTGCTCTGCCTCATCAAGAGCAACAAGAACCACCACAAGCTCTCTCCACCGTGGGAGGGACCGTACATCGTCGTGGAGGTGCTCTAGACAGGCACCTACAAGCTCAAGTCCATCGACAACAAAGTCTTCACCAACACCTGGAACATCGAGCAGCTACGTTGCTTTTACCCCTAGTCTATGCACGTACTTATGAAAATTAAGAATGATATTTCTAAAATGTAAAACACTTTCTCTTATCGGTTTTGCTATCGTTTTCTCAATCTTTAGTGACACCCGACCCCAGCAATGGCAAGAGGTCGGGCCTCACTCGGGGGCTAATAAGAATATATCTACTCAGAAACATTCTTTGCGCCTGACCCGCCTTACGTTAAGATCTAGAAGCAAGAGTTGCTGAAACAAACGCCGAGTAAAACTGGTCGGACCGCAAGAAACCTACGCCCCAGCGGCTATGACGCTTTTGCTCACTAGCGTGATCAGAGTTTTTTCGCCCGTACCTCGAGCTTTACAACCTTAACATCAGAAGGGGTCAGATCGTATCAACCTTTTTATACATAAAAAAAGAGAAGGGCCAAAAGTCTGTTTGGCTAAACAAAAATTAAAAACTTGTCCATTTATTACAAGTTCACCGCCCGGCTCATCCAACTAACTAACCCCTTGGGGGACGACTTCGTCCTCGATCTTTACAGCTAGATCCTGTGCCAGGGGGCACCATCTCCTCGATCTCCTCTAGCTCGGCCTTGGTGTAGCCAGGGCGAAGAATTGACTCATCATCGGTAGATCGATGTTCTCATAATGAGAATGAGCAATCGCAAACGACCGATGAACGCCAAAGTGAAGCACGTGCCTCACGATCTCGCGCGCTTGATCCATAATTCAGATGGCATGAACCGCGAGCGAGCTCATCTCCTACTTCGAGGCTAGCTCGAGGTCTTTGCAGACCAGCTGGATGTTGACACGCAGGGTATCATGCTCGTCGCACTCCTTTAGGAGGGAGTCCTTCACTTCGTTGAGCTCCTTCTCCAAGCCATGGCTCTTCACCACCCCCTCCCCAAGCTTGTCAACAAGGCCTATCCAAATCACACACCAACCACGTCAAAAGGCCAACCGTGGATTCCAGGAATAAGGATAACATGGGAAACCAGAGGCTCACCTTCCACGTCCGTCCGGAGCTTGCATACCTCTTCACGCTATGCTGTCGGATCACCTTGGCCTCCAGGCTCCGCATCTCTTCCTAGACTGACCGACCTCCATGGCGAGCCAGGCGGTCACGCCCTCAACCTCAACCTTTAGATCCCTCTCCTCAAGCTCACCCTTGAGGAGGCCGATCCGCTGTTGGGCATCAGCGCACTCCTAGCAAGCCAAGTCACGCTCCGTGTGGAGTCCCTCTATGACCCAGAGCAAATCGTCCCACTCCCTCCATAGCCGCTCAGACTCCACGACGTCCGCACGCGTCCTCTCGATCAGGGCCGCGAGCTTCTCCTCAACCCTGCGAGCATCCTTCTCCCTGACTCGGAGGTCGTCTAGCTCTCGGGCGGCGAGGGCAAGCTCAGCCACCTCCTGACAGGCGATGGTGAGATGTGTGGCCAGCCCATCACTCCGCCGCGTCTCTTTAGTGAGGCGGTCCCAAATATCCTTCTCACAATGAAGGAATTAGGACTTCTCCCGGCTGTGGACCATAAGGGACTACGAAGAGGACAAGTCTTAGAGGCATGGAAAGGGAAAATGAGAGTCAGAAACACGGTCATATCATACCTGGCCAACTAGGGCGATGATGTCATGCAACGAGCTTAGCATGGTGGTCAGGGTGTGAACCGTGGTCCCAACTTCCGAGTGGACGCTCCCCCATTCCCTCTCCTCTGCGGCGTTGTCAAGGGCAAAAAAGCGTCGCCCTCAGGTCCCGCTAGTCTGCCCACTAGATCTGGGATCCTCCCCACACAGCCGGGTCGCCGCCCACACGGACCAGAGACCGGGATGGCTCCGCACCGATCCCATGCGGCGCCGACCCCTCTTGCGGTAGTAACTCCCCTAGAGAGGCCCCTCCGGTGGTAGAGGGGGCGGGTGATGTGGACGCGGAGGCCTACCCCATTGCCACATCTGCTATGGATGCCTCGGGTGCACCCTCTCCACCTGTGATGTCTCCGCCGGTGATGCGGCCACCTGCACAGACGATGGCTCTGGTTGTGCCGTCTCCGCCTGTGTTGTCGCGGCCTCACCTGGCCCTGCCACGTCCACCACGGACGCCTCGGGTGTGTTCTCCTCCATGCGCCCGACCATAGAGGTGGCCACCTACACAGATAAAGGCTCTAGCTATGTCATTTCCGCCTGTGATGTCATGGCCACCTTCGTGGATGACGGCCCCAGCTGCGCCATTTCTGCCTATGACATCGCGGCCACATCCGACCGCGTCACATTCACCATGGGCATCCCAGATGCGCCCTCCTTCATCTGCTCCCCCATGGACGCGGCCACTAGCTGCTCCCCTCCAGTCGACGCCGCGGCCGCCCTGACGCCAATCCCGCTCGCCTTTGGTGTAATGCCAGCCAGCTCCTAGTGCGTCTACCAGAGGACAAGGCTCTTCTTCGGTGCAAGCCTTAGGAGAGTCCCGCATCCTCCAACGTTGTGAAGGACATGATGGCCAATTTACAACAAAAATTCGTTAGAGCGAAGGAGCGAAGAAATTCTTAACTCACATCGCCACCACCGGACGGTGACATTTTGGGGTCGGCCCACCCGACCCCGATCGCACCTCGTTGACATGTTGCTGTTTTGAGCCTTCCCTATGCTCGAAAGGCTCGGATGGAGTGGAGTGGCCTGATTCCACTAGCTCTAGGGACGCGTCCTCCCCCTCCTGCCCCGGGGCATGCCACGGGAAGGTCCCCGCCTGCGGCAAAGACGAGTCCTTGTCCCCACCTCCCAGCTCATCCCATTAGACAGGCGACCTAGAATCGTCACCTCCCTCTCCTTCTTCTTCTTCTTCCTCCTCTGAACCTTGCCGCTGCCTTCCTCTGTCCAGCTTCACCTGCTCCTTTGCCTTCCGCTTCACCATCTCCTCATCCTTCTTATTCTTCATCTTCTTGTCTGCGGCGCGGTTCTCCGCCCTCACGTCCGCGTGCTCTGGCAGCCGCGCGACAAAGACCTAAAATCCCAACCCCACTGATAGCTCGACAAAGCCTGCGTCCGGCCGCATCGCGGGATGTTCTAGGATCGGGAACATGGCGTCGGACTCCTCTGTAACCTCCTTGATGCGCTATGCGACCTCACTGTCATGGAGAGGCCCCTGGGTGAGCACCGTCCCATCAAGCTATGTGCCGAGCGTCAACCCGTTCAGCGAGAGGGCGCGCGCCATCAGCAGCGCCACCCTCCTCATGTGATACACCCCGATGACACCGGTCCCATGGAGACCATGGTTCTTCAGGAGCGCGATGGCGTCTAGGAGGTCACGGAGCCTTTTGTTTTC
The DNA here is from genome assembly GCA_002993905.1 of Miscanthus sacchariflorus. Taxonomy (NCBI): domain Eukaryota; kingdom Viridiplantae; phylum Streptophyta; class Magnoliopsida; order Poales; family Poaceae; genus Miscanthus; species Miscanthus sacchariflorus. Next base: position 11,135,879 of record CM009608.1, on the reverse strand, counting down.
CTTCTCGGGAGGTCCCCACCCCCACACTGATGGTGCCTCTTCGATTAGGCGTTCAGTGAAGTCCGGCAAGGGGGCGGCGGCGTCGTTCTTCACATAGAACCAAAGAGCGTGCCATCCCTTGTTAGACCTCGATAGCGGACATGTCATGTACTCGATGGACTGGTGGCCCCAGAGGTGGATACCTGCGCATCCCATCGGCACCGATAGCTCCCTACTTCTCTCCCTTTTTTCTGTGCAGGGAGATAGAGAAGAAGTACCTCCATAGCTCGAAGTGGGGTTCGATCCCCAAATACCCTTTGCACAGCGCGATGAAGGCCACGATGTTCTGGATCCCATTGGGATTCAGGTTCTGCAACTCGATCTGGTAGTGGTGCAGCAGTCCCCGGAGGAATGGGTGGGGAGGAATCGTGAGTCCATGCTCGTGGAAGGGCGCGAAGGACACGACGTAGCCATCGGGCGGCGCTGGCGCCTCCTCACAACTAGGCATGAGCCACTCCACCACCTCGGTTCTCCCACGGAGAAGACCACACTTTATGAGGCCCTCCATGCGTGCGTGGGTGACATCAAAGCGATACCATGACTCCATGGGAAGCAAGGGCGGAGGAACGAGAACTTCGCTGCCGGTGGAAGAGCGAGAGCAAGAGATCCGAGCGCTTGCGGCGGAGAAGCGAAGATGACGAGGCTATGGTTAGGCGTATCAAAGATGAAGGAAAAAACCCCTAGTTATAGGGGAAGATGGAGCGAGAAGCAAACCGTCTACCTCGATCGACGCGCCTGCCGTGCCTCGTCACTTTGCCTCTCCAGAAGTCGTGTGCATGCCGGACGATGGTTTGCCCCAAGATGGGCCAAAAACCGCCATAGGTAAGGAGGGATATGGAGTTGAAAATGCTCCCACGGCCCATTAAGGCCCAAGAGTTCGAAGACTGGCCCAACAATAGGTTCACAACTACTTCGGGGCACCTTTAGAGTGAGGGGTGGTTAAGGATGGGCCCGCTAGTGGCCATCACTCGGCGCACGAGTGCCACGGGCATCCCGACCCATGTTCGATTCTTGCCCGGTGCACGGTCCATGGTTTTTGCTTGAAGAAAGGCAACGAGCCCTTAGGACCGGTCGAACGGACCCGAGAGCTATATGGACTGGCCGTCAGGAATCTAGAGTTGGTCACCAGCTCACCCATGCCAGACCCCCACGAACGGGAAGCCAGGGTCCCACTCGGACTAGCCCGTTAACAGCTCATCGAGCCCCATGATTCGTCCATCGAGGAAAACATGGCACGGCTCAAACCCTCTATTTTATCAAAAAAGACGCTTGACGGAGGACGACCACAAGACGAGCTGACCCCTCGATCGGACCTTTGCTACGCGCGGGGGCTTGGGGGAAGTTGGACTCACAAGGAGACCAAATATGCGGTCGCATGACAATGGCGGATCGATCGGATCCTAGGGAGGGATCGGAATCAAGAGAGATCTTTTCCGACCCCCCAAATCCCACAGCTGCATGCCCCCAAGACTCGCCCTCAGAATCCCTCTATCAGAAAAAGCCTTCGAAGGAGTATCCTACTCCTCCACAGGCTCAGGGGCTACTGTCGGGTATGAGTATTAGGGATACCTGGAAGAAGAAAGCTGATGGTCGTGAACGCTAACATGCCCGGATGGTTAAGAGCGTATTTTGGTCTCTCCCGACCCCAAAGGTACGGGCTCCGTCTTGCCCAACCCCGAGGGTGCAGGCTCTGTGTCGCCCGACCCCGAGAGCGCGGGCTCCGTCGCGCTCGATCCCGGGGGCGCGAGCTCCGTGTCGCCCGAACCCGAGGGCACGACCTTCGTCGTGCCCGACCCTGGGGGCGCGGGCTCTGTCACGCCCGACCTCGAGGACATGGGCTCCGTGTCGCCCGACCCCAAGGGCGCGGGCTTCGTCACGCCAAACCCCGGGGGCCCGGGCTCTATCACGCCTAATCCAGAGGGCGCAGGCGCTGTCTCGC
>CM009608.1:11056809-11067626 GCA_002993905.1 Miscanthus sacchariflorus | reverse complement strand
ACACATACATGTTAAGACCATGTACAATGATGGGCGGCTGTGGGATGGACGGCACGACAGGGGCAGCCAGGCAGGGTGCCGGGAGAGCGAAGGGCCGAGAGAGCAAAACCAGAGGGGTTTGTATCACGAGGGATATGTATTTATTTAATTTTTCTTGTATAATTAATGTAATGTATGTTTTTTTAGAAACATTAACGTAATGTATGTACTATGTATGAGCTTTAATCTACGTTGGATAAGGATAACCATGGATGTTGCTTCAACATTTTNAAAAAAAAAGAAAAGAAAAAATGCATCATTTCGTAACCCTTTTCAATGCACTATATCGTGGTGTTATAATCAAGATTACCATACCACTATGGTATCGTTAAAATGACATTTAGAAAGCAATTTCTACAATGTTGTATCGTTTTCGTTATTTGCTAAACCACTTAAAATGATTAGTTGTCCTATGTTTGTGTCTATGAATCTGAAAAAAATTAAACATAATTTACTAGCTAGTCTTGGATTGGATAATATCGAACCCAAGCTATATCACCATGATGTTATAATAAAAATTACCATACCACTATGGCATCATTAAATTGATATGTAGAAAGCAATTTCTACAATGTTGTATCATTTTCGTTATTTGCTAGGCCACTTAAAATAATTAATTGCCCTCGGTTTGTGTCTTTGAATGTGAAAAAAATTAAACAAAATTTACAAGCTAGTCTTGGATTTGGGATAATATCGAAGCCAAGCTATATCACCATAATGTTATAGCTTTTTTCTCTTAATTATATTTAATTAATTGATATGTCACCAAAAGATCCTACGTACTCACTCCATTTCATCAAATTATAAGGCATCTAGATTTTTCTAGATACGTTGTTTTAACTATGTATCTAGACATAGTGTATATCTAAGTGCATGGAATTTGGCTTATGCTGATGCTTCTGCTGAAATGTTGTGAGAGAAAACACTGTTCCATGGTTAAAAAGTAGCTCAAGCGATCAGGGCGTATGTATGTAGAAAGTCCAAAACATTTTATAATTTAGAATAGAGGGTGTATGATGCAATGCAATGAGATTAGTCTTAGAGTTAAAATGAGCCCCTCATAGACTGTAGCTTCTTTAATTGCACCTTTTCGACAACCCATAGGATCAAATGAAGAACTTAAGACCACATTTCACGTTTAAAAATATACATAGCACATATGTCAACCCTCACACATACATGTTAAGACCATGTACAATGAGGGCGCTTGATTAACCACTTGTAGGGATGTTGCCAATCTTTTTATGAAACCGTGGAGGGCCATGAGGAGGCTTGAGATTATGGGGGCTTTAGTGCCATCTTGGTTATTATGGGTGGGTTAGACCAAAATATAAAGCTTCTAGAGTATATGCTACCATCTCTAGATTAACCCTTTTACATGAAGAGGTGATGAAAGCATAACTGGGTTGGTGGTAGTATATGGTTCACTCGATGTGCAGGGTGGATCTAAGCCAGTTTGACTCTAAGAAATTACAATGGTTGTCACCTCTTTAAGATGCCGCTGGTAAGGTACTGCTGATGGCACCACATTGTCATTTCTCGTCCCCTTGTAACGTTGATCATTATGGTTGTCTTTGTTTTGCATTAGTCTAAGAAGAGAGCTTTCGGGGAAAGGAGATGTCTTGCGGAACTTAACCATAAGAGTTGGACCCAAGTGGGATTGTGTATCTTGTTTATTGGACTAATGGGATAATTGCACCATCAATGGACCATTGCATTGTTGATTGATTAGATTGTGGAACTAGGTTTCTCTTCTAGTCCATAAATGCGTATCATTTGAACTTTTCACATATATGTATACTCCCTGTACGTTTCAAAATGTAATGGATGGTTGGACTCGGAAATTATACTTTGACCTTTATTTTTTCTAATACAATATAATAATTATAGCAACGAGATCATAACCAGAGGATAATATTTTTCTTCAAACAGAAATAGGATAGTATTTCTACTTTTATAATATTTTACATCTTACAAAACTAATTGGTTGAAAATTGTAAAGTTAGAATTTTGAAAACATACGTGGACATCTTGTAAAAAGAAATATGTTGCGGGAGAGACCTTGATTACCTTGGTCCCCTTCTCCAGCGGAGATGCAATTTGAAATAACCACGTGTTGTTGTGAATATATTTGTGTGCACGAATTGAGACTAGATATCATAACCAAAAGATTGGCTTGAGTGGTTCCACAATAAAGTAGTGATACATTGGTCGACGCAGAAGCAAATAAGGGACCTATCTTCTGGATCTTGACCCGCCAACCTGATGATAAAGGCCCAAAAATCACAAAAGCAGTTAGGACAGCGTAGGTTATCGAGAATAAAGCCGAATTTGTCATGAAAAGTGTGTGTGTGTGTGTGTATATATATATATATATATATATATATAATCCTGAATACTCTATAAACGTAGTAGTTGAAATGGGACAATGCAATGTTTCATCTATCTACACATCTCCCTTGAAAATATCCCTTAGAGGGATTTTTAAAAATCCCCTTATATAGCGAGGGCTAATTTAGCATCCAAGCAGGATAGGCTTGATCCTCGGCTACGGCTATTTGGAGCATGGAACCCCTCCTAATCCTTTCCTATAAATTTGTAACGAATATCGGGTGTTTATAAATTTGTAACCATCGAGGATTCAACAAAATGGATTGGGGGAGGAAAGTTTAGACTTTAGACATCCATAGGACCTGTTCATGTAAGTCACCGTCGAGGATTCAACAGAATGGATCGGCACAAAAGTAACGTCCTATCAATATAATATAATATAATATAAGCTAATAATGTCCTGTTCACTTGAGCTTATTCCAAATTACTTTTCAGTCATCGAACAGTATTTTCTTCTTATAATATTTTAGCATAAGCATCAGCATAAGCTAAATTTCAGCATATGCGAACAGGGAAATAAAAGGCACCCATCTCCAATCCTGTGCAAGCAGGAGGCTGTGCAGTGTACAGTAGTCCCTAGTCGGCTCATCGGTGCGCCGCAGCCTGCAACTCATCACTCAACGTCAGATCTCGGACACATCATATCGGCGTCGAAAGTTTGTGCTGTCGGAGCCAGTGGCCTGACACGTTATATCACGGTACAGGACCTGCAGCGCGCGCGTGACCGATGGAACATGAGCGTTTCGCTGTGTGTCTGCATCCTTTCTCACTTTTGAGGTCTCATTTGGATTGGGGTTACAAATCAGTATTTGGTACTGTAACACTTTCGTTTGTATTTAATAATTACTGTCCAATCATGGTCTAATTAGGCTCAAAAGATTCGTTTCGTAATTTACAATCAAACTATGTAATTAGTTATTTTTTTTATCTACATTTAATACTCCATACATGTGTCCAAATATTTAATATAATAAAGAGAGAGTGAAAACACTTACAATCTAAACAACAAGGCCTGAGTTACAAGCGTGGCTCGTCTCTGCACCGCACCGCACTGCACCCACCGAATCATGTGACCACACGATCTCTGTTTTCAGAGAGCAGGTTCAGAATCGGCTGATCCTGCTGGTGGGGGTGGGGGCGCGATGTGTCAACCGCGCCGATCTCACGTTCATTTATGCTTATTTGCTTATATCTATAAACCATAACTTAAATAGTATTTCTCTCTCACGTTAACTTATAAGCCATGACTTAAATAGTATTTCTCTCTCACACCAAACCAGCCAGCAGTACTTTCAATCTTGGCTTATAAGCCAATCCAGCCGAAACAGACAGTACTTTCATCTTGTTCCATGTGTCGGGATCTCTTCCATGTCGGAGTTCAGACGACTGCGCGCCAGGGATCGTACTCCCCTACTCCTGTTTGCTACTCCCTCCATCTTTAACTCTTTTTTAAGAGTAAAAGCATCTCAAACTTGATTAAAATTATAAACTATAATGATTTATGACATCAAATATGTATATTATAAAAATATAGTTAATAAATAATTTAATGATATTTATTTAATACCATAAATATTATTATTTTATTATATAAAATTGGTCAAACATGATATGTTTTGAATATTTAAGAAAGTTAGAATGATATGTAATTTGGGACGGAGAGAGTAACTAATTCTCATGCCACGGCGAGAGTACGACGCTGTTAGGAGGTCATACGTAGCTCTAGATCGGTAAAATATCCACTTGGAGGATGATTTTAATATGTTATGGCCTGTTTGGCGGGTTATATGTCAGCTCCTCCTTAATCAACTACTATAGCAGAACTATTCACAAGAGTCATTTTTCTCTCTCCTCGTGAAATAAACTAGGACCTTGGCGAAGAAGTACACCTTTTCCGGAGCAGAAAGAAGACCTACCAAACAGTGGTTAATCGATGTATGTACTAAATTTTTAGCTAACTTGTTAGCCAACTAACTGGCCAACACCAGCTAATTTTTCGTCTCGACTAACAACTAGCCCTAACTGATCCAAACGTACCCATATTTCGCAAGATATCCACTGCAAGTTAACACTATATGATGTTAGCCATCTATTTCCCAGGGGCCGAATCAGACCCAATGCTACAGTGATATAAACAATAACCTATAACAGTATTTCTACACAGTGATGAACAATGCACTTCCTTTGTTCCCATGGCTCAGATTCAATCTCTATGTTTTTTAACTGATATTCAATATCTACGTTGAGTGAAACCACACACTTCTATCAACCTACTTATACTTTTGTCTTTCCTTTATGTTTCACTCTAACCTTTTTAAGGTCGGCCAATTTAGAAGTGGAAGGACGTGAAGAAAAATAAGGAGTAGGATAGGATTTCTAATACAAATGTGAGAAACAAAGTATAAAAGTGGTTAGAGTGATTTGAAAATAGTCCGGAATTCCTGATGCAAAATTGTATTCTATATTTTAGGAGCAAGATTTTGAAAACCGTTAGAGGAACCCAACAAATATGCTTCCAACTTTTTTCAGCCACTTAGAAAACTCATTGATTTACTAATTCTTTTTAGGAACTATTGAAGATGCTCTTACTTTACATTATGTCTCATGATGAAATATGTGGGTAATTCTGATACTAATTTAGGGAGGTTTATTACTTATGTTGTTTTCTTAAATAGTAGATGTGAGTATTTTTTTTACAAAATACAATAGATTCAATGACTTTTATTGTTACTCGTGATCAAAGTGACTAAATTATCAAATATTTGTGAGAAATTTATAGGGTTTATTTTTTATTCTAGTGTGTATCTTGAAGATTGAAGTGGAGACTCCGGTTAGCTAGTGATAGTAAGAGCCTGGGTGCACAGGTAATTTTACAATAATCAAAGGGGGAAAAGGCAAAAATCAAACAATCACTACACGTACTAGTACACCACATTTCCAGGTCCCGAACAAGGGTTGCATCCCATTCCCATCTGAGCCAGCGAGAATTGTGTGGTGTGATGTGAAATTGTATTTTCCTTTACGGTTTCTTTTCATATAGTATTATCCAAGGGTCAAGCAAATTTCAGTTATCGCAAAGTCAAAATTTAAAAATCCACTTTAGTTTTTAATGGGTAATATTGCGCGTATGAATGAACATCCACGTCGTTCCTAAAAAGGAACATGGACGTATCTTCTAATTCCATTGGATCATTTAGAGCATGACTAATAATAAAGTCTATTGCTAGCTCGATGTTACTAGTATATTATTTACAGACAAACTAATTGCTGAATCATCAAGTACATACGTATATAATGCATCATTGATATCAGGTCCACCGTACCTTATTCTCTCAGAAAGCTTGTTGAAGCCAGCTGGCTATAGAAGTATAATAATCTTCTTATATTTAGGCCTGAGCACTCTATTAATTTCATAACATTAAATCAGTTATATATTATTTTCATTTTACCAAAATACTAACCAAATTTGTTGTGAATAAACACTGACTAAAATAGGTTTCGGTTAATCTGACCGCATGCATATCATACCTTAAAGAAATTTGGTTAACACCATCTAATAACTGAATAAATCACCAGTCATCGGATAGCGTCAAAGTCTTAGCCGAATAGATCATAAAAATATCGGTTAACTGATTTCTTTTTTGGTTAAATCTGTTCAACTCTGTTCGTTGCTCGGTTTCTGTGATATCTTTCCACCCTACTTGTCTTTTTTTTCCTCTAACTTAGCAAAACTACACTACGAATGTTTCGTTTGATCTCGTACAAATTGGGAAATTGAGTAAAATTCCACCAGGAGCATTTTGTTTGACAACACCATGCAATACTTAAATGCTGTTGTAATAAGCTTATAAAACCATGAAATGAGTTTGTGAATTGAAATCTTGTTTCATTTCCCCATCGTCCCACACCTCTTTAGGCCTTATTTGGACGCATGTGTATTCACTTCAATTCACATGTGTTGGAGTGGAATAGAATGGAACTTAGCTTAATTCCACTCCAGTCCACTTAAATACATATGGATTGAGATGAATACGGGGATGTTTGGTTCCCAGCCACCAGCTGCCACGCCTAACTTTAAGTCTGCCACGTTAACTTTAGTAGCTGTTTGGTTCGTGATACAGGTATGGCACGCCATCACCACAAAACCATCCCGTCGTAGATTTTTGCCGCAAAAGTGTGGCGGGCATTTTTGCTGCCGCGAGGCTCGTGGCACGCCAAAGCGAGTTTCCCATCGAATAAAAAAGGCAGCCCACCGCTCTCCCCTGTCCACTCCCTCACCTTCCTCCGTGAAAAAAGACCGCTCGGCCGATCTTCCCATCCGATCGCCGCCCCTCTGACGCCGCGCCCAGGAGACCGCAACGCAGTGCCAAGGGGCTAGGCTGGTGCGCGCCTAGGGGGCCCCGCTGCCGCGCCCAAGGGCGGCCGTCCCGCCCAAGAGCAGTCTGCAGCGCTTCCCCATCTCAAGTCTCTCATGGTGATGCACTTTGTCCAGCTTCTCATCTACTCCCACCTCAGTGGTATGGCTTCCCCTCCCCAGTCAGTCATGGCTGTTGAGTCTGATTTTCTTCCATGTGTGCAGATCTGAAACAAATTAGTCAACCAGTTGAACATCCATCATCTTGTGGTGTTGGGTCATGCGCAGAAATTAGTCCCTGCAGCTAAAGAAGGTTCAAGCGCGGCAACCTCCTGCAGCCAGAGAAGGTAAATCCACTTCCCCCCCTTTGCCATTGATTTTCTGATGGAGAAATAATTCCATGCTGACATGTGGCGAATCCATGTAATGTCTTGCTAGTTTATTACTGATTTCATCCTTTTGTGAACATATGTTTAGATGGGTCAAAGAAAATTATACTTGCAATATTACTTGGACTACTGCCATTATATGTGGAGAAGATTAATTGCTGGTATTCTTGTGTCTGGCCATGAATGTGTATAAGATTAAATCAAGAAAAAGAAGAAGGGTCATAACTTATGCTTCCATGATAGATAGAGATGTTGAAAGATTGTCACGCCTAAATCGTTTGTATCATGGTACCGAGGCCCATTGCATAAATGAGTTGCGTATGAGGAAAGATGTCTTCCATAGACTATGTGAAGAACTTAGATCACGTGCCTTGCTTGAAGAGACTTTTCATGTGACAATAGAGGAACAAGTTGCCATGTTTATTCATGCTGTCGGGCAACATTGGTCAAACAGATCAATTGGTTTTGAGTTCATTAGGTCAAGTAAAACTGTTATTAGGTATTTCCATCTTGTTTTAGATGCCCTTTGTACCCTTGCTCGTGATCTCATATGCATCATATTTGCTGAGACACATTCAAAGATAACAAGTTCTCCGAGGAGATTTCACCCTTACTTTGAGGTACACCAACATTGATAATCAATGTTTCGAGTATACTTCAGGTGTGAAGTTCATCTAATTTATTTTTAAAAAAATATTTTTCTTAGGGATGCATAGGAGCCTTGGATGGTACACATATACTAGCATGTGTACATCTTCCAGCACTAGTCAAGCTAGTAGGAAGCGTCCAAGAGCCAAGAACTCACCAGCTAAGAAGCCAAAAAACAAGAGCCGTTTTGTAGATTCCATTGATGAAATTACTGCTACAATAAAGTCACTTCGGGAAACACTTGCTGCCACTGCTCCTCCCCCAATGCCACAGCTTACTGATCCTCATGCAGCATTATGGCAGAGACTAGAGGCAATCCCAATGACACCAGATCAGAGGGTTCTTGTTGGTGAACATTTGTCTACCAAGAGAACAAAGGTAAGTGTGGCTGGTTGTGTAATGCAAGTGCTGATACTCTGCATGTTTGGGTGTTCAAGTTCTTATGTGAGAAGGAAGGTATTAACCTGTGAAACTTAGCTTGTGAAGGTGGCTGTTCATATTTTGTGGTGTGCCCAGGAACTTGGCTGTGTGATTATTTTGGTTGTGGGGATGACTGATGGCTTAGGATATATATGAGGCAAGCATATTTTGGCTATGCTGATGACTGATGGCTTAGGATGTACATGAACTAGGCTGTTTGGTTGGATGTGTGCTCATTTTGGCTGTGCCGTACTAATTCATGGCCGGCTGCTTGCTGATTTTGTAATTAATATTGTAATCTAGACCTCGTTTAAACCTTCTAGAATGTATTTGTCATTGAATATGAAGCTTGTCTCTCATGCTTGTAATATTGTTCAAACATATGTCGGTTATTACTGGAATATTATTGTTGCTAGAATCTGATTGTCATGTGGGAAATGGATTGAGATGTATTTCACTATGGCATTGAGATGCTTTTCACTCATTTATCTATGGCTAGAAACCAAACAGATGCCACAATCTTTTGCCAGGTTTTTGTGACAGTAATCCAAACAGCAGCCACACTTATTTTGCCAAACCTTAATCATTAACCAAACAGTTTGTTTTTGCCACAGATTTGGCAGGCCACACCACTTGTGGCTGGTACCTAACATTAGGCATGGCAAATTGTGTCCGGGAACCAGACATGCCCTGTATGCGGCTTCAAACAAGGCCTTAGCTGATATATATCAGAGCTCGGAGAGACAGTAACATGAATGGACAGCCGTCCAAGATGCTAAAGGTGCAACAGCAGCCATCCAAACCTCTTCACGCGTCAACGGGCCAATCCCAATCCCAGTTGGAGATGTTTTGGCAGCAGATCGAGGTGCCACAAGATTCCCGGACCGATCTAGCCAGTTTAGGCTCGGAATCTTTGCATGGTCCGACGGCTGCCTTGGTCCACCTCGACCACCGACCAACCACGCTCAACATGCACGCCCTTTTGCCCTGCATCTGCATGCGACGATGCCACTGCAGAATTCAGGACCGTGCGACGATGCACACGGTACGTACGTACCTGCATCCAGGACCGTGACTGCCAGGTCCCATTGCTCCAAGTTCACAAGCTAACATTACGACTCTTGAACATCGTATCCCTGCCGAAGCCATGAAAAAATCGTGTACATATGTATATACATATTATTAATTAGACTCGTACGTGCACCGTGCACGTCGTATCGTATAACACATGCTAGTTTGTTGGTTACGTAGGCAAGGCAAGATGGACGCCGCTAGTCACACACTGACCGACGATGTGCTGACGAAGAGGGACGAAGATAGCTCGGATAATTTTTGCTTCTGGTCCGATCAGCCAGCCTAGCTACATATCCGCCGATGGTTGCGCGGGTCACACTCCATCGACGTGATGGTGCTGCTGTCTGCTGACCTTGACGACGAGTGGGTGTATAAAACTCCAGGCGTTGGAGTAAGCCGACGCACGGTAGATGCTGATGATGAGCCTGCAGGCATATTCTTCGCCCATACACGGTAGATGCCAGTTTCAGGCGGCCGTTTGGAACGTTATTACTGGTATACTCTACAATTATGCTTATCTCTTTTATAATTTTGATTTGGAAAAAAAGCAAAAAAAGGGCTCTTGTTTGGTTAGAAACTTAAAGATAAAGTATACCGTGACTCTTATGTCATGCATGCATGCCAAAAGGATGAGATCGATGATCCGGAGTAGCTGTCCTTGTTGGGAGTAGTGCCCCAAATCACCCCTCCTCTTATTGATAATGACCACAAATTGGCCGTCTGCTAATGAAATCGACATCTGCAACGGTGACCTCATCACAATCACCTGATTTCGTTGTTAGATTTATTTGGGTCAAACCCTAAACAAATTAGATCTAAAAACTACGAAGAAGAGAGATGAGACTTCTCTCCTTCCTATCACCGGTGGACGCATCCGAGAGGAAGAAGGAGAGAGCCCCTAGATGGGGGCAGGGGGGAGCGACTTCGAGGAGCAAGGGCTAGCGGCGGTGGTGTTTCCCGGCGGCGGCTGCATGCATGTTAGTATATTTTACTATTTGATTTGAGATGAGATTACACTCCGTATGTTGATAACCTCAGATGAATATGTTAACTACATATATGCTTGCTTAAATATTACTGTACTATGGGAGCGAGGTTTCAGGCTCTGTTGTCCACGTAACTAATACTAGTGCATCCTTATCGCGATAACCACGGCTACAAGCAAGTGTCTCTTTGGCTCATGCGTGCGTGCAAGCCGGTTGCCACGGTAACGTGTTTAGACCGAACAATTTGCACTTATATATTTATGTTGGATCGAATTCTCCAATAGGCTGCGCAGCTAGGTAGCTATCGAGTGCACCGGCATGCAGTATTTATTTGTCTAGTTAGGATCGAGCTAGTACCTGATAAGAGGGGGAAAATACTTGTGACCCAACAGGCTATCTGGCAGAACAGGTCAGTCTGATTTGTTATCACATTCAATAATCGATCAATACCGTGTTTGATCTGTCAGGATAGATGCATGGTACTCGTCATCTATCGATCGATCGTCTTGCATGCAT
>CM009608.1:11024847-11035427 GCA_002993905.1 Miscanthus sacchariflorus | reverse complement strand
ACCATCTGGAGCCGCCTCTACTAATCGTTTCTGTAGTAGTGGCATAATATGATGATAGCTTTAAAAAGGTTCACTAATTCATGAAGCTACAGTACAATGGCTTTTGCAGCGTTTAGTTAACGGCGTTTGGGGACGACGACGACCACATCACACGGCTGTCGCTCTAAGGTGGTGTGCAGTAGTCATTGTACGTGCGCGTAGCTATATTCGACAATAAAGAAAAAACATAGTACAGTACTAAGGCTACATGGTTATATATCATCATCAGCATTGATTCATTGTGATTGTGAATATAAAAAAGCAATGATAGAAGTCTTTGCAGACCACCACCACCACCAGCGAATGGAAAAAGTACACGGCCGGAAGTGGTCTTTACGTATATTTTCTTTCACGTCTGTTTCGATCTGTGGGTACTACACATCAAATACTTATCTAGGTGGATGATTAGCCGTCTATGTGATGCTGAGTTCACTGTCACTCGAAGCTAGCGGATTTTTTTTTTGATAATGTAAATCATGGCTAATAGAGAGAAAAACATCTGGTCAACCTGCTCGATACTGAGTTGGCGAGTTTACTGATTGCTCATAGTTTATTTGCCTACGGGATTCACCTAGAGATGGTTAGCTTGAGAGAGCGACAGAGAGGGAGAGGGAAGGTGGGGTTGCTAGGCAGTGGCGGATTTAGCACCGTGTCGGTCAGAACTCAAGCCCCCTCTTCCTTGGTTGGAAACATGAAATGAAATCTCTCCTCTCCTCTAAGTTTGTACTTGCTGAAACTTGTAATAAGTTAAATATAGAAAATAAGGAGGACAAACCCCTACTATTGTTTCTTGATCCGCTCGCCTTTAATTTTCACAATGGATAATATTATACTATTTGGAAGTTTGGAGTCTACGTGGATACCAGTTTTCCTTGTGTTAATTTCTCCAACCGGATCGAGTAAATATTATGGGCTCCTTACAAAGTGACCGTGAAGGACAAATTTGGACATACTACATATACCTATCGAATACAGGTACGTCTTTCCAGAAAGTGTAACTTAAGTGATGAATTAACGGGCACATTATATATATACATATACATACACACACACATATATATATATGGTCATTGGAGATGTGTAGAAAGAAATAAACAAACCAAGGCGGTTCAACACTTGTCGATCATCGTGCGTAGCAATAAAAAAACTGGACCTGCGGGGGTATGACCACCCCGAGCATTGCATTAAGAAGAAGAAGACCTTCTCACGCAGGTCCAGAAAACCCCGAACCCCTGCCCCACCCATACACAGCGGCACCATAGCCTTATGAGAACGGGGCCGTTCCTTAGACACGTGCTTTGGCGTGGGACAGACGAGGGGATTTTTTTAACCCTAGCCTGAAATTCGCTCCCACGGGGAGTCGAAACCAGGACCTGAGGAGTGCCGCTGAGACGCTCTAACCGGTTGGACTAGCAATAATAGGTATAGTTTGCCATGTCTGTCTATGTAAAAAAAATGTCATCAAATTAAACCGTGGGCGTGTGAGAGGGTGTTAAGATAGAGACGTGAGCTGATGCGCCACTAAAACGCTGCGAACTACGTGACAGTTTCCATTGCGAAGTTGTGAACCACAAAGTCGTTGCCAGTCGTAGTACTAGTAACGCCAATCATCACCACAAGCTTCCAAACTGGTGCACCACTAACAAGGGACCAGATTGCGCGCTGCCGGCCGGCGACGGCAGAGGGTTCGCGGCTCGTCCTCGTCGCAACCAATCCTTCCTCCGCATGGGCACGTACGTACGTGGCCCCGTCGACGACGGGAGCCTTAATTTTCGTCATCCTTGCGTGTGTCCATCATCGTAGTCCCGTGTGTGCAATATACCAACGTACAGTATATATATATATATATATATATATATATATATATATATATATATATATATATATATATATATAAAACTAGAACTAATGTATGGAGATGCGTATTATGACAAAATCACAAAAGTCATATTGATATTTGATATTTTACATGCAATTGGTCCATTGATTTTCAGGTTCGCATGCCTGAGAAGCTCGCGAGCAACGCAATGACATTGCTTTTTCTAAATAAGAACCTGTCATAAGCAGAAACAGATGTGGTCACATCATATCCAACAACAATGTGGTAATGTAATAATCGTGAGCTTATTATTTTTCTTCTACGAATGGAGTAAATAAAGTCCAAACAAACTCTAAAACTAGTTTTGGCATCGGGCAAATGTTTCTAGTTCTAGATGCACCCTCGCTATCTTTCTTTCCCCGATCACGGTGGATATCAAACATCAGATAAACACCAGAGCGCTATAAGACGAAGATGGCGCGCTTTGCGGGCACGTGAGCATGGAATTACAGAGTCGTTCGGCATGAAAATTTGCCCTCTCTCTCTCTCTCTCTCTCTCTCTCTCTCTCTCTCTCTCTCTCATTCATGTGGTAGGATAATATCAAACATCAGATAAATCACTGATCATGCCAAAACTACAAGAAAAGGTAACGATGATTCGGCGAAGTGGGACACATTGTATTGTCCAATCTTGTACGTTCTGGTTTTGTCCTACCGGCTATCATGCATGGTCAATGCTTTATTTTTCGTTTTATACTTACGTACTCCGCACATGCATGGGACACATTATTGTACAGTATTGTACGTTCTGGTTTTGTCCTACCGGGCTACCAGCCATGGTCAATGCTTTATTTTTCGTTTTATACGTACTCCACCGCGTTGGTCGTATGTCCTCCTAGGTTCCCAGATAAATATCGCTATGATATTTATACCGGTTAAGGTTTATAAAAAAAATTAAAATATTTATATCTTCAAATAAAGTTATTATAAAAATAGATTTAATGATCTAGCTAACGATATTAATTATATACTATAAATATTAATGTTTTTATATGATTGATCAAAATTAAAAGCATTTAATTTCTCATGGAGCGAGAATAACATTTCCTTATTTTAATACAGACAGAGTACGTTATTTTCGCTTTGTATGTTTGCCTTCCGTCGTTGTTGCTGAGACTGAGACCCTGAGGTTCCATTAAAAAAAAACTGAGAGCCTGAGGAAGAGGGTTTCAGTCTTCCAGGCGAAACTTCCAGCTAGTGGGCTTCTTTTGGTCGTCCTCCGTGAGATGGGATGTTTTGATTTTGGGCTACATTTTGCACGGGCTTTTTCCACGAGAGTACTGCCTCGAACTGTATAACACGAGCAAGCACGTTAAATGGGCCTGTTGGAACAAAGATCAGGGCTTTTGCTTTACAGATTTTTAATCCGTTTTTTGCCAAAATAATTGGCGGAATAAGACAAAAAATACCTCTTGCCAGCGGAAATGAAGAGACAAAATTCACGAACTCAGGGCATGTTTGGATCATCCAAGGGCTAATTACTAATTAGCTAAAATATAACCTAAATTAGCTCTAGTGCTCCAACAGGAGAGCTAATAGGTGGGTTTATTTTAGCCTTTTTCTTTGATGTCACAAAACTGAAACCAAAAAAATATCTATTACTTTCCTGCCATAAAAATGTTTAAATATTGTTTCTGATAATATTTGTGTACACTACTCAAACATTTCCTTTTTTATTCACACCTGTATTTTTATATAGGTTAGTAAATCACAAATAATATTTCTCATAAGACTCTAATTCTAGGTTTCTCTTAATTTCTCTAGTCAACATGTTTTCTTTTTTAAAAAAAATTTGGATCTTAAAGCATATACATGAGGAAGGGCGGGCCTGGTGTAAGCGGTAGAGTCTTACAGTTTGTGACCAGAAGGTCCCGGGTTTGAGTCGCGGTCTCCTCACATTGCACAGGCGTGGGTAAGGCTTGCCACTGACACCCTTCCCCAGACCCCGCACAGAGCAGGAGCTCTCTGCACTGGGCACGCCAAAGCATATACATGAGGAACAGCTTACTGTTTTTTCTTTAATTTATATATCTCGTCTACTAGTATTTATAATACTACCTCATGAGCTAATGAAATTATTTTAGGGTCCGTTTGGATATAGATATTGGATGACTGGCATTGAATTGGGTACCAATACCAAATCAACCTAGTATTGAAAAATGGACTACAATACCAAATCAGATGTTTGGATGTAGACAAAATTGCTATTTGGAATCCGCGACATGGCAAATACCAAATAAATGTTTGGATGTACATCTCGACGAATCGAATTGACTCGTCTTCTTCCCCACCGACGACGTCCTCGGACACGGCCCCACCGCCCCGGTGGTGTGGTGGAGACCAAGACCTGGCTCTCTGGCGGCGGAAAGGGAGAAAGGGATCCTGGATCCCCGATTGCAAGCCGCTTGCGGTGGGGATCCTAGCACCTCGGCGGTGGCCGAACTCGAGGAATAAGCGCTCGTCCTCGACAAAGTCCCTCATATGTGATGAGGACGGACTCGAGGAAGAACCGCTTGGCATCCTAGATCCATTGTTGAGTTGGGGAAGAAGGAGAGGATCCCACACCTCATCGGACCTAGGGAAGAAGGAGAGGGTGGTGAGCTTGATCGACGGGGGAAGGGTCAAGGTAACGACTTGACCGGCGAGGGAGGGGTCGAGGCAGTGAGGACGCCCCGTGGGGGAGACGTTGGGTTGGCGAGCTGGACCGGCGAGGGAAGCGTCGAGGCAGCGAGGGCATCGGTAGGGGAGACGTCAGGCCCGCGAGCTTGACCAGTGGGGGTAGCAAGCGGGAGGCGTTGGGGTGGCTAGAGGGAGGGCGGCGTCGGGGACTCGGGGCAAGGAACCGCTCGGCCCAATTCCACTGAATACAGAGCCTTACCCCTCTGTATTGGGAGAGGTCACTTCTAGTTGTAGTCTAATAACAAGGTTTTAGTGTTGCAATCCTAAATCTCAAGGCCATGGATAAAGATGGCAACGGGAAATTCCCCGTCGGGGGTTGCTTTTCCATCCCAGTCCCTGTGGGGGCAAAAATTCCCCATCCCCGTCCCCGCGACACTTCTCCCCATCCCCGTCCCTGCACGGGGATTTTGTACCCGACGGAGTCCCCGTCCCAGATAAGAATGCAGTCGTCGGAGCTTATGCAGCTGATGTCGATGTGCCGCCGCCCTTGTGGAGCCCTGTGCGGATGTGCCGCCACTGCCTGTGGGGGCCTGCCACCACCGCCGCCCTTGTGGAGTCACGTGTGGATGCGCAGCCACTACCCGTGGGGGCTTGCTGCCGCCGCCACCCTTGGGAAGATGCGTCGCTATCTCGCAGATGTGCCGTCGTCGTCGCGGGATGGCCGCGGCTGAAGGGCTCGCGGTGGCTCCGATGTGTACGTGGGCCATCGTCGGAGGGTCTCGGCTGGAGGGCTCGCGGTGGCTCCGACATGCGCCTCGATGGGCGTTGGCCGATGTTGCGCTGCTGCTGCTTGCTGAAGTGCTTTGTAGCCTAGAGAAGTGGCGACGACGGCTGGAGGCTGGAATACGCTATTGGTAGGTGGGATTTAGGGTTTGTGGAGCGTATATATACAGTGGGCTACTACTTGAGCCTTTAGATGGGCTACAATGGGCTGCAATGGTGCCTGGTTTCCTGATTCACACGCATGAAGCGGGTCGGGTCGCGGGGATCGGGAACGAGGAGTAGGGAACCATCCCCGCCATCCCCGATGGGGATCGATTCTCTACCGATTAGATCCCCGTGGGGAATAATGTGGCCCCATACCCGTCCCCTAATGGAGGAATTCCCCGCGGGGAATCGGGAACGGGGCCCCATTGCCATCTTTAGCCATGGACATCCGGACACCAGAATTCAGGAAACATGATTCAAATTCCCAATCTAGGCTTCAATATCTACGTCCAAACGGGGTATTAGTAGAATTCAATTCTTCCAGTGTCCGCACTAAAATATCTCGAGTCCTTATTGGAATTCACGGTGTCCGCGATTGGAAACCTAGAAGTGTTCCAAGAGAGAGAGAGAGGGAAAAATGAGGACATGAAAAGTCAGACCACCACTCTCTTCAGTGTAGGGTTCATGCTTGCTATAGACCAATAGACGTATATAGTTACATTGCCCTTTTTTTTTGGAGTTACAGTATAGATAATAGTCACTCTGTAATCTGTATACAGTATACTGCTATCTTGTATTCTTGATACGTATCGTTCACGTATCAGTACGCCGCAGGCAAACTCCTGCGACCCTACCACCTGACACTACCATTCACAACCAAAACACCTGTTTTCTGTAGCATAGCAGCATCTTCACTCCGCTGCACACGCACAGTGAGCGCGCGGCGAACTGTCCGATCGCAATTGCGCCGAGGTTTTCGACGCTGACCGCCTGGCGCCGGAGCTGCTCTCGCCAGCTCGCTACCCCCGGCCGCACCGATATGCGCCATCAGGCGCATCACGCATCAACCAACAGTGCCATCATACGCCCGCTCGTACCAACGTGTGCACCACCGCCCATCGTTTCCCCGTATCTCGTCGGCTCCCTTTGCATCCAGGAGGGGCGGCCAGCGGCCAGCCCATCTCTCTGCGCGGCTAGCTCCCTTTTGCACGAGGACGACGAGCCCAGTTTACCCATTTCTCGGTTCTCGCAAGGGTGTGGTGTCACTATCTGGGTTCTCGCGCCCGGCCGCGATGTGACGGCACGCCTTCGAGTTCGAGCAGCGGGCCGCTGGTTCAAAACACAAACCGACAGTGATGAGGGTTAGCTATCATCGTCGGTTCCTATAAACCAGCAGTGTTCTTTAACTTCACTGTCGGTTCTTTACATAACCCGATAGAGTTTAGTTCCACCAACATTGTCGGTTCATGAGACCACCCGGCAGTGTAACCTCAAACATCAATGTCGGTTTGTGTTTTTTTAGCCGACAGTGTTGTCGTAACCCGCACTATCGGTTTATGACAAGACCTGACAGTGATGGCAAAGCCAACGCTGCCGATTTATGGCTTAAGCCGGTAGTGCCATCTTGACCAGGCCCGTTCGTATTTTATTGTTTTATAATTTATTTTAATTTATATTTTTTCGTGGAATCGGGTTTCGTTTTATATACGAGTCGGGTTCATAAACCCGGGGTTCCTCGGGGACCGGCTTCCGCGCCAAGGCTCGGCCCAAGCAGACAACATATCACTCGTGGGCCGGCCCAAGGATCCAGGACAACAGGACGAAAGGGCGGTCCAGTCACCGANCGGAAGGTCTGTCCGAAGAGGAACAACGCCCGCTCGTCGACTACTTCGGCCCACCTCTCCGACTGGAGCGCTCGCTTCGGACTCCACCCGCCTCCGGACGGCCTCTCTGATCGGAAGGCCTGGCCCAAAGTACTGCTTCTGACTCCGACCCCGCGTCTCCGACCGGGGTTCAGAGAAACCCTGCTTACCGCTCTTCTCCGACTGGCGCGACCAGAGCCGACTAGAGCCGTCCGACCGGGGACGTCCGCTCGGAAGGAACCAGGGGACAAACGGAGAAAGCAAGCCAAGCGCGCACAAGTCAAACCACGCTACCAGGGACCATACCCTGAGCACCTGCGGGAACAGTGCTCTGCAACCGCCCTAACACAAACAGTATTGTAGGCGCCGACATTTACCTCTACAATGTTGTGGGCGCCGTTAACTCCCATAAGGTAAGGCCCCCTACGTGCCTCTGGGCATCGATAGTGTTACGGGCGCTGGGATTTACCGTGCTAGGTGAACGTGGTGAGACTCCTCACATGTCTCTAGGCATCAATAGTATTTTGTAGGTACTGACATCTACCATTCTCGAAGAAGGCAACATGACCTCCCACATGCGTCTGACATTCTATAGTGACATCAACAGTGTTATGGGCGCCTACCATTATCTTGTACCCACCGGCATGGGAGACACAGCCCAATAGCATACGTATCCTCACCCTCTCACTTATAAAGCCATCCCTTTTGTCTATAAAAAGGGATGCGCTCCCTCCAAACAGAGGGGTCTCCTTTTAGTCATTTTAAGTAGAAAACCATCATCGATCAAATTCATCAGCTCACAACCATAGAACCGCCGGGTTCATACCCTAAGCACGCGCTTGAACACTTAGCTCATAGCGTAGCTCCTGTTGCTCTTGGCTCTTCCGACCGGACGTCTTCTATACCCCATCTTTCTCCTTCTCGTTTATAGCCCCACTGCAAACTTCGAGCACTTGGGCTTAGGAATAAAGTCACCAACCGACCCAAACTGGGCGTAGGGCACATTGCCTAAGCCAGTATAAACCCTATGTCATTGAGTGCTAGGCCACCTCCGATCACAACGTACGGCAAAACTACAAATATTTACTAGTTGGTCACATTCTGCACCGACAGTTGGCGCCGTCCGTGAGGAAGACGTTGTACGTTCAACACTTTTTTGTCATCGGATGACCCACTTTTCTGCCACCCTCACCGTGACGGGCTCGAGCGATACGATTCGCTTCGGCTCGCTGGAGTTTCCCACACTCTCACCTGTTGAGATGCGGGCGCCCCTAGTCTTCAAGCCATCCTAGGCCTTCCTCTCCGGAAGCCTAGACTTTGTCGCCGACCGGCTCGGCGTACTACACCTCCAGGAGTGTAACACCTCTGGTGTTTTAAACCCTAAATCATGCCATGTGCTGATTTGTATGGGATGAGTCAAGTTTAAAACCTTTGTTTTGAATTGGAATTCCAAAACCCTAATTTTTAGCATTTAAATTCTACCATAGAAAACCTAATTCAAAATCTAAGCACATTTTGGGGTTGAGCCTAAAAGCAAAAGTGTAGAGCTTGTTAATGTGTACAAAGTTGGTTTTAGAGTTTTTAAAGTTGTTATATAAATTTTGAAGTAATTTGAAAAGGGATAAATTCTTAAAGTGTCCCCTTTTGATTTTAAACTTGCATTTTAAAATTTAGACATAATTTGAGTATGGTTATTAAAGCAAAGTTGTAGAACTTTGAATTTGAAGCAACTTTTATTTTTGGAGATTTTTGAGTTACCATAGAAATTTGAGAGTAATTTGGGAAATGGATCGAGTGGCAATTCGGTAATTAGTTGGAACAGTGCCAGCGGGCGACACCTCACCGACGGCGAGCTTCNATCGACTTCCAGGCGCACCCGTGGCCACCTCTGGCTTTGTGCTGGCATGGGAAGGCTACTGCGTGGCTTCTCTGTGCTTCTTGGCCACGCTATAAAGCCTGCGCCGTCGTCGTCCTCCTCCGTTTTCCTCTCCTCTATTTTTCCCGTCGTCGCCGCTCAGCTCCGTCGAGCTCGCGCCAGAGCCATAGCCCCCTCCCAGTCTTAGCAAAGCATGTCACAGTTTCGCCTGCTCCTTGCGAACCCAGCCGATCTGTCCTAGAAGCCTGACTTCGTCGGGAGACACTGCGCGTCGCTTTTCTTCCTCGCGGCCGGCAGCATCGCCGTCGAGCTCGCCTCTCCGTGGCCAGCACTCTACGGTGCGTCTCTGCCCTTGCCAAGCATAGTTTCATCTTCTCCGTGTTGTTGTGTTGCTCTGTGTCTTCTTAGTTGATCCGTTCATCCACTGCAGCCACCGGAACGCCGCCGTGTCTGGCTTGATCGACGACAAGCATCTCTGTTGCTCCTCCGGTTCCTCTTTCAACTCGAGCGTGTTTGGGGTGAGCTACTGAGTCCTCCCAAGCTTTTTGTTTAACCACTACCGGCCTCACTTCGCCGGCGTAATGCAGCCGCACCGCCGTGGCCGCCATGGCCGGCGTCGAGCTCAGTTTGAGCCGTGACTGGTGCAATTATTGCCACCAATAGGTGCGCCTTGCCGTAGGAATCACGCCGGTACCTCGGTCGTGGCCGGAGACCTCACCGTCGACGAGAAACCACCGGTCAGCGAGCCTCGCCACCGTGGTCAGCGCGGGGGTACTGTGCCGACATGGGTGACCCACATGTCAGTGACCGTTTATTTGAAAATGGATTTTTTCTATTTTGCGGAAATAAGTAAATAGTGCTATGATTTGTTATTTTTGTGTAGAAATAAATAGAGCTCCAAAAATTATGAAAATTTTTATGTGACCTCTCTGAGATGTGAACTATTTAGGAAAAATATTAAATATTACTTTTCAGTACATTTTAAATATGATAAAAATTTCTCAAATTAATTAATAAATGGGTTTCCATGATTTTTATAGGCTTAAATAATTATCCAAAAATTATGAAAATTGTTTTTACACTTAGTTATCATGTGATGAGTCATCACAAAAATTTGGGGCTTATTTGGAAAAAGTTGATTTATTTCATAATTTTGAATTAAATAATTAATTCATAAAACAAATAGTAAACCTTAATGATTTAGGTTTTGTTTGAATTTGGGATTGAGTGATGACCTTGGGTCATTAGCATAAAATGATCCTTGGTACTTGAAGTAAGTGTTTGAGTTTATGAAAAGGTTTAGTTAGTGTTGGTTTGCAACTGTACNGCGAAGGAAAGTTGTATTCAAGTTATTAATTTTTGCATCCATCATCAAGCATCATGTTTTATACCTCACACCATTTTAAACATGGCATTGTTTCCTCGTATAGTGAACGAAAGTGAGAACATGGTAGTCAACCAAGTTGTTGAGGAAGTTAATCCGCCTGTTGAGGACGGGTTTGATATATGTGGAATATCTCCGGAACCTGACTATTCC
>CM009608.1:10622100-10632140 GCA_002993905.1 Miscanthus sacchariflorus | reverse complement strand
GCGGCTCGCGGGCCACGCCGGTTGCAAACACGCGTGCCTATCTGCTAGCGCCTACGTGTGGGCCTCCACGATGTCACCGACCGCATCCTGCCAAGGCGAGGCCGAGCCGAGCCCACCTGCCGCGCCCCGTCTCTCTCTTTCTCTCTTTCTCCCTCCGCTGCCACCGTTGAGCCGCGCCATCAAATTACCTAGCAAGCGATCACCTCCATTCGATTCATCGCATCCAAGGCTTCACCATCATGTCCTCCCGCTGCCTGACCGCACTCAGTCTTAAAGCGCGCACGGTCAAGCTCCAATTTTGGAGTTCCCCCGCCACCGTGCCGATAAGGCCACGTCCAACCATGGATGTGGGCAGCCCTCCTACTGTCCCTCCTGAACTGATTCACCTGCACCACTAGCTTCGCCTTGCCTCCCTCTCCACCTTGCGCATGTCAGCGAAACCGCTACCGCCTCCCTATCGTCGCTGACGCGACCGTGCCACCGCAGTGTGCCGTCGCACGACTCAGTCGCACGTGGCTAGCCCTCCTCCGTCATCCTCCACCCCAACCGTCACCTCGGCTAGGTCCACGGTAGTTTACTGATGCTCCCTCGCTAGCTAGTTAGGTTCTTAGGTGCTCTGGATCGCTAAGGCAGCTGCGCCGTCGTCGTGGACGATCGCGCGTCACTATAGCTCGCTCCAGCGCGCCCCGCCATCCCTCGCCGCCGCTTAGTGTAGCCACCAAGATCGAAGATGGTGATCGACCCGTTAGGTGGGCCTACGCAGGTCCCAGGTGGCCGGCATAGGCGCTCAGTGCCGCCGCTTGCCGCGTCACCGTGCACTGAGTTGCCGAGGGTGCGCGCGGGAGAATTCCAGGAAAGCCAGGGGGGTAAGTGAGAAGTTCTTAGAGAGAAGAAAATAGTGGTAGTACTTAGTTGTAATTCGGGAGAAGTGCGAGGTCTCTTTTGCAAAATCGCCAGCGTGCGCGGGATTCCCCCGCGCGGGCCGTCTCGCGCTGTAGGCCGGCCTCGCGTGCGCCACGCCTGTGGGCCGCTACACGCGCGCTGTGTCATGCAGGCCGTGAGTGTGGGCCGTGCGGGAGGTCTCATTTTTCTTTTCCTAAGGAATTAGAAATAGTTTTCTACTTTAATTTTTGAGCTGATCTTTGGTAAATCATATAAAATCATGTAGGTGTCCAAAAATTGTGAAACAAATTTTGTTAGGTTCCTAAAATTATGCTCTATCTGTTAGTGTATTTAGTTCATATATATACATGTTGATACCAAGACCTATTAAATCATTTAAGAGTGCTTAATATTATTAGGTTAAATATTGTAGGAATTTTTGTGGTAAATTGATGATAGTTTTAGTCCTAAAATTTTTATGGTAGCTTTATTGTATTATTATGTGCTCACTGTAATTTTTGCAGCTTTAGAATAGACTAATCATTAGGGTAGTTAAATGCTCTTTGTTTCAAATATACATTAAATCATTAGTAGAAATAAAGATATATCATTCATTTGTAAAGCTAGATGTTTGTTAGTGTAACCCAACACTTTGCTTGGTAAAGATGATAGTTAGCTTAGTACCCGAGTCATTAGAGCTAACTTAGTAGATTAGTACGCGTATTCTTAGTTTAGAAGTTGTTGTTGCCTAAATGCTAAGTGTTGCATCATCATCGCATGCATGTAGAGAATGAGTTGGTGGAGATCGTGACCATCGACGATCACGAGTTTGAGGAGATCATTGAGGAGTACGAGGAGAAGATTCTCATGAAAGAGGAAGTCTTAGAGCCGCCATTGACTGACTCAGCTGACACCGTGCCTGCCCAAGGCAAGCCCCGGTGCATAACCCTATATTTTTTATAATCACTGTTTTTATATGTTATGTGCATTTACATTACAGAAATGTTATGGAAACCACATGCATAGATATACCTATCCTATGAGTCCTACTAGTACAGGTTCGAGTAGCTGTTATGCTTAGGTTTTCGGTAGCGTGAGTATCCTGCCATTACTCACAATAGGTGATTATTATTACTCTCATAATAAAATGATGAAAAGAAAATAGAGACCGGGAAGGGATATGGTATGGGTATTGGTGAGTGTAACAGGTTATGTCCCACGGCCAACGGGGCTTAGCTTGGTTACACTGTTTTTTCTGTTCGTGTCGATTAAGGACCGTCCGTTGCTGTGGATGGTAATTAGGTCATAGACTTATTATCCTGAGCATATACTAGCTTATGGGAGCGGGAAGGCTCGTTACACTCTTGTCGTGGGTTCTGGTTCTTTTCGGATCGACTTATTGGAGGCGGAGAAAGGTGGAGGTCTAAGCACCATGTTAAGATCGGGTCTCGTGTGGGGGGGCTTGGAGTCTAAGTTTGGACGGGGACCTAGACCCCATGATAGGAGTGGAATGGGTTGGTCTTGTTTGTGCTTAGGGTACAAACGGAGCGTGTGTTTCGGGGTACCCAGCTGGAATACATTGGTTCACGAATCTCTGTTTTTGTGACTTGGCTATGGTCTAGCACCATAGTAAAAACTAAAAGATGAAAGATGGTAAAATGGTTCTGATTGCTCCACCCTTGCTTGAAAGTAGAACAGGTGCTTACCTAGAATGGTTAGCTAATAAAGTAATCATGACTGCTAATTAAACTTGATCTTAAGGACGTACTTCTAGTAATGCTTTTCGTAGACAAAAAGAAAACTGCAAACCCATATTGCCTGTCATACTTCTTGGAGTCGGGAAACTATTCCCACTAGTCGGGTAAGTCTTACGAGTACATTGTGTACTAAGGATTTATTTTACTCCTATTGCAGGTGCAGCTTGAGGAGTAGCTCTTGTGTAGAGGATTCTTCTGGTGGGCACAGATGGAGCATTGTATCATTTCCGCTAGATGTTTTTTCCATTCCGCAGTTTAATTATCGCACTCTGAACTCTGGTATTATAATAAATAATTTCTAAGAATTCTTGTTGTATGAAATAGACTAAGTATTGTAAGCTCATACTCATTATTGGATTCTAGATGTAAAACATAGATTGTTTCGAGTTCTCCCTTGGGGTGGGCTGTACGAAACTGTCCGATGTAGCTAACTTTTGGGGTGCTTAGTGTCTAGTGGAAGACGAGCGCCTCCGAAAGCGTGTTATTTCGAACGGTTCTGCCACAGTTGGGAGCTTAATAGTGCACTACCGAAGCCTAGCCTCGACGACGGGCAGAATCGTGCCGCGACGCGACTGTTCCGACGGCCTAAGGCACTACCGGGGTGGTGTAGATAGCGGGTAAGCACCAATAGCTCACCGAGGTGGCCTGGCCACGTGCGTGCAGTGATATTGGCGGCGCTCCAAGGTTGACACCGACGCGCCAGGTCCTCACTCGCGTCGTTCCTGGTCAAACAAAGATGAGCAATAACATGAGGGGACCAAAGTGAGATCATAGGAACAACTAATTGAACCCCTACCGAGGGGTAGGGCCTTACCCCCAAGTCATGCTCTGTTTCGGAGGCGTGATGACCGGCAGCCGTGGAAACACAAAATTCGTCCGCGCCGAGGTGCGGCAAAGCCTCGATAGGGATCACCTGGCTAGTCGACTCCCTAGGCCACTTGCTGGTGCAAGGAATTGAACTGCGAAGCTCCGAGCTAAGCAAATCGAGAGGCAGAGCGCGCGGCGCTCCCGCTGTGGTCATGTCGTGGAGAGGCACATGAGTGAGCTCGAGTGGATTAAGACCGCGGCTTCGACTGATAGCTGTAGTATGAGCATGTGTGCACAGGTGACGAGACCGGGGAAGGCTTGGCGCGACGTGCTTGAATTGGAGCGGCTGGACCTGAGCAGGTCGCATCGGCGTTGGCTAGCGGGGCAGAACAGGGAAACGTCTCATCACCACGGTGACCAGGGTCATCGACCTAGACGTGGTGGTAGCGCCACATGCCCAGAGGCTCGACGCAGTAGGTAGGACGAAGGGTGGGGCGAGCGCCACGTCGTCAAGGTAGCGACCGCCGCAGCTCCACCACGACCCCGTGCATGGCTCGATGGTTGGACGTTGGCGTGTGCAGACCGCGGTAGTGGGACCAGACGACCGCTAGCCGGGTCGGGCCACGTAAGGCCTGGGTGCAGCGTGACATTGGCCTAGCGCACGCGTGGGTCGGCGGCCGCGACTTGGTTGCGACGTGACCCCGACGCCAACCGCGTTGTGCCCGTGGTGACAGCGAACACAGTCCGAACGGCTGCGCTAGGTGACGTGCACGTGTTTTAAAGCATAGCAAAAGTTACCAACGATCACGGTTGAAGTTCAACTAACTCGCCTATCATAAAGTACACATTGCCAACGACCTAGCAACGCCATCGCCATGACCAGAGAGCAACCAGGGAAGGAGATAGATTGATGCTAATATGAGCTCGTCGTGCTGAACGCCAGTTCGCGAACAGAGCGCCCACAACATGATTTCACACTTTTTAGCGACGTTTGAGCAATTTTAAAGGAGGGCAACGTGACTTACAACACACCCACGACCCACACCATACCCAAGTACTCACTTAGAAGCAAAACACAATACTAAAACATGCGGCTAGTGTTTAAACATTTTCGTTAGAAATTAAATATCAAGATAGCATTGTCTTACTACTTTTCCCACACTTAGAAAAGTTCAGGTTTAGTTCGAACTAACAGCCATTAACACTTTTGTTATAATTTTTAAAAGGCCTAAACCTTATTAATTTCAACCAATAAGCATTTCACACAATAGTCCATACTTCATACTAACGCATAGGAGCAAAATATTTAAGCACTCTTTAATTATTTTGTTCAATATAATTCGTCAAAAATGACACTTTAACTACAATTTCGACTTCTTGCCGATTCAACGAAAAGTTCTATTTAAATTTCGGATTCGATTTTTGAGCTCCCAAAACACTAGTTAACAATATTTATTTTTCAAATGTTAAAGTTGTATTTTCATCTACTAAACTTGTACTTCAATTTTTATTTAAATACTAAATACAAGTTATGTTTATCGAGATCGCTTTCCCGTTTCATACGTGTTCTAACTTGTTAAAAATTCTAAAACCCGTTCGGCTTGATTTCTCCGAGACCTTAACTTAGGTGCTAAGCCAGCTCGTAACACCCGAGGTGTACAAAAGCTTTTCGGATGTTTTTATTGCTAATGGTTCCGACCAGTGTGTTGGCGACTTTAGCTCCAGTTTGTAATTACGTTGATTTAATATAATTAAGCTCTCTCCTGTAAAAAAAAAAACAACCTAGCTTGGCGGCCCCGGCATCAATTACTGGTCTGCTAGATGCTTTATCAAGGCGAGGAGCTACAGAACTGTGGTTGCTACACTGCGGAAGCATCTTCCGTTCCTCTCCTTCTAGAGCTCCCGCATCTTCCGTTCCTCTCCTTCTAGAGTTCAAGGGGAAGGATGTCTAGTTTTTTAGTTTGAGATGAAAAAAAATCAGAGTTAAAGTAAACCTTTTCAGCACAGGTAACCTAATCTGGGGCTGTGAAACGCAGCATCAATCGATCTCGCCTTTTTTTTAGCCACTTGGGTCCAAAACAAGCTCATCCGTCCAAGGGCATGCCAGTCCAACAAAAAGTCCAACTCGAGCTCGTCCTTTATTTTTCTTTTGACATTTTTGACATTGAGGTCGACCCATTCGGTTACTGGCAATATTTTTAGCCAAAGAACTACAACAGTCATCGCGAGGTTTAGCTTGACACGAAATGGTCTATTCGTTTTCTGATATATTTTTTTGTTTTGTTTCTGGGAAGGATGCACATTTTTAATCCCCTGATGAATCTCTTACTGGTAGAGCATCTCCAAGAGTTTCCAATAAAACCTCCAAATCTATGATTTTTGACAAGAATAGAAAAACTCATCTCAAGAATTCTCAATCCGACCTCCTAATCTTTTGGTACTTGAGAAAAAAATCACTGAAATTGTAGATATATCCCTGTGTTCCCATGCGCGTATAGGTCTGCTAATCTAACGTGGAAGGACATGGAAAAACTAAAGAGTAAGAAAGGGTTCCTGATGCAAATGTATAAGAGAGAAAGAATATATATAAAAGTAGTTATGATAGAAATAGTATAAAATTCCTGATATAAAATTGTCTTCTATATTTTAGGAGTGAATTATTGAAAACGGTTGAAGATTGTCTTATTTATTTCTTTCGATACTTTTTGACGAGTTAAAAAATTATGTAGTTTTAAAAAAGAAATTTTTAGGAACTCTCGGAGATGCTTGTGTGCCTCCTCCGGCCGGTGCCGGTCTCGGTCTATGCTAGTTGTGTGTATACTATCCAATCATTGCCTAAGCTGTGGAGGTGTAAACTATCCAGTTGTGCTCATTGCCTAAGTTGTGGAGAAGGTGTAAAGTGTAAACTATCCGGTTGTGCTATCGTGTACTAGCATATACGGAGTAGTACATTTTTTAAGAACAGATCGAAGAACATCAGCTCCTTTCACATTGATGCGTACGATCGCGCAATGTCGGATTGGTTTTTTATTTGCTTGATCTTATCCTCGATAACGATGAAGAGTCGCTGGGTTTGGAACAGCATGCGTCGTGTGTACAAGCTGAGTATCTGAGTCTCGTGTGTACCATCACACACATACAAACTTACACACATCTTAGTATGTACGTGGCTGAGAAATATCTAAATCTATAAAAAAAAAGACTACACGTGGCTGAGAAATATCTAAAGTTAATCAGGCTTCGCACGGGCATGTCATGCTAACTATTGTGGGAACCCACAAATTAATTAATAGGGAAAAACCCCGGTGAGGCAAGCAAGTTGATTCCCCAGGAATCGAACCCGCGAGCGGTCTCTTCACACCTGGAAGCCAGACCAACCAAGCTAACGCTCGGTCCTCCATGTGTCGTGTTCTTGCACCAGCAATGTGTCGTGTTCTTGCGCCAAGTGTCCCCAAGTCCGTCCTTATTCCCCTCGTGAAGTCGTGATCTGATTCCTTCACCACTAAGAAACACCATTATATTGTGCCATTAACCAGCGTATGAACCACGAGGAACCAAAATACTAGTGCCGTCTACTTCGATCCTTTTCAGTGCATGATTGTTATTTACTGCTCTATATATTTTTAAAGAGAGGAGTAGCGTCTAAGATAAACTAATTATATATCAGTTCACTTTAAGATTATACTACTACGAACGTTTGGATCTATTAACACTAAAAATTAACAGCTAAAATTAGTACTAATGGATCAAGTGGATCAAACAATCCTATGCTAAAAATTAGCAATTATTAAACCCGTTCCGGATTATAAGACGTTTTGATTTTTCTAAATACATTACTTTTACTATTAATCTAGACTTAGGCCCCGTTCGCGTGTCCATAAACCCGACTTGATCCGCTTCTTTTTTTTATCCGCAACAGTGTTTTTCTCTCATAAATTCCTCAGCATTTCTCTAAACCATTCAAATTCCTCCAAGCGAACAGGCTCTTAATGTGTGTGTATGTGCATAGCAAATACAACATATTTAGAAAAATCAAAACGTCTTGTAATTTAAAACAAATAAAGTATTAGCTATTAGCTAGCTAATTTTCAGTGCTAATGAATCCAAATAGGTTCTAAACGTGACATATTTGAAAATTTTAGAAAGTACTACTATTACACTACTATTTCCAACGCATCATCAGGCGATGCATTATTTTGGCCGGCTCTTACTGCATGTATCCCCTCTTTGTCACGTGTTTAGGCCAAGCTCCACATGTCAGTGACAGGGATGGTTAACAAATAGCGTGTGGGCACCGCTTGCTCCAGCAAATGGGAGTACCTAAAAGCTCGCCACGTTCGGTTGGCTTATAAGACCTACTTTTTTAGCTAATAAATAATATTTTTTTTATAATAAATCAACCAATATTACTTTTAGATATAGCTTATCAGCCCAAGCCAACTCGCAGTCCCTAGTCCATTACTCATTATTTTTTTTTAAAAAAAACTATCCCTATCCCTAGTCCATAAATGCACTCCTGCAGCCAGCAAGACTGTATCCGGTGGTCAACATCCCAAAATCCGCTTCTACAGTACACAGATATGCATTGCATGGCCATGGTCCTGCATTTCAATCTGCATCGACATTGAATGCCAAGAAAGAAAGAAGAAAAAAACGAATCTCAGAAAGCTCGCATACTCGAGAAAATCCAAAAAAGGGTCCAACAAAACCAAAATGGACCAGCAACTTCAAGGCGAGGAACCGAGAATCTACCTTTCATATTCCCTGATCAGCGAAATCCTCCCCCAGAAAAAAAAATTCGTAGAAACTCCTCTCCTGCTCCCTCGCCCCCCTGCACCCATCCTTGCTGCACCACGTGAGGAAAGGGCCACCACACTGGACCCGGCGGTCTACAAAAACCGCTTCCACGCAACGGCCACCCCGTCACGGCCTCCCCCAACACCAACACCAACACCTTCCCCCACCCAAAGCCCCACCCTCCTCCCCGTGTCAAAACCTCCGAGGCGCGGCGAGGCGGCCCCGAAGCGATCGCCAGCCAGCTCAGCGCGCCGGCGGTGGCGGTCGCCGGAGCCGGAGAGACGATGGAGGACGTGATGGGCTCCGCGGTGGGCCCCCACTTCAGCGGGCTCCGCCTCGACTCGCGCCGCCTCTCCTCCTCCTCCTCGCTCTCGCCCTCCTCCTCCCCCTCCCGCTCCGCCAACGGCGACGCCGCGCCGGGGTTCGCGTCCCCGAAGGCGGACGGGACCAGGAGGCCCTTCGTCATAGGTACGTGCCTCGACTCGACGAGACCGGCTGGCGATTGATTGGCTTGCCCCTCTTTCTCCCTCGCTTTGGATTTTCCGCTTGTCTGGTTTTGAATTTTGGTGTCGTTTTTTTCCCTGCTGTTGCTGGTTTTGAAGGCGTTTGCGGAGGGACCGCGTCGGGGAAGACGACAGTGTGCGACATGATAATTCAGCAGCTCCACGACCACCGCGTCATGCTCGTCAACCAGGTGTGTTTCTCCTCCTGCTCCTCGGATTTGACCATGTTTCTCTGTTTTTGTGTTGTGATGATCTTGTTGTGCCTTTGGTTGGTCCTGTACTGCGGCTCTGCAATCGATGCGTTTGTGTGGCGAACTCTAGTGGTTTGTTTGTTTTGTGAATGCTTTGTCAAATAACGGACTCTCCTGCTCCTCGGATGATTTATTTTTATTATTTTGTTTGTGTGTTCTGAGCTTGTTCTGCTTTGGTCCTGTACTGCGACTGCGTCATCGATGCATTTGTGTGCGAACTTTTGAATGTTTTATGAATGCTATACCAACCAAACACATGTTCGGTTGCTGCATTTGGAAGTTGTTTATTCTCGATGCTGCAAATTTCTTCTTCCATGTAGGACTGCGGTCATAACTCGTAAGACTGCAGTAGTTGGTACGTTTGAATGTTCTTACCTCTTGGTCGGGTAGATTACACGGCTAGATTGTATGTTGGGGATTTGGGTAGATTACACGGCCAGATTGTATGTTGCGTTTCTCTTACTCAATCCTTGGATAGATTATTTGTTGCTGAAAAGTCGATTGAATGCTAAAGCAATCGTAGCTTACAATCTGCTTTTAATGGATGATGTTTGTTTTGGAATGGCTGTAGTTTTTGTTTTGCCGACACCATGAAATGGTGAGGTGTTTTTTCACTGCGAAGGTGATTGTTCAGAGAACAACATTAGTTTGATTAGAATCGTTTACTCTGTTGATGCTATAAATTGCTTCTTCCATATAAAATTGCTCATGATTTGGGGACTTGGATGGATTATATGTTGCTTTAGTCTTACTCAACATATAAAGCAAGGCACACAACCTACATGGTGCTTTTAACTTCTGGATGATAGTGTTTGTTTTGGAATGGCCATAATTTTCATTATGCTGAGGTGCTTTGTCACTACTCACTAGGATAGGAAGTGACCTTGCAGAACATCACCTGATGCAATAAGTCAAAAAGTGGTGTGCCTCACAACTACCTTGACCTTTTCTGTTAAATCTGGCTTGAGTCTACTGAGTGTTTCCTAAATAGTTTACAATTATCAGCGCATTTTGCTTGAATTGTTATTTTTCTGTTCACTTGG
>CM009608.1:10122677-10134293 GCA_002993905.1 Miscanthus sacchariflorus | reverse complement strand
GCCTGAGTAGGCATCCAGAAAGGAGAGGATCTTGCATCCTGAGGTGGAGTCGACTATCTAGTCTATGCGTAGCAAAGGAAAGTGATCCTTCGGACACGCTTTGTTGAGGCCAGTATAATCGACGCACATTCTCCATTTCCAGGTCTTCTTTTTAATAAGAACAGGATTGGCAAGCCAGTCGGAGTGGAATACCTCTCTGATGAATCCGGCTGCTAGGAGTTTGGTGATCTCTTTGCCTATGGCCCTGCGTCTCTCGTTGTCGAAGCGACGCGGGCGCTGCTTGGTGGGCTTTGAGCCTAGGATGAGGCATAGTGCGTGCTCAGTGACATCCCATGGTATGCCCGACATGTCAGATGGCTTCCATGCGAATACATCGCGATTGGCACGCAGGAAGTCGACGAGCTCACATTCCTATTTGGCCGGGAGCTGGATCCTGATCCGCACCATCTTGGTTGGGTTAGTGGGGTCAATCCCCACCGCCTTGGTTTCCTCAAGTGGGCAGAAGGTCATCCAGGAGGTTGGTTTGTTGTAGTCCAGGACTGCTGGGGTCGATGACTCCCTAAGCCACGGGAGCTCGGATGAGTTGACGACCGCAGTGGCGAGCTCGAAATGCTCTCTATCGCACGTGAAGGCATGCAAGAAGGCGCTGCCCATGGTGATGATGCCATTTGGTCCTGGCATCTTTAGCTTGAGGTAGGTGTAGTTGGGGATCGCCATGAATTTGGCATAGCATGGCCGCCCCAAGATGGCGTGGTAGGACCCTGGGAAGTCCACCACTTCAAAGGTGAGGACCTACGAGCGGAAGTTGGCTCAGTTGTCGAACATGACAGGCAGGTCGATCTGCCTGAGCAGGTACGCCTATGCTCCTAGGATCACACCGTGGAAGGGAGAGCCCGCTGTGTGGAGTTCCGACCAAGGGATGCGCATGTCGTCGAGGGTGTCGACGTAGAAGATGTTGAGGCCNCTGCCTCCGTCCATCAGCACCTTGGTGAGGCGCTTCTTGCAGACGATGGGGTTGACGATGAGCGGGTAGCATCCTGGTCTAGCGATGTGGGAGGGATGGTCCCTCTGATCAAAGGTGATATGAGATTTCAACCACCTAAGGAAGGAGGGAACGGCCGTCTCGGCGGCGCATGCCTCTCTGTAGCATACCTTGTGCTGGTGCTCGAAGCAGATGGCATCGGATCCCCCAAAGATCATGATGCATTCCTCAGCGTCAGGGAAGTTGTCCCCGTCCTTGCCCACCGTGCCTCCTTTCTTGGCTGTCGCCTCTTTGCCGTCTCCTTCTTTCGGCCCGCCGGCCTATCGCAGGAAACATTTGAGGAGCTCACAGTCCTTATAGAGGTGTTTGATGGGGTAGGCGTGGTTGGTGCATGGGTAATCCATGAGCTTGTTTAAGTGGTCAGGTAGGTTCTGCTGGGGCTGCTTGCCTGCGCGATCAGCTGTGGCGACCAACACGGTGTTGGCTGGTCGGTGCCGATTCTTTTTGTTCTTTTTGCCCCTCTGCTTGGAGGGGCCCTCGTCTTGGTCCTCATGCTTGGCCTTGCCTTTGTCCCGACCTCCGTTGAAGACCACTCCGATCATCTCCTCGTCGAAGACATGGTTCGTGGTGACGTCGAGCAGGTCACGGGTGGTATGTGGCTTCAGACACCCAAGCTTGTGGATCAGGGACTCGCAGGTTGTCCTAGAGAGGAATGCGCTGATGACGTCCACGTCGATGACATCGGGAAGGGAGTTGCATCATTTGGAGAACCTGCGGATGTAATCCTATAGGGACTCGCTGGGCTCCTACTGGTAGCTCTTGAGGTCCTAGGAGTTACCAGGGTGGACATACATCCCCTGGAAATTTTTGACAAAGACCC
Source organism: Miscanthus sacchariflorus (assembly GCA_002993905.1). Lineage (NCBI taxonomy): Eukaryota > Viridiplantae > Streptophyta > Magnoliopsida > Poales > Poaceae > Miscanthus > Miscanthus sacchariflorus. The sequence continues at coordinate 10,132,431 of CM009608.1, read as the reverse complement.
TCTTGAGGTCCGCCCAGTCACAGATGCTGTCGTGCGGGAGGAATTCAAGCCATGCCCGAACATGTTCCCCGACGCAGATGGGGAGATATTGAATGATGAAATGGTCATCATCCACCCCTCTGGCTCGGCAGGCGAGCCATAAATCTTTGAGCCATATACCAGGGTTCGTCTCCCCAGTGTACTTAGCGATGTTGGTGGGCGGTCGGAAGCGCTGTGGGAACGGCGCTCTGTGGATGCGTCGGCCAAAGGCCCATGGTCCTAGGCCATCTGGACTGGGACTCCGGTCGTCTAGCCGATGACCATGCCTAGGGCGCGTTTCACCGCTCCCCTCGATGGTCCGGCTGGGGCCCATGTCACCTGCCCTCACCACCACCCGGTGGATGTCATCATCATGCCGGGCCTGATGCCGGTTGCTGATGATGGTACGAGCATCTTGGTTCGGACCAAGCCGTTCGCATATTGGCGGTCGGTGTGGAGCAGGCGCCAGGTCAGACCGTGGAGCAGCTGCGGCCTCCTGTGCCGCTTGGTGGCTATAGTGGTGAGCGAATGGAGCGATCTGTCTGGTGCACCCCCACTCCCCTAGTGGGGAAAGAGGCCATGAGTCAGAGTCGCGATGCAAAGCTTTTCGCCTGTTGAACGGTAATGTTTTGGCTAGCCCGAGCGAACTCTGGGGGTTGTTCCCCTCGTCCATGATGTCGCACGGGACCAGGCGGGCGTGACCCCGGGCGCCGCTCGCCGGGTTGTGTACATGGGGCACAACGTGCGGCACCGAGCGCGGCGGCGCAGGTGGCGGCTGGTTCTACCGCCGTTGTCGTAGCTCCTCGGCGTGCTCTTGTGCAAGCGCATGGGCCCCCGCACAAGGGTCCAGAGGGGTGTGAATCTGCAAGGACTCCACTACCACCGGTGGCTGTCCCGGACCATCCGCCATAGCGCACTCCTAGGACGGACGGTGGCTAGGTGCCACATCGCTGATGCTGGAGTCGTTGCTCTCAACCTCGTCATCCAGGAGTTCATGGAAAATGCTGGGAGCATAGCTCGCCATTCCCATGAATTTAGATGTGAGAGGGGGTGGTGCCAGTGTCCTTTGGAGCCCCCGAGCGTACGCATCTGCGGGGGATGCGAGGCCATAGGGGAACCAGTCATACGTTGGTTGCGGTGCAGACAATGTGGCCCTCTAGATAATCGGCGGAAGATAGTAAATAGCGAGTAAATAATAGCATGTACGTCACTCATAGTGGGGTTTGAGCAAAGCGTTTGCTCGGAATGAAGAGCAGGTGCCTCGTCGTTGAAGTCGTCATGTGTCCTAGAGCCGATGGAGGGCACCCCTCCGACGGGCGCCGGAACAAGTGCCTCCTCGCGGAGGTGTAGTACGCCAAGCCGGTCGGCGACGAAGTCCAGGCTTCCAAAGAGGAAGGCCTGGGATGGCTCAAAGACAAGTGGAACCCATGTCCCAATAGGTGGGAGTGTGGGAAACTCCAATAAGCCAAAGCGAGTCATATCGCTTGAGCCCGCCATGGCGAAGGTGGCAGAAAAGTGGGCCATTCGATGACCAAAAGTGTGAACGTACAACATCTTCCCCACAGACGGCGCCAACTGTCGGTGCAGAAAGTGAGCAACATGTAAATATTTGTAGTTTTGCCGTACGTGGTGATCGGATGTGGCCTAGCACTCATTGACACAGGGTTTATACTAGTTTAGGCAACGTGCCCTATGTCCAGTTTGAGTCGGTCGGTGACTTTATTCCTGAGCCCAGGTGCTCAAAGTTTGCAGTGGGGTTACAAACGAGAAGGAGAAAGATGGGGGGTGCAAGAGGTCTGGTCGGACTCTGGTCTGAAGGGCCAAGAATGACAGGAGCTCCGCCATGTGCTAAGTGTTCGAGCGTGCACTCTGTGTAGCTTTAGAGTGTCAAAAGCTAGCAGAGGGTGAATCGATGTAAGTGAACTAAGGGATCTATCTGTTGGGAGAGAGCACATCCCCTTTTATAGATGAATGGGATGGCCTTACAAGTGAGAGAGAGAGAGAGTACGCATGCTACTAAGTCTTGTTGCCCACGCCATCGGGTACAAGATGATGGTAGGCGTCCATAACACTGTTGTTGTTAGACGCATGTGGGAGGTTTTACCGTATTCACCATGTATGGTAGATGACGGCGCCCACAACACTATTGATGTCAGGGCACCCTTCTAACATGTCTTGTCGGTTACTGTCCTATAGGTGTGCAGGGTACGGTCCTCGATATCGCGGTCGACTTGAGTGCCTTGCCTTACTTGCTTCGTCCGTTTCCTGGTCCTCACCGAGCGGGCGTCCCCGGTCGGTTGGTTCCAGTCGGCTCTGACTACGCCAGTCGGAGAAGAGCTGTAAGTAGGGGTTCGATGCATCCCCGGTCGAAGACGTGGGTCGGAGTTGGAGGCGGTGTTTGGCCAGGCCTTCTGGTTGGAGAGGCGGGCCGGAGGCAGAAGCGAGCGTTGTTCCGCTTTGGCCAGGCCTTCCGGTCGAAGATTGGATCGCCCTTCTGGCCTATCGTTTAGGTATTTGGGTCAGCCCAGGAGTTGCGCGTCGTTCGCAACATCGTCTGCTGGGCCAAGCCTTTTGCTGGGAAGCCGGTCCATGAGGGACCCCGGGTTTATTTACCCGACAGCCATGGCCTCAAATTTTGGTTTTAAGCTTCGCCTTATCTGGTTCTCTTCTGACTCTAAAGCTAAAACTTTCTTGAGTTTAGACTTAGTTCTCAAAGTAATGCTTCTGTATCATCAACGTAGTTTGTGGAATGTCAAAACCAATCATGCATTACCCTGCATAAGATACACAAGTAGACAATGCAAGGGTAAGCCTGTTTGAGTAGAGGTCAATGGTTATCTCCATCACATCAATAAGTGTAAGTTTATCAATACTTCCTTTGCCTAGCTACCTTCCCTGGCAATAGTGTCAGAAATGCTTATTGACATTCCTTAGCGTCGTCACTAAGAACAGAGTTGAATCTAGTCACCGGCAACAGCGCCAGAAATGCTTGTTGGTATTTATTAACTTGTCACTTGTTTTAGTAGTTACCTAATGTATGTCTACATCTTTTAACATTACTTTACTAGGTTGTCATCCCTAGTGATGATGCTAGAGATGCTTGTTGGTACTACCTAGTATTACTACTAGAATAACACTAAGTAGTTCTTTATTATTTTATATGACAAGGAAGAATATATAGATATGAATGAAAGTGATCTGCAAGCNCACAGATAATATACCATTGTAGCACTTCACCTGGGAGTATTCCAAGTATCGTTATTTATATTTTTACCACAGGAAAGGTCTGGCATGGACATGTATTGATAACTTATACTATTAATAGAGAAGTAAACCATAACCAATATTCTACTCATAATAGGGGTAAGTCAAGAGGTAAATGGATATGATAAATAATGATCAATGATAATTAATCACTCAGAGTACTCCTTTCTATGGCATTAGCATGGTTAAGTATAATATTTGAGGAATAATTCCTAAGTCATTCTTAATTACAAGTCAAAGCATACATTGATTAGTGCAATTACACTTAGTAATCATGGCTAAGAGCAACTTCATATCTACATATAAGGGATATTACTAAGGAAGATTAAGAATAGAGCTTGTCTTCCTTCGTAACTAGATCCTTCGTGTATACCTATATTCGGGGAGTGGACTACAAAGGACTCAATGGGAGTGTCACATCTGTGATCTACCATATGGCCCGGAATATAGGGTGTATCCATAGGTAAACGAAGTATAAGCACCTTGCTTACACAATGTCGACCAGTTACCCCGTGTACTTTGGAGCAAGCGCTATACGGACTTATTCGTGAACATGATGATAATCTAACTATACTAAGCATATAGTCAAAGTAGACAATGAACATTATAACTAGGAATATGATAATTATGAAGATGAATGTCATAACAATTGTAGCAAATATATAAAAGTAATGAGAGATACAAAAGAGAGGGGGGCACAAAGGTTATACCAATCCACGCTCTTGACACAATCTGGAATCCAAGCGAAGCCTGCTTGCCCCCCTCTAGACCTAGCCTAACTAGCTATGCCCTAGAATATGGTGGAGCTTTGAGGATGATTAGGGTTTCTATCTTCTAAAATGACTTATGCCTCAGGGGGGTGGCAGGGGCTGGTATATATAGGCTGGAGCATCAATCCTAAGCCCTCAGATCAAACTGCTTTGAATAAACAACGTAGATGCAATCCTTAAGGCGGTGGGGAACTGACGTAACAACAAGGGGTTGATTGGTGGACCCTAGGGGCCGGCCAGTCTATAGGTGGGGCTAGCCGACCCCACTTGGCAGCCTCCACTTCTCTGCCTTATCATGGTGTCCTCTGGTGTCTTCTAGATCCTTCCGGTGTCTGTCTCGCTGTGGAATAGCGTAATTAACTCTGACATATATGTGGGTGACTGCCTCGTTAATCCGCCTAAATCGAGTGTCGATCACTTGACCCCTCAATTTAATCAAACCAACAACGAGGTCCCTAGGAGCGCACGTAGCAACTCCTCTTCAGAATCAGTTCAAGAGAGAGAATACATCACAATAGTGCTTAGATCACATTACAAGTTCAAAGCATTAGAGTTTACAAGACTTGGTTCACACACTTAGTTCATCACATGATCACACATTACAGTCTACATCGAAGTCTAGCGAAAGTCTTTCAACATAACATAGTTCATGATAACGCAGATGCCTCATCGTTGAAGTCGTCGTGCATCCCAGAGCCGATGGAGGGTGTCCCTCCGACGGGCGCCGGAACAAGTGCCTCCTCGTGGAGGTGTAGTACACCAAGCCGGTCGGCGATGAAGTCCAAGCTTCCAAAGAGGAAGGCCTGGGAAGACTCGAAGATGGGTGGAACCCACATCCCAACAAGTGGGAGTGCAGGAAACCCCAGTGAGCCAAAGCGAGTCATATCGCTTGAGCCTGCCATGGCGAAGGTGGCGGAAAAGTGGACCATCTGATGACCAAAAGTGTTGAACGTACAGCGTCTTCCCCACAGACGGCACCAACTATCGGTGCAGAAAGTGACCAACACGTAAATATTTGTAGTTTTGCCATATGTTGTGATTGGAGGTGGCCTAGCACTCAATTACATTGGGTTTATACTGGTTCAGGCAACGTGCCCTACGTCCAGTTTGAGTCGGTCAGTGACTTTATTCCTGAGCCCAGGTGCTCAAAGTTTGTAGTGGGGTTACAAATGAGTAGGAGAAAGATGGGGGGTACAAGAGGTTCGGTCAGGCTCTGGTCAGAGGGGCTGAGATTGATGGGAGCTCCGCTAGGTGCAATGTGTTTGCGCGTGTGCTCAGGGTTTGAACCTGGTGGTTCTGTTGTTGTGTCCTAGTGAACTTGATCGATCTGAATGAACTTATCTGTTGGAAGAGAGCGCATCCCCTTTTATAGATGAAGGGGATGGCCTTACAAGTGAGAGGGAGAGAGTACGTTCGCTGCTAAGTCTTGCTGCCCATGCCGGCAGGTACAAGATGATGGTAGGCGCCCACAATACTGTTGAATGTCAGATGCACGTGGGAGGTTGTGTCGTCTTCTTCAGGTATGGCAGATGTCGGTACCTGCTATACTGTTGATGCCGAGAGGCATGTAGGGGGCATTTACCATGTTCGCCTGGCACGGTAAATGCTAGTGCCCACAACACTGTTGATGCCCTAGAGGCACGTGGGGGAGCCTTACCATATTTGTCTGGTATGGGAGTTGATGGCGCCCACAACACTATAGGGGAAAATGTCGGTGCCCACAACACTGCTTGTGTTCTGTCATGCCAGGGAGGTCACAGGATACTGTCCTGCAGGTGTACAGGGTACGATCCTTGGTATTGCGGTTGACCTGAGTGTGCTGCCTTACTTTCTCCGTCCGTTTCCTAGTCCTTACCGAGCGGGCGTCCCCGATCAGTTGGTCCCAGTCGGCTCTGATTGTGTCAGTTGGAGAGGAGTTGTAAGCAGGGGTTCGATGCATCCCTGGTCGGAAAAGCAGGTTGGAGTCAGAAGTGGTGTTTGGCCAGGCCTTCCGGTCGGAGAGGCCATCCGAAGGCGGGCTGGAGACCAAAGCGAGTGCTCCGGTCAAAGAGGTGGGCCGGAGTCAGAAACGGGCATCGTTCCTCCTCGGCCAGGCCTTCTGGTTGGAGATTGGATCATCCTTTTGGCCTGTCATCTAGGTATTTGGGTCGGCCCATGAGTTGCGCATTGCTTGCAACGTTGTTTGTGGGGTCGAGCCTTTGTTGGGAATCCGGTCCATGAGGGACCCTGGGTTTATGAACCCAACACCTTCACCACTCCTGATCCGATGAGGGGTTGGGAGCATAGAAGAATCCATGTGCAGGGGCTATGGTACCTGCAAAACTTAAGATCACACAGGGTGAGTACTTGAGTGTACTCTACAGGACTTACCCAATATAGTAAACAAGGATTATGCATTTGGGTCGTAGCAAGGAATGTGTAACTTTGCAAAAAAGCATTTGTATTGTAAAGTAAAGGTGGTTTATGACGTAGAAGTTATTAAGCATAGCATAGGTAATCAAGTTAAGCATTAACAAGTAGGAACTCGATCTTCCATGAGTCCTAAATTCCAATCCCATCTCTAGTCCATATCTAGAAGTAGAACTTAATGCTTTCAATCTTTTATACTCTACAGAGGGGTACAAGTTAACCCCAGTCGAAACAAGGGATATCACCCATAAGACCCGTTGGTACAGAAGGGATATCTCAATGCCTCAACCTTTCCCCAACCTAGCCATTGTGTCCGATGAAAGGTTCGACTAGATGCCCGGTCAATGTCCCGGACATTCCCGACCGACACCTTCCCCCATGCCAGTTTCATAGATAAGACGGTTGCAATCAGTTACTTGTCTTGTCACCCCCATTAGCAACAAGTGGTCTGTACAATTTTATGTTCATACTCACTACCACAGATACACGGTCCTTAACCGGTAAGCAAGCTATGTCATCCAAGAATCCCCATCTTTCCATGACCATACCCCTTGCTAATCAAAGCTCATACCATAACCAAGTGGAACAAGTGTTGACCCCTTCCCAAGGTGTTGCTTAGTGGATTATCATCCTATCATCGCGCGAGTAATGAGAAACCCATCATTAGCTTGACTTCTAAGATCTAAGCATACTATGCATGGTTGTTAAACAAGACATGTGTGGTTGATTGGTGTGGCAATATATGGATAAGGCTTGACATAGGTTATTCCCTCTTGGTTTACTAGTCATATAGTAACATAGTAATGCAATAGATAAACATAGTTCTTTATGCATTTGTAAAGAATAGGGATGCATAGGGGCCTGCCTTGAACATCGTTGCTAGGCTTGATGGCTTCTTCCTCCTATGGCTTCTCCTCAACAGGTTCTTCAGGAATCGGGTCACCTATACATGCATGATGCTTGATGAGTGAACTGCATAAAGTACATGCTCATGCTATGCAATGATTCTTAGTTGTCATGCTTTAGTGACACATGAGTAAGTGTGTAGTTAGACACTAGGGGTCTACTGACTAGTAACTATCGAATAGTCTGGCGTAGATGTCGGATGGTCCGATGGTTACTGGGACTTAGTGGGATATTGGCTCTCTAGGTCCATCGAACTCTCTGAACTAGGATCGGACCCTCCGGTATGAAGTCTGAGCTCTTTGGAATCTCTTTGTGTAAAAGGTGATCATATCGGAAGGTTCCATCAACTGTGGTGGTCCATCCATCAGATCAGGTCTATAGGGTGTTGTTGGCTACTAAGTGTTTAGGCTCCATCGGATACTCTGTGTGAGTGACGGGTTATCTGTAGGAACTGGCTGCTCTTGGGTTTCTTGTCTATAATTTAGTGGACACTCCGGAATATCAACGGACACTCTGTTGTATCCAAAACTATGATCTAAGTCCTCTGGACACTCCTCTGTCTCGGGTTTATAACTCATCGGATGCTCTGGTGTAGTGACGGACACTCTGGTGGGTTATAGACATGTTCTGTGTAGGTGAGCAGTGAGACATTTAGTACTGATGGACACTCCACTGGTGATGTTAGACCCTCTGTCGATACTGACAGTGAACACTTCATAGCAACTCGAGATCCAAATCTTCACCCATGGTGCTTGCATGTGTAAACCACCTTCAGGGTAGACTACTAGGGTTCTATAGAACCTATCTAACTGGTTGGTTCTAACTACATTGGGTGCAAACCAACTCTAGTCCACAAATTGATATTTCCTAGGTTTTGGCTCCTAAAGACACAATCCTAGTTTTGGCTTAGTTAGATCCTTAGCAAGGGCTGCAAACACAAGGTACCAAGCTCTCTAAGTTGATAGAGCAACTGGATCTCCTCCTTGGTGACTCGAAACCTTCTTCTTCTTGCCTCCTTCTCCTCCTAGCTCCTTATGGCAAGGGTGAGAGGGCTTCTCCCCCTTCTAACCCTACCTCTTGTGGACGGCAGCCTCTAGGTGATCTCCACGGCCATCTCCTATTGCTTCCAAGCTCCAATCCCTTCTTTCTCCTCCTTTCCTCCTCCTCTTCCTTGCTTGAGTGTGGGAGAGAGTAGAGAGATGAACTAGAGAGAGAGTGGGAGTGTGAGAGTGAGTGATTGAGCTGGTGGACTCTCTGCCTTGGTGCTTCTACGAGATAGACAACTATGGTGAAGTATGGGACCCAGTGATTCACAAACTAACACCTCACATTTCTGCATGGGATGATCCTATCGAACAATCCGTCATGACGGTAGACTCTCCGGTGGTGTCGGTTACTGACTGACAGCATGCTAGCGAACTAGCGGATATTTTGGTGGTGCTGGTGGATTCTTCGTCAATTCAACAGTGAGCAGTTTGAATGCAACATTCAGTTTCTAACTATTTAATTTCAAATGCAAAGATGCTCATGATGCTGATGCTCACAAGGGTGTCAAGACCAGGTCGTGACATATAGGTCTATCTTGACAGTTTTCTGGATAAACCCTATAGAAACACAGATTCACCAAAACTCGTGGAAAATTTATTAGTTTAAACCCCTAAACCTATGTTGGTGATTATTTTCAAGCCCTTATACAAGTTATATTGATGGTTTATAATGGTTGTTAACTACCGTCAATAGCCAGAAACCTGTATTCTGAAGTGGCGCGTGAGGTAGGTCAGCTCGAGCTATGTCTCAATGCCATTAAAGCATCCCCTCTCTACATCTGAAGAAGAGACCAATGTTGCTCAAATGAGGGCTGATGAAGCTCATGCTAGGGCAGCAGGTAAAATTTCTTTGAAGAGTCTTTCCTTTTATATTTGCGTCTTTATCCAATAACCCTTTATTTTTGCTAGATCTTAAGGAAAAACTAGCTGCTTCTCGTCGCGAGATCGAGGAGGCTCATCGTCGGGAGATTGACCTGGAGAGTCGCCACGAGATCCTCCAACCGACAGCACAAGGCGCAGTTGCAGCGATCAACGCTAGGGGAGTTTCTCTTGAAGATTGCCTGCAGGATATCCCGATTCATGCCAGAGAAATGGCAACTCATGGGGTCCGCTATGGTGCTGGTACTGTAACGTCCCGCCTCCTCGAGGCCAGGCCCGCTTACATCTGATAGCTTTCCTAGGACATAGACTGCTCTCACAGACCAACACCAGTCTATTCTGCGCACTTTGTCCTCACTCATGCGCCCCCAGGAAGAACTTCCCGGTCAGTGACCCATCGCTCCAGGCCAAGCACGCTTAACCTTGGAGTTCTTAAGAGATGAGCTTCCAGAAAAGAAGTTG
>CM009608.1:9723741-9734152 GCA_002993905.1 Miscanthus sacchariflorus | reverse complement strand
ATATCGAGAGTAGAGGGACAGAGAGGAATAGAAGAAGAACGTGTCAAACCTGACACCGCAGAGGGAGATGATCCAGAAGCCGTCATCTCGTTCGTTGGTGAAGTCTGCGCACGGGCAGCGACGTTCGGGGAAGAGGTCAATAAAGTCGTCGACGTCTGTGGAGCGGGGCGGCACGGCTGGTGGCTTCCCGTCACTGGCTGCACCCCTCTCTGATCGGGATTAGGGTTTAGGTTTCGGTGGAGAGCTCGGCTCAGACGATCTTGTACTCAGAGCTGCCGGCCCCACCTCTATATATTACGCAGTGTGACAGGGGCCCTCCAGCCATAGTGGACTAGACGTCCCCGATCAGGGCGGGGATCAAAGGCCCAACTAGACCATTGGACCCAATTTAGAATTAGAGATCAATCTAACGACACAGACACAGCCATGGCCCATGAGCAGCTGGGAGGGGCTACCCCAGGGCCCAGGTTGCCGAGGACAGCGTCCACCAGGTCCAACCTCCCCGAGACAATCTTACCCGATCCTGACCTCCTCCCCGGTCGGTCCCTTCAACAAAACCAAGTACTCCAACCAACCAACCAACCAAGCAGGGGAGAGCGCTGCAGCGTCGCATCACGGCGCAGCAGAATCCCGAGGAGACCCAGCTCACCGTCCCCCCTCGCCTCGATTCTCATGTGCCAGCCAGGCGCGCAAGACCACGGTCCGACCCCCCTTGCTTCCTCTCACTTCCACCTCACTCCCGAGTCCCGTCCCTCGTCTCACTGCCCATATATACCCACCTCACCATCATGAGCTCCCTCCACTCTCTCGTCTCTTCACATTTGCCACACAACTCCGGAGCAAGCACTGAAAAGACCTCTAGAGGAACAGAGTTGCGAGCGGCTTGCAGGCTGCAGCAGTACAATGGCTAGCCGCTGCAGCTTCTCGTCGTCATTGCCAAGGCTGCTCCTCCTGGCGGCGGTTCTTAGCGCTGTTCTTCTTCACGGCGAGGGTGCGATGGCCAGGCCGCTGCTGCTGGGCATCGCCGAGCCACCGGCCTTGCCAGGCGCTGTGGCGGCGGGACCGGGGGCTGCCGCGCTGGCCGGGGAAGGCGGCAGGCCCGACCGTTCCGAGGCCGGCTCAGAGGTGATCCTCGCCGGGTTCGCGGCAGCGGTGATCGTCGTCATCTTCTGCTACATCAGGGTCACCAGGGAGAGCAGCAGCGGTGTGGGAGTGGGAGAGAAGCACGAAAGCTTAGGAGGGTTCTAAGCTCGCTCTGTCTAGTAGTGGATAGATCATGTACCAGCGACTTGCCGAAAAAAAGAGGTAGCAGTAGGCATACTTGTAAAGAAGGTGAGATGAGAGGGTTGTTGATGTAGTTTAGCAGCTGTTTCAGGTTTGTCAGTTCACTGATCTGTGTGGTGTGTCCTGTACATATCTGTGAGATGAGGTGAGACGTAGGTAGAAGATCAGAAGAAACATCAAGTTTGGTGAATTATTGATTTCTTGGAAACATTCTGTGTGTGCATCATGTTACCGGGCATTATGTCTGAGCGAAATCTGCAACTGTGGTTTCTGACCGGCAGTAGTACTATGAACCATGAACTATGCAGAGTTTGCTATTCAGTTGGCGCATCACTCGCTCATCATTATATATGTGACCACGCTCACATGGTGTTTGGTTTGAGAAATTAAGTCGTCTTGATTATCCTATGAATTTTGATGGGACAAAGAATCTATGACCGTCAACTAATAACCATTTGCTGAAGAGAACTCTTTGCTGAATAGGCTGGTCCATTGTGAGATTATCACAGGAATTTTGATGTGAGGAAGCACTTATGATCATTAACTAATCGCGTGCTCTGTGAGGATGGTTGATAATGAATTAACTCATTTCATTCCACGGATTAAACATATTAGTTAGGTTCAGAAGATCCATCGTCAACCCACTCAAATCAAACACCTATTAAAAGCTTTAAGTAGAACGAGGCATTTGGCAAAACGTACGTCACAATCGGTGGTGTGGCGCGCGTAGGTTCTCCAATATAGAGTCATTGATTGGGAAAGAATATAACATATTTCTTGAGTAATCAATATAACTCTCTTCTTTTTTGCAAAAAAAAAAAAGTAGAACGAGGTTTCTTTCCTACACTTTCGAAAAAAATAGAAGAAAACAACCCCACTTTGCTACGCTTTTGGTCTATAATAATTACTTATTTTATTACTTTACTTCATGTTGCTAAGATCTTCTATCATGCATCTCTCAGTACCAAGTTACCAATGCAACACCAGCAGAAATATTCTCACATTGTTAATCCTCTTTCACTGAATTTCGTCGACCTCCTAACAAATGTTCCAACATTTCCGCTGATCATTCCACCCATTCCCAATCGTAAATATTCTTACCATCACCCACAGGGCTTGATTACTGGCATAGTGAATCAGCGGTGCTACATGTACTTTCTCCAACCCCATCAATCCATTACTGATTCACTGTGCATGTGGTTCCAGCTCTAGTACGAGCATTGCTCTGCACTCTGCCGGCCAAAACGAAGCCGATCAGAGAGCATGCACCCGCGGGGAACACGGCGCCGCTCGTTGAATGCTCGCCGGCACGTACACCACCCAGCGCACGCGTCTTCCCTGTCCCGGGCAGCCGTTTGGTCCGGTGCACTGCTCCTCAAGCATCCGTTTCAATGCAAAGGGCCAGCGCGGCGGCATCATAAACAGAACTTAATCGTGGTCAGCCTAGTGCTAGCTAGCTTGCTGTGATATGCCTGGCCTGAACGATGTATCGGCAAAATATGAAATGCTTCTGCTGTGGAACTCTTATTGCGCACCCACTCGTTGCTAAGGTTAGCGGCGAATAAAACTCATCGACCATGCAAGAAACTAACTGTAGAGAATAGGAATTGGGCCAACAGACTTGTGTGTCTCAACACTAGTAATTAAGAGGATAAACTAACTAACTGTATTGATAGGTATTCATGCAAGGAAAGAGGGAGTTTTGAAAGATGACGTACAACGAAAAGAGAAATATCCATGTCAGAAAATAAATTTTAATCAGCTATGCAAGGAAACTAATTAGTTGGAAAAGGCTAGTCACAAACCGTGCATCAGAAACCTAGAACTAAAGCAAGATTGGATCGTCAGGATATATCTTGTTTTATTTTTGGAACTTCAATTAGATTTTTCTTTACCAAAATCTCTATTTCTATTAATATGAGAAGATATAAAGAGTCTCTTAGAAGTTAGATTTGGTCCTTAAGGTTGATGAAGGCGACGGTGCTATTGTTTCTGTCAAGAACAAACAGGTTGGAAGTATAAAGAAAGACCAAAAAGTACGCACCTAAGTAAAGAGTGGTGATAGTGGGTACTATTTTTTTTCAAACTCCACGAGGAGATTGCAAACTCAAGTTTCTCGAGTATCCTTTGGGAGCTCTAAAAACGTGAAGTTCGTATTCAACTCTACCATTTTTACTCGAACTGAGTTATGGACTTAACATGTTTGACTAGCAAAGTTGACAGTGAAGTTAAAAAAAAAGGTAGATTAGAGTATTCCCAAATAGTCCTAAAACCAAATATCTTACCTTCTCAACTCTCAAAACCGTTTAAGTTACCTCCCTACCCAGTTAATGTTGATTTTCAATGTATTTTTTCACCCTTGTTAAGTTAAGAAATTTGATAAATACCGATTAAGGTTTTTAAACCAAACAAAGTCTCTAAACTTTTAAAACTTCCAAGAAAAAACTAGAGATATATTGAAACACAAAAGGCCCAAATAAAATATTTATAACTCGTAAAAGTATCTCAAGAAGCTTTGAAAATTAGATTTAGCTCTAAGAAAATGAAAAAAATAAAAAAAATCCCAAAACATTCAAATTGATGCATAAATATGTTTTAAATAAAAACTTTCCATCACAAAAATATAAGATGCAACCAACAAAGAATGCAACATGTATTTAATGCTAAATGCATTCATGCTGGTTGCACATCGTGTTTTTATCGTGGAAAGTTTTTGAAAACATGTTTAGACATCTATTAGAATATTCTGGAGTTCTTCTAGATATTTCCCCATTTTCCTACACCTAAATGTAATTTCTGGAAGCTTTTAGATATACTTTCAAGAGCTCTAAATATTTTATTTGAGTTTCTTGTATTTCAATCTTTTTTTAGATTTTTTTCTTGAAAATTTTAGAAACTTAGAGACATTTTTGTGGTTTAAAAATCATATCAACTATTTATGGATTTTTGTCTAACTAAAAAAAGATGAAATCATCATGAAAACCCCTTCATCATGAGGGGACGGTGGAGAGTGCCCAATAAGGATGAAGACACCTGGTTACTTGCCTAATAGTGGAAAGAGAGATAATTTAAACAATTTTTTAGAGTTAAAGAGTAATATTTGGTTTGATTTGCTTCCATGGATTAGATGTGTTATATAAGTGACCTACTCCCTCCGTCATGTAATATAGTACATTCTAGCATTCAAAATTTGTCCTTAAATACAATGCATTCTAGAAGATAAAAATCATTTTGCATTAAATACTTTCCATTTTTCAACCAATCACCATTAATCACATTGATGATAGCGTCTGATTAGGAAATGAAATAAGGGTACATGCGTCTTTTATGTTCTCTCTTAATTTATCTTAAAATTGCTAGAATGTACTGTATTACGGGACAGAGCGAGTAGGCTTCAAATCAGATGGGCCAGTGATGGACCTTTTTCTCATCTTCTTGCTGGTTTTTAAATGTTGACAAAATACTTGAGAATACTGTGCACATTTGGCCCGCATGAAGTGAAAAATGTGCTCCGGCCCACTGCCGTGATTGGTTATGCAAGTCGTGCTGGATGGATGCTTGATGATAAAATTGACACTGTACCTAACCTGAGAGTACCTGACTGCATTGCAACAAGGGAAAACATGTGGGGTTTGAGGGTATCGGACTCCAAGGCACTGGAACGACGACGGAAAGTGCACCGGCTTATTTGCTAAATTTACAGTATTTTTCTCTCATAACAAAAACAGTTTCAGCTGGTTTATCAGTCAACTTTAATACCAGCCGACCTTCATGTAATGTATGAACACCCGGCTTCTCTCAACCTCTTGAGATGACGTATGAACACATTGTATTTATTGTGAAATGCCATGCCATCTTGATTTGGACGATAATGACACGGCTACAGTGAGAGTATATGCCCAGATTTGCTGACGAGTGAAAGTTTTTCAGAAGGAACCGGAAGTAGCAGGATACCTGTTCGCTTGGTGGTACTTTTTAGTGAACGAATAATATTTTTTTCTCGCAACAAATCAATGTAAACTAAATTTCAGTGAAACACAGTTTAGATACAGAAAAAAGACGACAAAATTAAATAAAGAAGGTTACGACTGGACTCCTAGCCATTGGATAATAAGAGGAAATATTTGTGTTTGGTACGATAGATAACCGAGATGAATTCCTGTTTGAAGATCATCCTGCACCTTTAATCTCTAGAGTATATATACTGTCATCATGGATTCATGGAAAATAGAGAAGGCAGTGTGCTGCCCTAGCAGTATTATAAGACGATTATTCCATGCACTACTACATAATTCGACATCACCGCTGGCCTCATCACTGCCGGATTTTGAAAAACCAACAATGATAGTCCATCACTACTGGTTTTTGGCTAAAACCGACAGTGATAGGACTAACCGACACTGATATTCGGGTCTTCACTGTCGGTTCATATTATTGTCGATTTTAGCTAAGAACCGATAGTGATATTGATCATCACTGCCGGTTTTAACCAAGAACCGATACTGATACTGGCTTGAACCGACAATGATATGCTGCAAAAAAAAAATCATAAGTTTCTCATATGATGTCCGATGAAGACGAACTTTATATCAAAGTTGTAGTACTCGACGAGATCTACAACTTTGTAGTTCAAACTTTTTAATTTAAGATCGTTTGGATGTCCAAATATTTTCATTTGAAATCATCTATCTAACGAAAATTACGTTTGATTTCTAAAATTTAAAATTTGAATTTTTCAAATGACCTCGGATGGAGAAACGTCAAAAACAAAAGTTGTAGATCTCGAAAAGTTATGCAACTTTATAGACGACAACTTTTTCATTTGAAATCATTTACTACTTTAAAATGTTGTTTGAAATTAAATTTTAAAATTATTGAAGAACTCTGATTTCTCTTCTTAATCTGTGGCTAAAACTTGTAACTAGTATTTGTCCCTCATACTAACTTCAAATTTGATGATTGTTTTCCTAAAAATCTCTAAAATCATGCTCTATCAATTTATTGTTTTTTTATAGCTATTATTTTATTCATCTTTTCATGTGACTATGTTTTATCTATTTGAATTTTAAAGAATGACAACTTCAAACGTTATTTTAGAACACTAAATGATTTTAGCTGAAAAAGTCATGAACATAAAAGTTGTAGAACTTATTAAAATCTACAACTTTTATTTTAATCATTTTTTCATCCGATAAAGTGATAGTAACATTGTTCATAATTCTTTTTTGACGCAAAATACCGTGTGAGAGATCCCCACGGTGCCACCAAACTATATTAAAAACAACAAAGGTTCAGGAAAGGAACTTACAAAAAAAGAAGGGGGAAGAAGAGGGGGGGGGGGTGTCAGGGGAGAGCTGTACAAGTCCAGAGAGCTATACAAGACTACCGCAACTGAGAAGCAGGAGGGTAGAGGAACAATGGTTACAAGGCATCAAGCCAGAGCAAGACTGAAACTCTATCAGCTTCTTTAATGCGAAAAGATTGGAGAGCAGCTTCATCCTTGAAGTTTTGTAGCCATCTGTTAAAACAAGCTTGAACTCCATCAAAAACAAATCTATTCCTGATTTTCCAAAGTTCCCAGACAGCAATCAGAAAAATCTCCATGAAAAAGGGCAAACCAGCCAACTGTAAGAGGGATATGTAATATTTATGAGCAATGTTACTACCACTATGTCGGATGAATAAATGATCAAATGACCAAAATAGAAGTTGTAGATCTCGGAAAGTTATGAAACTTTGTAGTTGACAACCTTTTAATTTGAAATCTTCTTGTCAAGGAAAACTACGTTTGAATTTCTAATATTTGAAATTCAAATTTTGTAAACGACCTTGGATGCAGAAACTATCAAAATGAAAGTTGTAGATCCCAAAAAGTTATAAAACTTTGTAGTTGACAACTTTTTGATTTGAAATCATCTTGTCAAGAAAAACTACATTTGAATTTCCAAAAGTTTGAAATTTGAATTTTTTAAATGACCTAGGATGGACAAATAGCAAAAATAAAAGTTGTAGGTCTCAAAAAGTGATGAAACTTTGTAGTTGACAACTTTTTCATTTGAAATCATCTTGTCATGGAAAACTACATTTGAATTTCTCAAATTTGAAATTCAAATTTTATAAACGACCTCGGATGGAGAAACTACCAAAATGAAAGTTGTGGATCTCAAAAAGTTATAAAACTTTGTAGTTGATAACTTTTTCATTTGAATTCATTTTTGGTCCCGAATACTCATTTTAAAATCAGATGAATATAAAATGGCTAGGACGAAAATCTTATTTGGACACAAACAGCTTGCAGGTGGAGTGGTTAGGGGCCGAAGACGCGAAGCAGGAGGTCAGGGGTTCAAGCGTTGGTGGCCGTGAGGCGCGTGTTTTTCGAGTGAAAAATCGCGTGACCAGTGACTGTCCGATGGGGCCTCTTCCGATATTAAAATACTTTTTTCCCTATTTTTTCAGTGCATTTTTTGGCTTTCCACATCACTGCCGGTATGCCACTATCGGTTCAAAATACAGTAGTGAAGGTGGTTTTTGAACCGACGATGATATGAAGATCTAGGGCAGTGATGTGTTGTGTAGACAGTGAAGATATGGCACATGTTTTGTGGTTGTGTCCTTTCTTTCACTATATCTTTTGATTTTGATTGAGACAAGAGTTAGCATTCTTTTTTTTGAGACGAAAGAAGAATTATATTAGAATATAGCTAACTACATCATCACGTTACAAGCACTCTTGAATGCACTACATATATCCAGAAACTGATCTTTATCTATATTATACCCACGCTCTGTATAGTTCCAAATCTCAATCCAAACCTATATGACAATTCGTATGGATGACCGCACATAAAAACACTAGGTAAAAGGCTTGGGAACAGATGCCCAACGAATGACGCCAACATTGTGTCTTACTCCCCCCCCTCCTCCTCCTCCTTCTCCTTCTTCTTTTTACCACCGAAGAATAAGGAAGACTGATCTGAAACTTATTCTCCCTAGTCCATCATCGTGGTCAGATCTAACCACAACAAACGGAGAAGAGATTGAAGAAAATTATTCCATGGCGACGACATCATCTCCGCCTTGATGTCGCATTTTCGAAAACTAAGTCTCCATGTCATCATGTTGAGGAAGTTGCTGACGCCGTAATTGTCGCTCTCATCTTCAACAGAGCCGCCATGAAGAAAACAAATCCACCCTACCCCCTAGACATCGCTGGGAAGGAGGAGCAGGAGATAGATCCCCAATAATCCCAAAAAACTTGGCATGAAGAGACACTAACCCTAAAGGACTCGATCTACTAGAAAACTTATTAAAGCGTTGGATCCCGCCTCCCTCCGGCCTCCGGCGAGATGCCGGTGGGGAAGGGAGGGGGACCAACATGGTGGTGGAGGTGGGGGTGGCTGCTCTCGCTCAATTTCAGCTAGCTGTTCCAGTGCGACAAGAGTTAGCATTCGTTCTATGGTATTTCATCGTATTATTAAAAAGTTTATGGGTGCTTTCCATATTTCCTCCTTCTATAAATATAAAGCGGGGTAGAGTGAGAGGCATTCATACAAGGCCATAATTATCCCACCTGTCTAGAAATTTGGAATTATATTTCACCATTACTAAAATTGTCCTTTTTAGGACGCCATCACACATTTAGGCTTTGCTAAATGTGTCATTATCAAAGGGTGGTTGCATGCTAGATAGTTTCTAATTCATTTATCCCCTCTTTAAAATGTGATTGGACTAAAATACCACTAGATTAAATCGACAAAACCAGATTCACCCCCTCTCACTTGTCTCTTATGTTCAAATGCCATGGCCATCCTCCACTCCTTCCATTGCCATAGCTATCACCATCCTTCTAACAACTTCCTTTCCTTTTTCAAAACTATGAAACAACTCGCTATCACCATCCTTCTAACAACTTCCTCTCTTTTTCCAAAACTATGAAACAACTCCTCGGTTCTAACGCGTATGCCATCCCTAGCGGTTAGTCCTTTTGCAAATGTCATTCTTGCAATCACAATCCTTCTGTGGAGATATGGATTATGGATGGGAATGGTTGGGATAAGTGGGAGGTTGTTAACATGAGATATTTACAAGATATTGATTGTTAGGGTTAGGCTACCACCAAAAATTAGATTTACCCCTTCCATACCACTTACCTCAAATTCTTCGCGGCATAAGGTGGGGTTGTTGGCCAATACGCAACATATTAAAATTTGTTGAACCGACTATGACTTCAAGAATAACACCTAGGACAAGTGTCAGGTTTTCATCTTTTGCTCAGGAGCCTGAGGAGAATGACGTGTGTGTCCTTCACTACGCTTCATTCTGAAGTTCTGTGTATGTGATTCAGTCCATCTAGACTCTTTGTAATAATGGGAGACCATGTTATGTGACCCTTGAACAAGTATTCATGCTGTATGACCGTGATATCAGTTAGATAATGAGAAAGTGATAATGTTTGTTTCCTAGGACTATCACGATTGGGCTTATTTTTTTATGGATTTCCCTTTGAAAAAATCATGGTGCATTTCAAAAGTGATAATCGAAGAGTTAGAAAATTCCAACCACGCACAGAGAGAGATTGCAAAACACAAAGAGAGAGGAAAGAATCAGCGATGAAGGTGCAAATCAGATGGGGGAGCCGTATCTAGTGAAGAAAACCAGGGGAAGGCAATAGAGGCAGTGACAACTAGAGAAACATGAATGCGACGCTAAATGGGAGGCTGCAACCTACAGGGGCATTGGATTTGTGTCTGTGAGTCCCTAGTTCGGGTAGCAAGATGGCGGCATGGCAGAGGTTGTGTGTAGCACCTGGTTTTAAGGACAAAACTAAATACACACCATATGTGTGTCTAGGAATTCAATTCACACATATGGTTACAAATGAAGGGGTAATATCAAAGACAATGCCTTTGTTACATAGCGCATAAATATTTGTTACAAAAGACATAGTCTTACTTTACAGTATATACTATAACTCTATTCTTCTGGCGAAGCCTCCAACACCACAAGAATCGTCAGCTAGTTGATCACAAGCCTGACACCTCTTAGAAAACTCCACTAAAGAACCTCCATCTGGTACCCATCCGGGATTTTACCAAAGTATTGAAATAAAACAAGCGTAAGCTACTAC
>CM009608.1:9622064-9633675 GCA_002993905.1 Miscanthus sacchariflorus | reverse complement strand
AGCACAAGCACGCCTGCCTCACGAGCGCTCGTGCCCCTCGCTTTCTCAGTTCGGTCTCTCTGCCACCTTTGCTCGTCCTCCTCGCAACCTTGATCCTTCTCCTCGGCATCTCCGAGACTCCGACACTTATACCCGGGTGAAGAAGAAACGTCTCCGATCGTAAAGCTGTGACCCCAAGTGTCCTTGTTTATCGGGTATGCAGTACCCGTCGGGTATCTGTTACCCGACCGATGCCCGACGGGTACGGGGATNGGCAAGAATCTATACCCGACACAGTTAACGGGAACGGGATGAATTCTCCGTAGCGAGNAAGAGAACGTTCCAGCAATACCCGACAGGTAAATCCCGTTGCCATCCATAGCCGCGAGTCCCATTCCCAACTGGACGGCGGCTGGATTGATTGAGACGGCGCACTTGCCACCAGTTGCTGGCTCGCTCGCTCAAGGCAGTTGAAATCGGACTGAGATTCAGTGACTTTCCTCTGTAAAGTTATGTTGTAACTTTCTCATCATCCTTGCCGTCCAAATCAGATCCGAAGTCTGCCTTTCGTCTCAGGCCATGGGGCCATCTGTCAGAGACTACCAGAAAGAGAGCCGCGTCTCGCCTCGCCGCGCCGCCACTACGGCGCCGCCCCGGCCAGCCGGACCTCCGATGTAGAGCCTCGTCGCCCTCCTGTGCCACCCCAGCACTCCGGACTCTGGAGCCGCGCCTCGCCGCCATCCCGCGCCGCTCCGCCCCGCTGGACCTCCGATGTAGAGCCTCGTCGCCCTCCTGTGCCGCTCCAACACTCTGGAGCCGCGCCTCGCTGCCTTCCCACACCGGCCCCGCACTCGTGTTGCCCTCGCGCGCTGGCATACCGCGCCGCTGCACTGCTCTCCCGCCGCAGGGCTTGCCCGCGTCGGCCTTGCGCGCTGGGCGGGACCGTGCACGCACACAGCGCTGGCCGCGAGATCGCCATGCCGACCGTGCACGTTGTGTCCGCGACGGTAGCCGCACGTCGTGTCCGCGATGGTAGCCACTCGCCATGTCGACGACGGGCTCGCACGCTCATCGCATACCGTACCAACGCGGGCAAGCCCCATGGGAGCGTGGCGCGGCGGCGCGCGAGGGCTGATGCAGGGTGTACGACGTCAACGCGGGCAAGCCACACGGGAGCGCGGCGCGGCGGCGCGTGAAGAGGCCGGCGTGGGGGCCTTTGCCTATAAAATACTGATACTTTACGCTAGATTGCTTGTCAGCCGTTGGATCTGTGTTGGATGGTAGATGGAGGTGCGAAAGTTAAGCTGTGACTTTCTAGAGGAAAGTCACTGAATCCGGCTCCGTTGAACTCAAGGGTAGCTTCTCAGCATCAATTTAGCGAACATTTATACTATCGATTCGCATGAACACCCAGAGATGAACGATCGTAGCCGGGAAACAGCACCCGCAGTCAGATAAAGATGGCAGAGGCACGGTGGTCTTGTTCCGTTCTTCGATCTTTCACGACGCACGGAAACAGCACGTGGCACCGACGGTCCACGACGGCCTAGCCAGGCTAAGTGCTCATCTTTTTTTTTTTTTTTTCCTGTTCGCTTCTTTTATAATTTATCTTTTTCAGCTTGTTTTTTCAGCCGAAACAGTATTTTTCTCTCATAATAAATCAGTCGGAACAGTGTTTTGACTTGTTTTTTCAACGAAGCGAACGAGACCAATAATTCCCTTTTGCAACTGACCTACTAGCTAGCAAACAGTCACCGACTCACCGTGTGTCCGTATCTGTGTCCTACGATGGACGCGTTGTGCGCTCGTCTCCCGCCGGTCCCAGACACTGCACACTGCTCTGCCTATTCGTGTGACGGCCACCGAAACTGAACTGCCGCCGTGCGACCCAACGGCGACAGCAAACAGGGTGCCGCGAGAATGGACGATGCTATCTTTTGATCCACCGCAAATTCGACTCGGCTCAACAACCCAATCCCCTCCCGCGGCCGCGGTCCCGCCGGTTGGAACGACAAGATGTTGCACCGAACCGACCTGAAGGGTGGCATCGCCATCCCATCGTCTCCACGCATGGCAGCGGCAGGGCATCGTTAACCAACTCGTCCACGCGCCAGGCGCCTGATGAATAACTGAGATCAATCCGTTACTGGACAATGGAGTGCCAGCCACGCGCCGCCGAGGTGAAATTCGCCGTTCCGTCTCGGTACCTTGGAAGCATCCATCCCATTGCTCGACTCTGGGAGCAGGGTAGGGGTAGGCATCTGGCGGATTATTGGTGTAATAATCTGAATTGTCCGTGACGGATTATTGGTGTATAGTATACCGCCACGGCGCTACCACACCACCGGTTCCATTCATCGCTGGCCCGGCGATCCAGGGCGTGTTTGGTAGCCACTTAACAGAATAACAGCAGCTATTGATCTCGACATCTGATTCAATTTCTCAAACGTAGACGATTTTCTTCCTCTTCCCCAACACACATGTCTGACATATTAGCCACTTAACAGAATAACAGCAGCTACTGATCTCAACATCTGATTCAATTTCTCAAACGTAGACGATTTTCTTCCTCTTCCCCAACATCTGATTCATCTTGATCTCGAAGGAGTTTTCAGACGAACCATTGTTTTGCTACCTAATTAAGAAATTACATCTATTCAATTTCAATCTGAATCTATCAAAACTAAACATGAAAAGAAATAGAGCAAAAGATTGGAGATTGAAGAAATAACCTGTAGGCTAGCAGTGCTCCTGCTGTCATTCAGAGTGCAGTCCTGCTACTGCTAGTGCTAGCGTTGCTGGCTTGCTGCAGGGTANGGGCTGCGCCGTTGCGGCCTGTGTCGGCGTGGTGGGGAGAACAGAGAACGGGAGAAGTGTGGTGAGTGGCGACGATGCGGCGACCGATCCGCAGCGTATATCCTCTTTTTTTTTTTACGGGGAAAGGGGGGGCCGGAGCCCTATGGCCAATACGTGGCTCCGCCGTTGCTGGCCGGCTGGCCGAGCTATGGCCAGCCAGAGTCCGGTCCAAACGGTGGAATAGGTTGTGTTTGGTTGCATGGCTCGTAGAGCCGAGCCGAGATGAGATCGTGTTTGTTTCTTTATACATAGGCCCTTCCGACCTCCTAAAACTTTAGTTCCTAAAAATTTTAGGCAGCATTCTAAAATCTCCTAAAAGAGTGTTTGGTTGCACCTCCTAAAACTAACTAAAAGCAGTAAATGTTGTTGAACAAAGACACTTTTACCCTTCTTTAGGAGAGAGAGGGAGGGGACAATAAATGAGGAGTAGTAGAGGTCCAGGAAGAACTTTAGGAGGTTTTAGGAGGTGGTATTTGATTCTTTAGTTCTAAAGTTTTTAGAAGGGGTAACCGCACAGGGCCATAAAAAGTGTGGCTACTGCAACGTGGTAGTCCTTCCCTGCAGCACATGTGTCGCGGGGCCTGCTTCCCCTGCTCCCGGCCCTGGTGGCTGGTGGCCACTGGCCACCGCCCTCGTGGAACGTGCGCGTGTACAGTTGTCGCTGGCGCGCAGGGACGCCGATTCGCCGAATAGAATCTTCCGCCGCGTGCTGCACTGCCGCGTGCTGCCTCTGCCCTACAGTCTCCAGCCCTGCACACTGCGAGAGAGAGTGATGACGGCGTCACGGCGATGCAACCAGGCGCAGAGACGCATAGGGACAGCTGAGGTAGCCAATACGGAGTACTTCTGAACTACAACTCCACAACTTTCCTTTTTTTGCAAAAAAAAAAAATTGTTTCCACCATTTTTTATTTCTAGAAAATTATAAAGTTATAATAACACTTTTGTGCATGATATTTTGATGGACATTACTTGTCAATACAACTTTTAATCATAAATTTTTTAATATATTTTTGACAAATTTTAGAAACAACTTTTTCACATGACCTTTTTGGGATCCAACTTTTCTACCATGATTCCACCCCCGTGTTACCCGATTTGACAGGTTCATCTTGTTTTTTCACTCTCTTTTTTCTCCTTTCATTCAGCCTGATCGCTGGTTGATTTCCGAGCTGATAAGCCCGGCTGGTGCTAGTTTGTTGTGAGAGAAAAATATTGTACCATGGCTGATAAGCCCTGTCTGAAACCAACAAGCGAACAGACTGATTGTTTTTCCTTTCCTTTCCTTTCCTTTTTTATATTACCCTACCCTTTTCCTTCTATATACTACGAATATATTTTTTAGGTTGTGAAGTTTATTCGAAACAAATTATGTAAAAAATTGTGTTGGATAAGTTGTGTATAAATATTTTGAAAGACATTGAATGGCAAAAAATTATGTGTATAAGTTATGTTATTTGTAAAAAAAACTTATTAATAAAAGTTTAGCTAGAAGTTTATGTTGATAAATTGTTATGATAAATTTGTCCACTGACAGCTATGAATAAAACTTATGTTGCAATGGTTATGTAGAAAAGTTGTCATAATAAGTTGTTTACGAAATTACATGAAAAAAACTATATTGAAAAGTTAGGATAAGAAGTTATGGTGATCAGTTTTGTCCCATAAAATGTTATGCATAAAAGTTGCAAGTGTAGCTTTGTAACTTTCTAAAAAAATGTTGTGAAACCTTTTTCCAGAAAAGAAAAGTCGTCACAAAAGTTGTATGATGGCACTGTTTGTAGCCTAGTGAGCATCTAATGACTAGTGGACTCAGAATTTCTCTATGTACACGCGGATGAAGTTTTTTTTGTCTACAAAAACCATCTTTATTTATGTGAAATCATCAAATGTGAGTATGTGACCTCAATGGTTTACACTATGGGATTGTAAGACTATTTGTAAAAAAGCACACTACTAAAAAAAAATCTTTTGCGAGGCGTTTTAAAATTGACATCGGAGGTGGGCGGACTTTCAAACCGCCTCGGTTAATGCCTCGAATAACCGAGGTGGTTATTTTTTATTAACCGAGGCGGTTACCGTCGCCTCGCAAAATCAATTTATCGAGGCGGTTAAAAAACAACCGTCTCATTAAAAACTATTAATCGAGGCGGACCTTATAAGACGCCCGCCTAAAAAAAAAACTGTCTCGGTTAATATAGCCGAGCCCACTGACAATCCATCTCGGCCCAACTTGGGCCGACACCATGTCGCAGTATATATATATGCAAGAACGAAACCCTAGCCCTCATTCTCTCGCTCACCCGGCCGCTCGCGTCCATCACTCTCTCCCTTACCCGGACGCCAGAGTTCGCGACTCTCTCCTCCCCCTCGCGACGATGCCGCTGCCTCTCCCTCTTCCGCTCACCCGCTCCATCTCCCTCTCTCCACCAGATCCGGCGACGATGCCGCTGCTCAGAGCGCCGGCCTTCCTCATGGCGCAGGCTCGGTGGCTCGCGGCCTCGCGCGAGCTCGCGACTCCATCTCCTATCCCGCTCCCTCTCCCTCTCTCCACGCAGCTCAGGGCACGGCAAGGGCGCGGGATCGGCGGCGCGCGGCCTAGCGCGACCTGGCGGGCGCGGCCTCGCGGTCGCGGATCCACGGCGGCGGCGCGGCCCTCTCCAGGCTAGGGCGGCGCGGATCTCCTCCTCCGAGGCGAATCCGCTCTCCCGCGCCCTCCCTCCCTCCCTTCTCCGTGGATCCGGCGAGCGGCATTGCGGATCCGGCGAGTGGAGCGGCGGCGCGTGGATGAGCTCGCCGGGCTTATCCACGGGTTTTTCTTTTTTGTTTTTTTATTCGATTAGTTAAGGTCACGATTAACCGTGACCTTTTCGGCCGTGGCGGTTGCAAAAACCGCCTCGGTTAAGTTTCCTGTAGTAGTGACATGCACATGCCTTGTTCCAATGTGGAATTGTGGAAGCCATCTTTACTGCAGGTAGCTTTTTTTCAAACATCACAATGAGGTTCAGAGTGGTGAATGTAAACATGATAAGTAGAAGTCATAATAATTTAGTTGTTGAGTGTAGAATATACATCCTCTTGTTCCAGTTCTTCCATTGTTAAGCGCTTGTGGCTGAATTTGTATATAAGATGTACGCACTGCAGGATGGCACACTGAGCATGGGAGAGCTGGACTACATCAATAGAGGTAATATGATGTGATGCGATGATGATCGACAAAGGAGAGATGATTCAGGAGTTGACATGCGTCTCTCATCAGGCTTCTTATGGCTGAAAAACTTGTAGCTACACTGGTGCAGTACTTAATCACGAGAAACTTTCTGAGGATGTGGGCGATCACTACGCGGGTTTGGTACAACAGTGGAGGGCTCCCCGTGGGGCTCCAATTCATCAACCACCCGTGGTCAGAGGCCACGCTGCTGCGCCTCGCCTACTCCATGTAGGAGGCGTGCGGGAAGGAGTACCTAATGCCCAATGTACACTATGACCTCCTGTCCTTAGAAAAGAGCAGCTCCAACCACCAACAAATGGTGGACGTAGAGTTAGGAGGCGGTTAATTACAACTATAGGGTGAATGGGTGATTGAATGATTAATTGAGCTTATGATCAGAAAGTTGGAGAGAAGTTTAATGCCATCAATGGTACAACACACGTTTAAACTTAAAATTATTGTGATTTTATTTTGTTTCACGGGCATGATTCTAATATAGAAAAAGGAAAACTGAGTGGTGCCATGTACCTCGCTTGGCTGAATGTAGATTCAACCTGTGGTTAGGTTGAAGAGATGTTTGAAGTCATGCCTTTAGGCTTTGGCATAGAAAGACTTAGGAGTTGTTTGATTGCTTGTCCCACTTCACCTTAGAAAACTTTGACGAAGTTTACAAGTGTTTGGTTCACAACCAAAATTTGGTCGGTTTATTTTAGGCTCTACATGTCAATGTCATAGATAGAGTAAAAAAAATGTGGCAAGATTTTCTTGATATGGCAAAGTGTGGCTCTAAATTTTCAAGCCACATTTTTTGGCTTGATACATTTGCCTAAAGTTAGTTGTGACAACAACCTATGCCTAGGAACCAAATAGCCAGGACAAATTATATTTTGGCCCTTGGTGCAAAGCGTTTTGCAAATCAAAAGTGGAACTCGTCATTGCTTTCTTTATATCTGCTATATGCTTGTGCAATTGTGCTTCGCTCTTCCTCTTTCCTTACACGTTCAGGAGTTGTGTTGTACAGTTACTCTCCTGGATAAGAAATTGCAGCCTTACAGGTACAAGGGTAAGGGGATAAGAAATTACAGGTAGCACAAGACAATCTAAACTGTATTTTCCAGGCTTGTGCAAGTGCAACCATGAGTATCATTATTATCAGCAAGAAACCTTGTTTCTCTTTGAAATAATCCGTGTGAATTTTTGCCCCACAGCAACGAAGATACGTTGACAGTATCAAGCTAACGGCAGATCTCAATTGGTAAGAGTTGAGGTGCATCCTGTTCTTGTCTGAAAATTGATGACCTCTGAATTTCGGTTCACTGTGGCTCATATCCATATCAACGCTTTTGAGCCGTTCGGTTCAGAGTTTTATCATTGTCCACATTATCTATCTTTTCTTCCACGCATGCAGGGTCATCGATCTCCATTTCGTTCCACGTCATAGCTGGTCCTGTCATCAGAGAAGTCTAGCATGGCGATGGTCCAAGAATTTGACTGTTTGTGCAAGATTTCTTAAACCCTATCAGCCTGTTCGCTTGCTCGTAAACGATCGTAAATTTTCAGCCGGGAACAGTATTTTTCTCTCACACCAAACCAGCCAGCAGTAAATAATCCACGATACGATACGGCCTCCCGAACAGGCTGTATATATGAGTCAGTGTCATACCAATACACCACCTGGTATCAGTTATCCGTCTCTCTTCGCCGGAAACAAACAGCTATGTCCGTGCACAACAACCAGTAAAAGGTACAACTTCTTTGCACACTCTCCACAGCCAACCAAACTGATGCACGTTGTTATTTTGCCATGCTTCTCTCGCTAGTGGCTCATATCCATATCAGAGCATTTGAGCCATTCGGTTCAGAGTTTTATCGTTGCCCATCCACATTATCTGTCCTTTCTTCCACGCATGCAGAGTAATATCTGTATTCATATCCATATTTTGTTAAACGCAACATCAGAGAAGTCAGTTAGCATGGCGATGATCCACGAATTTTGACTGTTTGTGCGAGTGTTCTTAAATGACATACCTCAAGTCCATCACAGTGCCATCCATCACCAGGTAGATCAGTTATCCGCCTGGTAAATCAGTTATCCAAACAAACAATTATGTCTGTAAACAAGCACAAGTAAAAGGAACTTCTTAGCACAATCTCTACAACTACAATAAATCGAACTGATGAACTTGGCTAATTTGCTATGCTTCTCTCGCTATAATCTGGGTATTGATCTGGCTCACACCTACGATTCCAAATTCGACGATGACTAACAACAACTAAAATAGTTCCTTTGAACAACAGCTACAAAAATATTTCCTCTCCGGTGAGGCGGTGACTGCAAAATTGTTCATTGTCCCTATGGCTGCAAAATTTTCCTCTAAGCGCATGCAACAGGTACTTGCAACTTGCAAGCGGAAGCGGCAAGAGATGGGATTCCTCTCAATGCCTCAATGGACGATCGGCAAGAGATGGGATTCCTCTCAATGGACCATCCTGAGCAAGCTCATCCGCGTCTCACGCAGCGACGCCTCGAGGATCGCACCCTCGAAGCACGCCTCGGCCGGGACGGGCGGTACCGGGACCGCAGCAACCGGAGACGTAGTTGGCGCCCCCGCAGGCGCAGACTCCTCGCCGGCGGTTGATGCAGACGCCTTGGCTTCCTGCCCGACCAACGGATGCGACCACCGCCGCCGCCGCTGAGGCGGGGGCGCCCCGCCGCCATCGCGCTCGTCGACGAGCTCCAGGACGAGGCGGCGGTCCTCGACCTTCCTGGCGCAGACGCGGTACGCGGCCTCCTCCTGCGAGATCACGAGGCGGCCGTCGGCGGTGCGCTCCCGCACAAGCGGGCAGGGCGACTGGATCACGGGCGGCAGGCGGCGCGGTAGGCGCCGCCACCCGTACGACACCCAGCAGCCACCGCCCCGCTCCTCCTCCTTCCCGTCACGGCCACCATCCGCTTCGCAGCCGTTAGCGAGGCAACGTACCGCGCTGGGGGAGGCGGCGATCGTGCGCGTGGCCACGTTGCCGCCCCCCTTGGAGGAGGCATCAGCGTCGTCGGCAGAGATTAGGGTTTGGAGGCCGAGGGGGCTATCCGCGGACAGGAAGAGCATCGCAGATTCGCCGCGTACGGTGGCGCGGATAGGGAACTTGGCTATTTTGAGGTGGCGGACGCGGAATCCATCGCCCCTCCGCTTTGGGTCTCCGGGAGCCGAATTTTGTAGATGGCTAAATGGGCTGGCCCGATTGGTGGCATTGGACCCAACTGCTATAGGGCCTGGCTGGGTGGCTAACCTCCTAAGAGCAACTCTCCAGCAGGAGACAGTTGGAGCCCCTACTTTTGTTCGCCCAACAAATTTCATTCACTCCACCGGCAGCATAGAAACAAGGGCCCCCAAATCTCCATCGACACACAATGACATGAGGGACCCAGGCGTCATTGAGTCTACATTCTTCCCCTCATCTCCACACACGGGCCAGGGGGCACCGCTGCGACGAACGGCCGGGGCTCCCACGCATCCGGGCGGAGTTCGCGCGGCGGGGCAAGGGAGGCCGCCGGGGGAGGCGCCCTGCTTCCGCGCCTACCTCGGCTTCTCCGCGCTCGCCGTCCTCCTCGTCCTCGACGGCCAGGTCGCGTTGCTCCTCCTCTCCCGCATCGGCTTCCCATTCGACGCCGTCTCCTTCGCGCTCCTCCTGCCCAACGACGCGGGGCGCTCACGCTCGCCGCGCTGGGTCTGGCCTCCGTCCCCATTGCGCTCCACCAGGCTGCGCTCGTCACCGTCGCCGTCCGGGGAGGCCGCCGGGGAGGGATCTGCCGGGGATGGGAGGTCGTGCCCGTGCGGTGGTGGGACGGACGGCCGCGCCCACGCTGGAGGAGAAGGGGCCGCCGCAGCCATGGGAGGGAGCCGCGCCGTAGATCTGGCTGCGCAACAAGAGCTTGCTGCCGCGTGGGGGTGGAGAGAGTGAGCCGCGCTGCCAGCGCCGGAGCTACCGTATGCGAGTGGGCGCTGCACGACTATCCTTCTGTGCGAGCGCGCGAGGAGAAACTGCTCCAACCGTGGGATGGGGACCTGGGGCTAAGCTCCCATTCGCTTCCAGGAATGAGGTCTCTGGCGAGAATTTGGGTGTCCACCGTAAACTGGGGGATTTAGTAGGGGTCACGTTGGGGCTGTGTTTTTTTTTGTTTGGTCATCTATATTTAGCCATGGAGGTTTAAGTGAAAGTCCTGCTGGGTTGGTCTAATCATACTCCAGGAGTCAGGATTCTTCAGGTTCGAGCGCTCGGACGAAAGCATCACGTCGACGATTTCTCCCGCTCCGATGATACGGGGCCTTTGTTCATTTCTTTCTAGCCCAACGAAACGAAAATACGTTGTACGTTTCAGTTTTAGGCCCTGTTCGCTGGTCTAAAACTTGGCTGAAAACACTGTTCCGCCTAAATTATTGTGAGAGAAAAACACTGTTTCGACTGGAAAAAAGAAGCCGAACAGGTAACCCGAACAGGGCCTCAGCGATGAGACGGTTGTGGCTGCGGTGTCGGTTAGAGTACCATCTGACGCAAATGCATAGATTGACCGTATGTGGTTTTACTATAAATTTTTGTTTCTTATTTATTTATTTATTTATTTATTTTTCCTATTTCTTTTAGCTTTTCCTCTTACTAGGTAGCGTGTCTGTACGTTGCTACGGGACAACTAAATTTTTTGTACTAAAAACACACGGATCGCACGATAAGATAACAATACTGTGAAATTAAATACCGATGTTAAAGTGACATTTAATTCAAAAAGCAAAGTTCGTGAAATTAACACAGTCACGGAGAGCGCGACGTCGCAGGCTCATAAACTCTACTGTATAGACTTTTCCGTGATACGGCTAAGATAATATTTTATATCGGGAGAAAGAATTCTCCGATATTCATTTCTTTTATGCGCCAATAAATCCATGAATAAGTTTCGCTGCATTTCCATATAATCTTGTACACACATGTTCGAGTATATATGTAAATATTAGTGCCTGTCACATGGATAATACTGCGTGCCTTAAAAAACCTCTCAAAAAATCTTAAAACAAAGTATGCTATACTCACCGTAGAAATATTTGTGGCTTTAGAACTATTCTACACAACATATATTGTAGAATAAGGTATCCACTTGAGTGTCTATTCCAAGATGTTGAATTAGGTGTTGTAATTGTTAATTTCGACACATTTTTTAGGTTAAGACAACCAATGGTGACATTTTTTTAGTGGTGCATAATTTTATAGTGCACCTCTTGACTATCTGAGTAATGATAAGTTAGCACTGCAAAGGCTTAGAAAAGCTGCTGAGAAGGCCAAGGTTGAGTTTTCCTCCACTATGCATACTAAAACCTACGTCTCCATTTATCATTGCCGATGCTTTTGATGCAAAGCAATTCAACATTACCATGATCAGATATAAGTTTGAGTCTCTTGCGAGCAATCTCATAGAAGGACTCTCATCCTTTATATGATCTGCCTCGAGGATATTGGCATCTCTACCTTACATCGTTCTCTTCAGCAATCAATTGATATAATTTCTAGGGTTGAAGG